>LR753317.1:843885-896479 GCA_902729485.2 Mus minutoides | reverse complement strand
GTGAACTTCCAAAACAGCAGAGCTAGATTTTCCCCTAGGATTTAGCCTTTGAACAGTTTTAAAGAACTAATCCAAGTCAGGTGTGTTGGCTCCTGCCTGTCACTCCAGCACCAGGGAAGCTGAGTCAGGAGGATTGCCAAGAGTTTGAGATCAGCCTAGGCTCCACAATGAGTACCAGGCCAACCCAATCTACAGTGTGAAACCCCATTAAAAAAACACACCTAAGCCCAATCATTGTCTCTTCTCCCCATCTCCCAAGCTCCATATTATATCTCAAATATTCCTCTGTGGCTAAGCTGACACAGGTTTGAAAAATGAAATCAAACAGATTGAAAATTGGCCAAGGATACAGTTTACTCAAAAGTACTTCAGCAGTGTCTCAGTTCTTGTCCTGTTTTTCCAGATTAAAACCTTTACCAACATTGTTGCTCTCCTGTGCTTTTCTTTTTCCTCCTCTTCCTCTTCCTCCTCCTCCTCTTCTTCTTCTTTTTCTTCTTCTTCTTCTTCTTCTTCAAAAAAGCCAAAAAACAAAACCTACTAGAGCTACATTCTGAAGGAAACTTGAACCACTGCCCTCTCCCTCTATAGATATTTTACAAAGCTTCTGCATCGTCTTTGAAAATTAAATTGAAGTAGGCCATGGTGAAATGACAAGGAACCCGTGCAGTCACAACCTTACCTAAAACAGAGCAAAGCCCAGGCTGGCTAGCCTTGGGACTTTTGTTTCCTAAACCCCCCACCCCACCCCACCCCAGCCCCTTCTCACTTCAGGAATGTCAAGAATTTGAATTCCTTGTTCTTAAGGTGAAAGGGCATTAACACAGATGGTCTTAGGAACAGAAGCAGGGACTCCTGAGAGGTGGAACCAACCTGATGGTAAAATCCTCCAGGTTCAAAACGACCCTCTGTCCTAGGTACTTTCTAGGACCCTGCTTCCTGGATACTGTTAGAGGACAGTATCAGGACTGCCGGTTCAGGAGCCGGCAAGCTCTCCGCTGCCTGTCCCCTCTCTTACTTTTTTATTTCAATATTCAGCTTTGGACTTAAACTATTTGCTAAGAAAGCAGAGGCAGCTAACAGATTCATAAGTATGTGCCAGAGTCACACGTTCTCTCAGAGGGCAAAGGGAATGAATATACAGCAGGTTTCAAAAGGGTAACTTCCTGTCTTGTAGACATCCCGGTCACCCCTCCATCATCGCGGGTAGAAAAGCAAGTAGCAAAACAAGATGGGAATGAACTGAGAAACACTTAGCTGGCTTGCTGTATCAAAGAGGAATCCACCCCCCTGACTGGAGTTACACCTGGAACTCTCAGCTGAGGAGTTTGCCACTCTTCCTTTAAGATTGTCTCAGGAGATACCTGAGAACAGCACGCATCTCACTTGGAGGACCCAGAAGCTGTGCCTGCCCAGGGATAGATTTCTCTATACAACAGTAGAACTCACTATTCTCTCATTCAAGGGATGGATATTGCCTGCTGGCTTCACATGATCTCCTGGGGGATAACTACCATATTTGCTTTGGGAAGCTTAAAAAGAAAACAACTCTGAAATTAGCTGGTGCTACCAAATTCTGTAAGAGCTTGGCCGTCACGTTGATACAATGTTACTTTGTTGTTTTAAAATATTTTAACTTTATTATTATTTTTAAAGTAGTATTCCAACAGACTGTTTAAAGGCAGTGATCACTAATACAGAACACACAGGGGCTAACAGTCAGCCAGGTGGCTCTCAGGACCAGGCCTGTGAGTGGCCGGGTCGCTGACATGCACGTCGGTAGCTGGTACGCTGCTACCTTCATAGCTTAGGCTGCAAGAGAAGTGACGAAAAAGACAGGTACCGCCGGGCCCATAGAAGCTATTTAATAAATACCATCAAAAATAATAATAAAAGGAAAAATAAACCCTCCAGAGTACATCCACCTTAAGTCAACTGAAAGCAAGCTAGTTTATTCAACCAAAAATCCAGAAAGAAAAAAAAAAAAAAAAAAAACATTAAAACCAAAAAAAAAAGCAGTTCCTAACACTAGCAGTAAATAAATTTATACAACAATTCAGTCTGTATAATATGATGAAATAAATCTACATCTTTTCTTATTTTGGTGCTTCTGAATTATACATACAAACAACGATTACAAGGACTGATTCACAGAGCATGTAGGCCTAGACATGACATTCTCAGATCTTCAGTTGGTGAGATTACACACCCATTGCCCAGATCTGAAATTTCTTTTGCAGAGGCTCACAGCCTGGAACAAATGATTTGCCTACAACCTTTTTTTTTTTTTTTTTTTTTTTTTTTTTTTTTTTTTTTTTTTTTTTTTTTTTTTTTTTTTTTTTTTTTTTTTTTTTCCCCCCCCCTTTTTTTTTTTTTTTTCTTTTTTTTTTTTTTTTTAAATGCATCAAACAACTGAAGGGAAACAAAACTGACAGCGTGCCCGTTCGGACATCAGACTTAGTTTCTTCTGTATCTCCATACTTTAATCCCCCTATATTCCTTAAAACTCTTGGCGTCCTTCATGCCTTTCTTACAGCTATCCAGGTACAATAAAGTCTTCCTCAAATGTACAGTATTTCTTACAATATAAGTTATATGCAATGTTCAGCAATATTTTTTTTTTCACAGCACTAGAGACCCTGTTAAATAGGGAATATGAGTCTGAATGGCTTATTCACAAATGGGATCCGGATTCAGTGGTTGGAACACAGACACCACCGCAAGCTCCTTTGAAAAAAGAAGCGAACATTTTGCTTTCTGCCTTCAAAAACACAGATCTGTCGCTTTCGGGCTTCATGATACTGCTCCTGCGAAAAACGCAAGTAGAAGGGGTCGGAGGAACTCTTCGCAGACTCGGAGACTCCTCGCGCATGTGGAGCAGGGCTCTGCCTCTCTAACCCATGGCGGTGACCATGCTGGATGGGTGGTGAGGTCCGAAGGAGAGGCCGGAGGGCGGATGCATGGGCGTCGGTGTGGTCAGCATGTGGCTGGAGTGGCTGAAGGGAGAGATGTGGCTCAGGGATGACATGTGTCTGGAGAGAGCGGCAGGGTTGAAGGAGCTGCTCTTGGGGAAGTCCTCCAGGGCGTCATGCACCTTTTTGCACTTTTTCGATTTGCTAGACATCTTCCGGTTTCGGGTCTGGATACCTTCCTTCTTCATAGTCAAGGGTCTGTTAATCTAAACAAAGATCAATTTTTTTTTTTTTTTTACTTTTTTGCTGCCTTTGAAATGATAAAAGCTTTTGCACAGTAGCACAGGCCCCAGGCCAGGGATGTGTTTCTGTGTTGGTTGCCTCTTCTTCCTACCTGCTCCTTCCCTCTTTCCAGAGACCCAGGTACTGCAGGTCTTGGATTCAGCTGCCATTGCTTTCAAAGCCCACAGGTCCTGAGCACAATTCAGCTAAACTCATCAACATCTGATCAGGGGAGGTTCGGGGCCCACCTAGTATCGAGTATATGTCTGATGACTAAAATACAAAAACCTGTCTTACTCCTTAAGATTTCCCTAAGATGTTTCATAAGAAGATGGGGGGCCAGGGTTGCCAGACACCATCTTGTTTACTTATACAATGAGTCTTCTCTGGGACTTGCCACACAGAGCTGAACAGAATGAAGCCTCCTGTGTTGAAATCTATCTTTCTGGAAAACTAGGTCTCCTGTGCCTCCCTGCAAGGTCTGGCTGTCACGCTTCTGCCTGGCTTTTTCACAGGGTGATGTTCTGGAAACCCTTCCCCTAGAAATGTGTGTGTTCTGAGACTTTTGGAGGGAGCAGGGTTCTAGGGGTGGAAGCCAGGGTCTCACCAGCTAGGAGCGACATCCATAGCCCCGGAGCCTATGCTAAAGCAGTAATGTTCTTCCAAAGGATAACCCTGTACCCACATCACCCAACACATCTGCCAGTGCTTCCAAGCTGTTGCTTTCCCCCCTGCCTGCTTCTGCACAAGCAACTAAAACCAACCAATCGACAAGGATTTGACAACAGCCAGAGGGACCCAAAGTCCTTCGATGGCTTGTAAGCACACTCACGGTCACAAGAAAAAAAAACCGTGAATGCATCAGGTAAAGATGCAAAACCCTGTTCTGGAGATTTACAGGACATGCTGGCGTATACTTAGAATGCAGAGACAGGAAGATTAGGAGGTCTAGGCTAGCATGAACTACGAGTAAGACTCTCACTGAAAGAGAGGGGTAAGAGAGAGAGAGAGAGAGAGAGAGAGAGAGAGAGAGAGAAGAAAGACCGGGGAGAGAGAGATGATATCTCAAACATCCTTTTGGTTGCTACAGGAACCAGAATCAAGTATGGGACTCTACCAAACCAATAGAGCCCTCTCTTCATGAAGAGCCAAGCAAGAGAATGTCACCAGCATGCATCTGATGCAAAGAATCAACTGCATATCTGGCTGTGTTTCCAAGGACACAACCAAGAATCTTGACAGGAGACAGGCAGTCCTGCCTGCCATCCTAAGGGTAAACAGTCCCAGTGTCCAGAATTCACAGAAGAAAAGATCCAAAATAGATCCAAGAAGGACCAAGTTTCTAGGTTTGTTAAGCACATGACTTCCTAGTATAGGCAGAGGTCACCAGAGAGGGCTACAGAGCCCTACACTGGAGCCTCAGACCTTATTTGCCCCTGTGACAGGAAGACTGGGTGAGGAGAAGCCAAAGAGCCGAAGTCAGTGCCAGAAAAATGTCTCAGGGCTCTTTCTCCAGGTTGTCAGGAAGATAAAGCCACCGCCCACAGAGATGACAGGTATCCACCCCACACCAGACCTTCCCTAAGATAATGTCTAGATACACCACTGTGTACAGCGATCACTAGATGTACACAGCCAGATATCTACATATAATATCTGGTTACACCAATAGCTACACGGCCACAGATAGCTAGCTAGTCACAACACACCTAGATACGATGATGCAGAGATAGGTAATCGTCTAAACACCTAGATAAGAGGAGAGGAGCCCGTGGCATACATGTGCAGACACAGTATGGGCAGAGGACATCACACGCCAAGAAAATGGCCTGAGATTATTATCTCGGTGCTAAATACACCAGAGCTGCCTCTCTTGATGAATCTGTGCTAAGCCAAAAGGCAGAAGAAGGAGAAAGAGGAGGAAGGAGAGGAGGAGGAGAAAGAAGAAAGAAGAGGAGGAGGAGAAGGAAGAGGAAGAAGATGAGGAAGAGAGGAGGAGGAGAAGCAAAATTTGCTTGAGAATGAGAAAACTCACTCCCCTCACATTAGGTGACCCCCTGGGTCCAGGAAGGAATAGGAATGTGCAATAGAGAAAGTCACTAGACTGAGAGCGAGCCAGCGTGACTCAGCACAGGCCTCACACATCAAGCCCTGCCTTCCATCCCTGCTGCCTGCCGCACAGAAGAAATCATCACTTTCCAATCATTATCACTCAAAAATACACACGCAAAGAGCTCCATCATAGCTCACCACTACTCAAAGCAATACAGGTAGCTAGTTTCCTAGAATTCTATGGCTCCGTGGAGGTGGTAGAGAAGCACACACACGCGCGCGCGCGCGCGCGCGCGCGCGCGCGCGCGCACACACACACACAGCAGTTCATGGAGATCTTGTGGCACTGTGAGGTCAGAATGCTTTACCAAGTAGTTATGACACCCTGCTAGAATAGCTGAAATAGAGTCTTTGCCCTGTCTACACTGGGGGGGGGGGGGGGGGCGCTCCTACATCATCAAGTATCATGGACACTCTTAGAGAGCTGGAAGTTGTAGTTCAGAAAATACCCATACAGGTTATGGGGATACATGGAGAGGCTACTAAATGCTAATATCCCAGTCCCACCAGATTGTAACCTCAAACCTTCCTAACTCCTCTGCCTTGTATTTGAAAGCAGGACTTGGTTTAAGTGCTGCTAATCCGGTGTGTACCATGGCCCCAGGAATGGGGGAAGAGCAGCAGATCCTCCTTAGGAGGCCGAGGGTTTCCTCGGTTCTGGGCAATACTGAAGGGGACCATGTCAAGAGATGTGAGTTCAGACTCCAAAGGAATCTCAGAAACTACCCCAGAGAGGGGGATGGGGGCTTGGCTTCCTCTTCAATTCCCAGGTATTCCTGGGTAAAGTGAGTTACTTCGAGAATAGCCACAAGCAAAAATTTCTGCTACTTCCTCATTCCTTCCAGACTCTGCCAAAGGCAAAAATCTTCAGAAGAATTGGGTAAAGTTGAGGAACAAGACAGTTGTGGGGTTTTTTTTGTTTTTTTGTTTGTTTGTTTGTTTTTTGGCTTAGGAATAACTATACATTTGAGGTTGTCTTCTGCTACATCGTGAGTTCAAGGCCAGCCTGGGCAATAAGAATCTGTCTCAAGAAAAAACAAACAAACCAGGGGTGGGTATTGCAAGCTAGACTCTAGTGACTGGCAGTTACCTTATGCTAATGGGGTCTAGAAGGTGGAAGTAGCCATTTCTTTTCCCTAGCATTCCAATCTTAATTCTCCCCCCAGTCATTTACAAGGGAAAACCTGGTTGGGACAGAGACTTTAATGAAATTTCAGTTCGTGTTTGTCACTCAGGGGGCCATTTGAAGTTCACAGCTCAGGGACAGCCAAGGCCTTGTGTCCCCATCAGTAACCAAATCTATCTGTCCCATTTGGCTCAGAAGTGGATGTCAGAACCACAGATCTAGACTCGTTTATCTTTTTCCCTTCCTCCTGTAAGGGAGGTGAGCTCCCCCACCCCCAACCCCACCTCATGAGAGGGCACATCAAAACAGAACTATGATTTCTTGTTTTGTGTTTTTGACATAGGGCCTCTTTATGTAGTCCTGGCTGTCTGACAATTCACTGTGTAGATCAGGCTGGCCCAGAACTCACAGCATTCTCACCACCACCACCACCACCACCACCACCTGTCTCCCAAGCACTGGAATTAAAGGCAATGTGCTACCTGGCCTCGCTTTAGAACTGATGATTTTCCTGTTTTCCAAGACTTTTCCCCCTTAAAGCTTACACAGGTCTATAATATTTACCAGGTGTTAACCTCACATAAAAGCATACACGACATGGGCATGTTCTTCATCTGTGTTGTTGTTTTTGAGGCAAGATCGTGCTATGTAGCCTTGGTTGGCCCCGTACTAGCTATGTAGGCCATATTGGCCTCCAACTCACGGTGGTCCTCCTGTCTCAGTCTTCTAAGTGCCAGGATTATGAGTGTGCTGCCAAACCTGTTCCCTCTCTGTCTCTAGCCCCTCCCATCTCAGCAAAGATGTTTTCAAAACTGTGTCTGGCCACATGTAGTGACACTCATCTGTAATCCTGTCATTGTGGAAGCTGCAACAGGAGGACCAGAAGGAGTTCAAGAACAGCTTCCTCTACACGTAGCGTTCAAAGCTAGCCTGGGCTATGTATCTCAGAAAACCAAGAAATACAAATAATAAACTCAGGCCTACTGTGTTATTTGTCTGAACAAACTGCTTAGCTCCAAAGAAGGTGACTGAAACCCATCAGAAATCTGGACGCTGGTGAAGTTTCGAGGTCATGGTCAGGATGCCTCCCCACCCCCCATCCCGGCTGGTTCCAGTCCTACTTACATTATGAAGCTTGTAGTACAGCCCACAGGCATTGCAGACTGGGTCCCCATTAGCGTTTCTCCTCCAGAGGGTGGTGGTGGTGGTCTGACAGTTCGCGCAGGATGTCCCTGCTCTCCTTGCAGCCGACTAGGGATGGGGAGAGAGGAGAGGATAAAATTGGAACACACAGTAAATATGTTGGCAGAGCTATGAAGACTGGCTTGGAACTCCCTACACCACCACCAAAAAAAGACATTGAAATCAAAACCAGCAAGTGGGCCACATGAAAGTCATCAAGGTCCCACATCATCCTTGAGAAGAAAGATGCAGCCAATCTAGAGTCTTGGACTTTTTTGGGTCTCAGCAGACAAATACAGAACTTGCTTTCTCCCAGTGGAGGAGAAGCAGAGCCCAGTGCCACCTCCCTGGGAACATTACCAGCTCCTCCATCCCCAGTCCATCTTTAAGAGTGACAATTTCCAATTAGCCAGGCTAATTTGGGTACCAAGCTCTTAGTCATTCCCGGCCCCACGTGACTTCTTTTTCAAGAAAGACAATCAAAAACATTGATCTCTACCTCAGCTACTGGCTGACAGGACAGTGAGAGCAAAGAAAAGGAAGAAGGGCTGAGCTAAGAAGCCACTTTCTAGATAGATCCCTCCCTGCAAGCAAAAAATGCTAACTTAGCAGGGCATAGTGGTGCCAACACTCTAAGGCACTCTGAGGCAGGGGGATTATGGCTAGCTGAGGATACATGGTGGGAGAAGAGAGCAAGTGAAAGTAAGCTATGCCAATACAAATGTCCGAAGAGAGCCTAAAGAAACCCAATGCTGTGCATGCTGAAGGAAAATAATGATTTATACAGAGATATATAAATACAGAGATTTTAGAGACTGCATCACACACACACACAAAAAAAAAAAAAAAACTTGATTCTGGAGAGTGGAGTTCTACATCAGAAGTGAGTGAATGTGTATGTGTATCCATGTGTGCTCATGTGTGTGTGTGTGAGCACGCATGTGTATGAGTGTGTGTGTGTGTGTGTGTGTGTGTGTGTGTGTGTGTGTGAGAGAGAGAGAGAGAGAGAGAGAGAGAGAGATACACTCAGGATGTTCTGAGTCAACAAGCCCCGCTCGATCATCCTGTAGCCATCCCACACAGCTGACAGTTTCAGACTTGCCGCTCCCAGGACTGCCGCCCTTGATATCCTTAGGTAGGTAGCCATCAGGTAATGAGACAACTCAAAAAAAAAAAAAAAACATGAAACGAACTGAGACTCTGACGATTTAGTAGAAATCCTGACCATCACCTTCCCACCCAGCTCACCACCTTGGTGAAGTTACGTGTTTCCTATGTGTTGTTCTCCAGAGAGATGGAAAGCAGCCACAAGCCAAATATCAGCCTCATACTGAATTTTAATTCCTTGGTTTTGTAGATTTGGTGGCTCACAAACTCACACCTGTTGTTCTTGCACTTGGAAACTTGCAAGGCTGAAGCAAGATTGCAACCAGTGTGAGGCTAGCCTGGGCTATACGGGAAGTTGCAGGCCAGTGTGGGCTACAAAGAGAGATCCTGTCTCAAAAAGTAAATTAAAATGTTCTTACTTAGCTCTGCAAAACAAACAAACAAACAACAAAAAAAAAAAAAAAAAAACAGGGAGAGATTTCTTTTACGTTTTGTGCATGTGAATGAATTTATCAGCCAACTTTCAACACATATTTTCTTTTTTTTTTCTTCTTTCTTTTTTTCTTCTTTTCTTTTTCTCTGTGTAGCCCTGGCTGTCCTGGAACTCACTTTGTAGACCAGGCTGGCCTTGAACTCAGAAATCCGCCTGCCTCTGCCTCCTGAGTGCTGAGATTAAAGGCATGTGCCACCACGCCCGGCTGACACATATTTTCCTTATGAAAATTTAAACTCAGAACTATTGAAAGAAAAAGGAACAGTGGGCTATTAAGATGGCTCACAGTTAAAGGCATTCACAACCGAGGCAGACAACCTGAATTAGATCCCTAAACCTGAGTGATGGAGGGAAAGAACCTAGTTATACAACTTGTCCTTTACCTACAACAGCGAACATCCGTGCACACACACAAGTGCACGTCCTTTCTGTACATCCCCACGTGCACGCAGACACAAAGAAATTAAAAGAAAATGGAGCTGTCACCTCTAACATACTCCCCTCTTTTTCACCCTGAAAAGAAAATGTTAACTCAAAAGTGAATCTGGATACTAAGCTAGAAATTAATAGTAAAGAGACGAGAAGACAAAGCATTCGGTTGCATTAAAGAAAGTTCTGGAAACTGGAGAGTCAGCTCGGGGGAAGGGCTACTTAACAATAGCAAAAGATCTGGACTGTATCCCCAGCCCCCCAAAAAAGAAAGACAGAAAAAAAAAGAGAAAAGTAGGAAGGAAGGAAGGAAGGAAGGAAGGAAGGAAGGAAGGAAGGAAGGAAGGAAGGAAGGAAGGAAGGAAGGAGTAAGTGGGAAGGAAAATCAGTTCTGGTACAATTTTTAAGAACATGAAACTAAAACCTCCATTGCCCTTGCCTTCTGTCTATCAATACTGTATCAAGCACAAAGCTGCAGTAAACACGTTTGGAAACCGAGTGGCGATTTTAAATTCAGCAGACATGTTCCCTTCCTTTCAAACCTCTACGTTATCCTCCAACCCATGTCCTGCGGGCTTTAAATAACCAAACTCAGACATGTTCTCTCCCCCCCCCCCGCAGTAATTCTTTTTGGGATTGTAAGGAGGTGAAATTAGAAACAGCCCTTCTCTCTCATCATGGAAAGGTGCTGCCTATTTTGAAAATCAGCCGCTCAGACCCGAGAGCGTTGATGTCGATTCTAGTGCCTTTGGCCACCTGCCTTTGTGAAATGTGATCATTTAATACTTAAATAACCATTTCCCTCTTGTGCTCTCTGGAAGAAAGTCCTACTGAAAACCAACGCCTAATCATTTGTGACAATTATGTTACATGTGATTATTATCACCATCCAACAGCATTTCGGAAGAAATATTCAGATAAAGCCCAACAGTGTCCACTCAGGCAACCAGCTTTCCCAACTCAAATGATTTTGAATATATAAGGTAAATAAATAATGCCAACTAATACAATGAGTTTCCTAAAGAAAGAATTCAGTACATGTATAAATAATCCTTCATAGTATATGGTAAATATCATAAATAAGTACACGGGTGTGCCAGATACATCTCAGGTAAGACGGAGTTTAGGCAAACTGACAGAAATGCACACAGAGCCACACTGCTGGACTCAGAGGCAGAGGCATCAGTAAGTCCTTAAATCAGGCAGGCCACTCAACCCTTTCTAGTTGTAAAACATAAGAAAATTCTGGAATACTATTGGGGGGGGGGCACTATAGATCTGGCCATCAGTGCTCTCTTCTAAATCACTGTCAGATCTGTATCTCATGAAGAAGCTAGCTACGTTATGGGCTGAGTCGTCATCAGTGGGGTCTGCAGATGCATAAGACAAAATTAGCAAGCTAGAAAGACAGAGCCAAAGTGAAGGGACAGGACTGTAAGAAAGCAGACAGTAAGGCTCCCATGTCCTTAATATGCAGGAGCCTAGGCTACTATGCCCCAGCACGAAAGTAGGAAAAAAAAAATGTTTGACAGGTTTGGAAGTAGAGAGCATCTAATGGAGGGCAGGGGTGGGGGGTGGGGAGTGTGAGGGAGGGCCAGTGTGACAGCTCAGAGCACAAGGGTACTTGTGGGCAAGTCTGATGCTCTAAGTTCTGTCCCCAGAACTCATAGGGTAGGAGAACACTGACTCTCCGTACAAGTAATCCTCTGATGTGTACACACACACCATAGCATGCAGCACAAACCAACGTTAAAGAGACGGGGAAAACATCTCTGTGTCTCTGTGTAGCATATAAGTTGTAATGGGATTGAAAATATCAATACCTCCCCCAACCAGGGGACACCATGAAGATAGACAGAATAACCTGTGACAGCCTGTGAACTCTAGAATTAAAGGCAATCATTACTCAGAGTTCCACAGACTTCCTATGAAAGGCGAGGAAAGGCAACCCTATATAAACTGGTAGCAGAAATCTCCCGTGTTCTCCGTACAGACTGAGAAGTTCTCCGCTGTCCTTCAGAGAACTCGGACTTTTTCAGAACTTTTTAAACTTTTTTTTTGGTCTTTACTTAAAAATTAAAAACTGCTATTGTACCACGACTTATTTCAACAAGAAGGTTTTTGTTGTTGGTTTTATTTCTTTTTTGGTTTTTTTCTTAGGCCGGGCTCTGAGTGATTCACGGCATTCTTCTGCGGTGTGATCACACTCATTCAGAGCTAACACCTCCAGTCATCTTTTTTTTTTTAATGCCTCTTGTTCTGAACCGTCTAAACATCTTGATGTTTAAGTTGGGGAAGCTGAGTTGTTGATTATGAGTTATCTGTAGCACTCAGATATCCGGCAGCTTTTTCCTAGGAAGTTGGCTTTGCACATAAAAGAAAGGGGAAAAAAAAAACCCTAAACTGAATGAGAAAGAGGGGGGGGGGTGGGCTATTGAAGAAAAGAGCAAAGATCAGATAGGATGAGGCCTAGAAATCTAAGATTGCCAAAAAAAAAAAAAAAAAAAAGTTAAAGTCATGTGGGCACTTCCACCCCTAGAAAGTTTGCCTTTTTCTAAAGAGGATGTGAAAGGTGTTAAATCGTGCTGCTGTCTAACAGGGAAGATGAATAGCGCTTTAAGGAAGGGGGGGGGTGTCTCATCTGTTTGGTTTTTGCTCCACTTTTCTCCCTTAGAATCTGCATGGGGAAATATTTAGCCTCCACCCACTTGTTTGCTCCTCTGTTGAGCTTTCTGATCGGGCCTGTGTGGGATCATCCCCTGCTAATTATTCTTCTTGTCCCAGGTACCGTACACTCACACCGTTCAAGCCGGCCCGAGGTTCCAGAGTCAAGTTTACAAATGAACACCTCCTGTTCGATTCCTTTCTAAATGCTCAATGGGTTGAGGTTCTCTCAAGGATTCCTAATTATCAACAAGCTCAGGAAAGACGGAATGTGTGCAGTAGAACAGGAAACTCTCAGGCCATGGAGAGTGGTTCCGAGGAAAGAAAAGCGAAGATGCGATCACAAGTCAAGACGGGAATCACATAAAGTTTTCAAAGTGTCAGACCAAGAAGCAGATAAATACCAGAGACTGATTCTAAAATTCAGTTAAGTCACCATCAATCCCATGGCCCCCAGGCTAGCTACAAACTCAGTATGTAGCTGAGGCTGGCCTTGAACTCCTGGTCTTGTGGTTCCACCTCCTAAATTCTGGGAGTACAGGAGTGTACTATCACAACATGGAGTCGTATTAATCTTAAAGCATGGATATCAGAAGTTCATCTCCAGCCCTCAGGCTGGAACAGCCTCCTCAGAGACTTCTACAGCTTCCAGAGAATGCTCTAAATAGTTACTGGGATACTTCACTCTCCACATTAAATCTCTCCCGGTGACACAGCAACTATTGACCCAGTGGACCTGATGCTGCTAAGCTTACCTACACTATTAGGATATATGTTTCACATGTGATAACCAATAAGTTAGTATCCTTACATTTCAGAAGTGACTTAACCATGAAAAAGGAAAATACAGAGTTTCTTTTGTATTTAATTTGAAAAGGTATAAAAGGATAAGAGATAAAAGAAATAAAAGGTGGAGGAGAAACAGTAAAAAGAAGAAAAATAAAGGAGAGAAAACTACCAGGCCAGTTTCCTGCAGAAAGCCATCCTTCTCGGGTACGACAGGGAAAGCATAAAACAGATTAAGTGAGCTCAGTTCTTCCAAGAACTTACCAGCCTTCGCTTGGGCTTGATAAGGGGCCGGTTCTGCCCATTCATTTTATGGTAGAGTCCGCAGGCATTGCAAAGGTAGTGCCCGGTACCATCTCGCCGCCACAGTGGGGTAGAGGTTGCCCCGCAGTTCACACACTCCCTGCCTTCTGGAAACAAGGTCACAGATAAGTCACTTAGGGAAGGAAAGCATATGAAAAGGAGGTAAAACTTAGAATGATAAGGGAGGAGGGTCTGGGAGATCCCTCAGCAACCTGGCACTTGCCCCCAAGCCTGACCATCTGAATTCCATCCCTGAGACACACTTGGTGGCACAGAAAAACAAACCCCCAGACTGCATTGAGATCAGAAGGGAAAATAAAACCAAAAGCATTTCCAAACTCTTGCGAGTGAGGAAAATGGTTACAAAGTGATCCAAAGTTGCAAACCTTCCTGCGCTGACATAACTCTTCCCGGTTACAAACAGACCTCGGGTGAGTGAATTTGACAGGTCCCACTTGGTGAGGAAGATATAGCCGGGGAAAGGGGGAAAAGAAGGAGGGAGACTGAACCTTAAAACATTTCCCTAAGAACATGCCGTGCGCAGATAAGTCAGTGGCCAAAGCCAAAGACTTCTTTCTTTTTCCTCCAAAGGAAAAAGTAAATGAAGCGAGGACCAGTGATCCAGTTCCTCAGCCGGCCCTTCTATATAGCCCGACTGGGTAAGGTAAGTCAGGATGGGAAGAAAAGAAAGATTAACCAATGGCTAGAGAGATAAACAGATAATAGATGGACGTATACATTGATCAATTGGCTGACTGAGTAGCTAAAACTTCACTTTTTTAAACTTCCAATAAAACTATAAATGCCCCTAGTTACAACGTCATCAATTAAGGCGCAGCAGGATCCACTCATCCACTATCCTCACAGTCTCCCCTTCGAAAACTGCCAACATTTCCCATAGGTTTGCAGCTGCTGTTAGAGGAACTAAAGTCAGACTCTTTAGCCCCAGCCTGGCCAGCCAACGGCTGATGGAAGGAAACACAAACCAGCCTTTAGGCAGGAGATCTACAAGAGTTTGGAAAAAGCCAGGAGAGAAGAGGGCAGAACAGATAGAATGAAGGTCAGAGACAGATTTCAATGAGGTGGGGGGGGGGGCTGGTCCCCTCATTAATTGAGGCCCCTCTGCAGCTTCTCTTTTTCCAAAACCACAAATAAACAGAAAGCCAGCCCAGCCAGGTTTGCTCACTCTCAGGAGCAGGGCTAAAGCCAGACAGGGACCCACTCCAGAAAGTTCCTCAGTAGAAATGGATCCCTGGAAGAAAAGCGGCCAAAGAGACTTCTTTCCAACATCCGAAGGGGAGAAAGATTCTGACTGAAAGAATCTCTTCTACTTTGGGGAATGTAGAGAGAGAAAGACACTAGAATGCTTAGTTACTCAAGCCAAGGAGGGAGTGGAGATCCTAATCCCCTACAGGGGCAGGCAGCTCAACCACAGTATACCACAGAGGTGAGGAGACGTTCAGGATAGAGGGGAAAGTGAAAATATATATATATATATATATATATATATATATATATATATATATATATATGTGTGTGTGTGTGTGTGTGTGTGTGTGTGTGTGTGTGTGTGTGTGTGTGTGTGTGTGTATGTATATATGTGTGTGTGTATATACATATATATATGTATATGTGTGTGTGTATATATATATATATATATATATATATATATATATATATATATATATATGCTATAGTAGAGCCCTTGTCTAACCATGTACAAAGCACTGGGTTTGATGCCCTGCACTTAAAGGGATCTCTTTGTTTTGAGAGATTAATCAATGACAAACAAAGTAAAGAAAGAAACTCCAGAAGATCAATTGAGAATTCTGGCCTCCCAGAAAAGGAACAAAATCTACCTTGAGAGGGAAAAGACTTAATGCGTTTTAAAAGGCCCCAGCTCAAACCCAAAGGAGCAAGGGGTATTCACACTCATGGGTATCACTTTCTCCAGGGACCATTCTAAGAAGTTATCACCACAATTTAATTCCAACCCTTTCTACCAAGTGGCCAGAAAACCATGAAAAATACTCTCATTTCACTGTCCCCATTACTCAGGGACCATGTGTAAATATGCCTTTGCAAAAATGATTTAAGCAGAGTTTTTGTTTTTGTTTTTTTCCTTCAATCCGGATTACAAAAGAGGCTCCTTAGCTTGGGGAGAACTCTCTCTTGTTATCCTAGAGCCTCTGGGACTAGATGTAAAGCATCACACGTACAGCCAGAGGTACTTACCTAGGAACAAGGCTAACTTTTTCTAGTTTTCCTCATAGGTTCTGGAGAACTTCATATTCAGACAACTTTTGTGTAGGATCAGACTCTGACAGGTTATGGCTAGTGGCTGTGGGGAGTCTGAAGGGTGGGTGGGTGAGGAGGCACCAGCTATGGAGCCATGGCCAAGAGGCCTTTTGGCTCTGGCTCCTCAAATGTCCACTGCATCCACAGCCAGCATTCTGGAAGAGAGCAGCATAGGCCACTACCCAGCCAAAGCCTGCTTTTTAATCCTGTCTGCACCAGGGCCACGTAGGCTCCCTTCCCTGCATAAGCACCGTGCAGAAAGGCACCCTGTAGCGGGCACGCTAAGAGGGTAGTCCGGAGGCTGCAGCCCTGAGCAGCATAGATGCCTATGCACCCTGACCCTGCTGAGGGGATCTCCCAGCCTGTGGCCAGGCCGATTTCCTTTCCTCTGTCAAGCAGGAGGGAGGAAGACAGCTTCCTTTTCAGAGGGCTCTTGAAAGCAGAGAACTACAACAGTTGCTCTCAGGCACAGCCCTGCACAGTAGAGCAATTCTCTGTGTTGATTCACTCCATGCGGTTTTTGACTGTGCTGCCTTGCATGGGTTTTCTTCTTGTCATTTCTCCTTGCCTCTACTGTGACTTCAGTACACAGCCAATTTTCCTAATGGAGGCCGAGACTCTCCTGCTTTCTGTCTTCCCCTTGCCTCTCACCCGGTCTGCTGTGAGCTGCCAGGCAGACACCTCTCTTAGGTGACAAGAACCACAGAGCGGTGAGGCCTCTTGACATTCAACAGCCATTTTCAAATGCCCCTTGGGCTTCTGACTGAAACCCTGAAACTGGGCTGTGTAGGAACAGAAGGAGGATAAAATATTTTTCTCAAGAGGGTGGAAGGAGATACCCACATCCAGAAAGTGGTCAGGAAAACTGAGAGAAAAAAAAGGCCCTTCAGGGGTAGGGGTTGAAGGGAGCAACATCAGCAGCTTTGCCTTTAATTCACAAAGATAGATCCGGGACCTAGATGAGACCGAAAGCAAAGTCGTGAAGAGAGCATTGCAGGCCCTGACCACAGCTTTCTCTGAAGCACAGCAGCGACAATCCTGACTGGCACCTCTTTTCTGTCTCCTCCAATAAAAGCTTCTGCAAAGAGGAAAGAGAAAGGAAGAGGGGGAGAGGTAGGGCAAGGTGAGGAGGGGGAGGGAAGGAAGAAGGGAAGGGCAGGGCAGGGAAGAGCGCTAAACCTAAGAGAATCCCCTCTACAAAAATTCTGACTAGTCTACCCTCTGCATCCCGAGGGCTTCTAGAAACTTCTCTCTATACTCCAAAAGTCCCATCTCCTTTGCAGGTCAGGCACACCACTCTTGCTTTTTATGACTGTGAGAAAGGAGTTTTAAAGGAGGAGCTAGAAAACCAAATTACAATAATTTCCCTCCTTCAACAAAATAATAAATAAACAAACTTTATGCCTAGGATCTGGTTTAGAAAGGGCCCAGCACTGACCTGTCTCTGCCCCTCACCACCCTCCACCCCCCCCCATCCCCGGTCACAAGCTTAAAGAAAGAGAGGAGAGAGAGAAACAGATCAAACCAAGGGCAAAAAAGTGTACAGACTCGAGGAGTCAGAAAAGAAACCTGGTCGGCAGAGTCTTTTGGAAAGTCAGAATTCCCCTCCCCCTCTCAGCCACTAACTTCAGCCTCAGAGAGCAGGCAGGCTCTTCCCTGACCTCAGAGCCTCGCCAGTATAGAGCATTTTTGTTTTGCTTTGTTTTTAAACCCCACTGCAACTTCAAAACACACAGGCTTCTGTTCCTTGATGTCAGCCCCCCCAGCGGAACGTTAGGAGGCAAACAGTCCCCCTTTGGCTGTTTCTAGTCCACCGCGCCCTCACTCCCCACAAGCCGCGTTCTTGCCCAGGCACCTTTAGCAGACCACACTACTCCCTCGGCTCTCCTTCCTCTAGCCCTCTTTTTGACTCTACCAACGAGGCTACCTCCTTCTCCCTCCTGCCTACTTTCATGTACTGAACATGCAGGTCTGAGTTTTTCTGTCGGCCTAACCGCATCCGGACTCTATTAAAGTTCCTGGCCCAGGATAAACAATGCAACTGTCGCGTGCAGCCGTCTGAAAATAATTGGATTAGCTAAAACATATCAACTAAATAGAGACAGTCCTGCTCAGGCAGTCAGAGTGAATGTCACCCTGGGAAGAAAAACAGAAAGAGAAAGGGAGGAAGAAAGAAAGAAAAGAAAATCCTGAAACTGCTCTCCTGCTCGCTGGCTGGCCCTGTAGTACCTTCTGAAGACTTCAGAGCACAGCCTAGTGACTGCCCATCCAGCCCTTTATAGAGACAATGGATTGTTTTTGTAACCATTGCCATCTGTGTAGTTGATATGGCTCAATCTGAAATGAACACACCTCAGGAGATGGAACAATCTTCACAAAATCTTTTCTAAACATACACGATCTCATTTGAATGAAATGCTTCCAGCAGCCACAAATTGAGAATGAATCTGTCTTATTTCTAAAGCAAAGGAAAATTCTGCCTGTATATGCTTTTCCTGCAATGACTTATTCCATAGACTCAATCTCTCAGTGTGCAGGAAAACAGACTCTCGGCTTTTGAGGCAAAGGGCAGGGGCAGGGGCAGGGGCGAGCACAAACCTGAAGGATCAGCCTTTCTATCTATCACACCTGGCTTCCAATCAACTCCCAGGCCCCTGTTAACTGAATGTTCCAAAAGACACTGCAGGGAACTGACTAGATAGGACACTTGTCTTCCTTCGCCCCTATACCCCACCAGAGAGTCACCTCCTGCCCTCAGAAGTTCAGCTAAGAGTCCCTTTTTCCATGCAAAGCCTGCTCCTTTTACAAAGTGTCTGTCTCCTCCCCAAATGACACAGACACACACTTTATTTATACAGGTCTCTGTAAAGGACAGTCCTTGGCTATAGCCCCAGTGACCCTCTGTGAGTGGGGCTAAGAGGGACAGTCTGCCTGAAAGAGGCCAAAGGGGTCATAGGAAGGACCTGTGTTTGTTTAGGTTGAAGGAGGTTTCGTTTTTTTTTTAGCTTTAAACACTACAGATTTATTCCTGGGGCCTTCCATTTGCTCTTGGAAACTAGAGGGTAGTGGTTGAATCCAGAAGTCCCTCAGGAGGCAAGAGGAGAGGGTCTCCATTTGTTTTTGTTAGCCTTTCTCCTTTCCCAGCTCACTGGGGTGGGGAAGATGGATCAGGGGATTACAATTAGATCACACTTCCCTTCTGCTGTCTAAGTCAGTAGGAATTAAGACACATCCCCTTCTTCCCAGGCTAGAGGAACGTAAGAAAGTGGGCTAGGTGATACCTGTAGCCCTCCCAGAGACCCTTATTTTGGAAGAAAGAAAACCCCCTTTTTTTGCCCTGACCTGGATATAGCGCAAATAGGAGGGAGCAAAAGATTCCCAGGGGTGGAGGTGGCGCTTACCTGTGCTGGATCGTGCCTTGGGCCTCGACTTACATCCGAACCCGGTAGGGGATCCTCCCAACAGGCTGCTGGGTGGGAAGAGTCCGGAGCTGTACTCGGGCACATAGGGCGGATAGGTGGTAATGGGGTGGTGGGCTGAGGATGAGGCCCCTCCCAGGGTGGTCATGCTGCCTCGGGAGTGAGATGTCTCCAGCTTCATGCTATCCGGCAGCTGCACCTGATACTTGAGGCACTCTTTCTCATCTTGCCTGGCCGACCCGGCGGATCCCGGGGTGGACAGCGACGGGTCTGGGGAGACGTCCTTCGGAGGGGTGGGCGGGAAGGTGAAGAGATGCGGACTGGAGTGGCCGGCCGCCAGAGAAGAGGATGAAGCCGGAGGGTAAACGGACAGAGGCCCTGGAGAGCCGTGGTGGATAGACGTCTTGGAGAAGGGGCTGAGATTCCAGGGCGAGGCGGTGTGGTGGCTGCTCAGGGCTTTGCCTCCATCCAGCCAGGGCAGAGATCCGTGCAGCAGAGGCGGGCGGCATACCTGGCTCCCTGCGATGCCAGCGATGGCGGCGGCGGGGGTAGTGGGGAAAAAAAAAAAGAATACCTCAGTGAGCACTGCCCTGAGACACACCTGGAGATTTCCCCCTGGTGCCCCCAACCTCCCAGGCAGCCAAACCTCCAGGCTCAACCGCAATTGAGCTCAAACATACTCTAATCTCAGCGGTCCCAGGAGTATCAGGCCCACATGCCTCAAGATAGAAGCAGACCCTGTCCACACTCACCAACTCTGAGACGAAAGGCCCAGTCCTAATACTACAGAGGAGTTGCAAGGACATGGAGAAAGGTCCCTTGGGCTTATTTGTCCTCTCCAAATGAACAGTCTAAACCAGATTCCCTGGGGTCTCTCTCTAGAACCTGCCTTGATTTATTGGTTTCTTTCAATGGCCCTGATTTTCCCACCGCAGACTTAATCCCAACGTGATAAGAGAGTCAGGGTGAATGATGGGGCCTGAATGGTGAAGCAGGACCACACCACTTTTCAACCCTAGGGAGAGGCCCAGCTCCCAACACCTAAGGCAGGGGAAGGCAGGGTGCTTTTGAGAGTTAATGGCAGAAAACTTCAATGCTTGCTTAGAATTGGCAAAGCTGCTTCCAGAAGGCCTGAAATGGAAATTTGCAAGGAATTTTTCATTGCCCAGACCCTTAAAGGTAACCATACCTAAATTCTGGGACTCCCTCCCCACCCACCCACCCCCTCTTTCTTCACCCATCCGACTCATAGGAAAAGAAAAGAAGTCCTAGGCTTCTTTTCCTGTGCTCTGGGACGTTCTGTGAATTTTCACCTGAGACACAAAATTCCAGTTTATGTGTTTATTTCAAATGAAGGGTGACTCATACACACAGTATGTTTAGCCCTCACTTAAAATACACAATGTTAAGGCGGTCATGAGTTGTCCAAGCCCATACTCTCTGATAGGGTAACCTTTAAACTCGGAGCGCAAATCTACACCCTTACTAATCTTTCAATCCAGTATCCGCCTCACCATTTGACATTCTAGTCAACCATTAAGAACAATACTGAAACTAAAATCTTAAGCAAGAGGAAGGGGTGGGGGGAGTCAAGAGAGATGGAGAATTCTCTTGAACGCCAAGGGTTAAGGTTCTTTTTTTTTTATGCAGGAAGTTGTATAGTAAATAACATTAGGTCTGATCTACCTCATTTCCACTTAACTGCTAATCTGCACACAACCCGAGTAAAGAGCGCCCCATCCGCAGAAATGTCTGTTTGAAACGTCTGTTTGAAACCTGGAGGCTCTAGGGTAAAGGATGCCTGCTGGCCAGAAGGGCTATGTCATAGGTGCCAAGGCTAACTCTATGGAGGGAAACCTGAGCAGACCTCAAGCTAGCTAAGAAAAACCTCCCACCTTCTTTCCTTAAATATATATATATATATATATATATATATATATATATATATATATATATATATATATTTATATTTGCTGGTTTAAGTGCATAAACATACATCTGGGGAGTGTTAAGAGCCTCCTGTCTCGACCACACAAGGTTGGGTTTCTTTCTTTTTCTCTTCTTTACACACCTCAGAACTCCCCTAAATTTCTCTAGGTGAATGGTTAGGGGAGGCGGCAACTAGAAACACTCCTACTTAAAAGAAAAAAAAAAAAAAAAAACTTTGATGTAGCCTAAATCTTTGAGGAGCCTGAAGAAACTCCAGTAGGCCGGAGGAGAAAAGATGGCCAGGATTGCTGGTAATTAAGCTAAAAGCAAAGAAGTAGGAAATTTCTGTGTAGCCGGGAGCCTAAGCAAACCCGATTTCTCTTCAGCTTAAGGCTTTCTCTCCCCTGGACCGTGGCAGCCACCAGAATCTCTTCCTCACAC
Organism: Mus minutoides; assembly: GCA_902729485.2. Classification (NCBI taxonomy): domain Eukaryota; kingdom Metazoa; phylum Chordata; class Mammalia; order Rodentia; family Muridae; genus Mus; species Mus minutoides. Next base: position 874,999 of record LR753317.1, on the reverse strand, counting down.
CACCGGTAGGTAGGACGCCTAAAACTCAAATGCACTAGCTTTTGAGGGTGGAGAGCAAAAAAAAATAAAAATAAAAATAAATGCACATACTTGGGCCTTTTCTGAAAAATATAAATGGAGAAACAAATCGCAAGGCTCTGGCGAAAGACCCCTTCCACCAGATAACTGGAAGCTGGAAGTCCTTCGGAGGAGCCCAGTTCCAGGCCGGCCTGGCCCGCACTGTTGCCGGGCCTGAAAGGCTGGGCGCCTGCAGGCAGAGCTTGAAATTTCTCCCTGGCTGCAAAAATCTACAACCTCGCGTGGACCAGGACTGCATTTCGGCGCTTGCCAGGTGAGTGCCTGGCCCCAAGGACACCGGCAAAAAGAGGTGCCTGCTGCGTGCGCTCTTTTATTAAAAAAAAAAAAAAAATCTCCCAACGAGCGACACTGCTTCCTCGCCCATTTCCGGGCCCCCGATTTTTTTTTTTTAAATGAACTAGTAACATACTTAGGGGCTTTGGTTTGCTCTGCCCAGCCAGGGTCTCTGGCGGTCTCCTGGACCCAGGAAAACAAGCGCGGATCCAGAGGGTTCCAGCGCCTAGGTGGACTCACCGTGGTGGGTCGGAGGATACCTCTGCACCGTAGCCCTGACGGAGTTTCCGTAGTAGGATGGGACGTGGTTGCCTTGACCATCGATGTTAAAAAGTACGTCCACCTCTTCCGTCAGCGGATACTGAGCTTCCATGTACGAATGGCCGAGGCCCGGGTGGTGCGTGTCTGGGTGCTGACCGTTGAGGACCGCGGGGTGATGGTGGCTCACCCAGCGCGGCTGGTCCGCAGTCACCTCCATGTCCTCGGCTGTGCTCGCGCCCTCTCGCCGGGCCCGGAACCCTCGCCGGTAGAGGGAGGGCTGTCGGCCTGGGAGGTCCGCGGACTCCTGCCGTCGGAGGCCCAGGAGAGGGGTCGTTTAATGGTTTGTTTGCAGTGAAGTGTATAGAAAAGGTGAGGGAAAAGGAGGGTTTAGGGAGGAAAGAAAAATCTTTGCGGGATAGTCTAGCAAAAGAAAGGAAGGGAAAAAAGAAAAAGGAAAGAATGAAGAGTGAGGGAGATCCCCTCCCCCCCCAAAAAAAAGCAGACACGGAGGAATAAAGGAGTCAAAAAAAGAAAAAAGAAAAAAAGGAGAGAGAGAGGAATCCGAGTGTGATCACACTGCACACTGGTTCCTTGGCGCTCAGAGACGGTTGCTCTTCCGATCACCTGCAAGGGAGAGAAAGAGAGACTTGGATGAGGTGTAAGTACTTTTAACACCTGAAATTCTGGAGGGCACTTCAGAATAGGTCTTCGCGAGCTTCCCGCAGGGCCGACTCACCCGGGACGGGACGTGCACACGCACGCGAAGACCCGGAGGGAAAGAAGCCAAGCTCCGCAGCACACCTCCGACAGCCAGGCTCGCAGGAGCCCGGGACTGACTAAGCAATTAAAACTTGGGGACAAGTCCTCCCTGGAGGACACCGGCCCCAGGATCTTTCCAACCACTACAAATCCTCCAAAAGGGGAAAGCTGAGCTTTTAGTTTACAAAAAACAAACAAACAAACCCCCAAAGCACACACACAGTCCCTCCAAGAGGAGGGAGTGATATCAAACTTAAAAAAAAAAAAGTCACAAGTCACAATACCAACCTGAGTAGCAAGGAGCGGAGAGGAGGAGGAGGCGTGTGACCTGCCCGGTCAGATTGCGTAGCTCTCTATGTCTCGCTCTCTCAGTCTCTCTCTCTTTCCTCTCCCTCTCTCAGTATTTTTTTTTACAGGGAATGCATTCTTTCTGAAACTATCAAGACGGCGCCAGGCAGCTCAGTGTTCGCAGACAGCTGTGGCGCGACGCAACTTAAGGAGGTTCTAGTGTCATCCGCGCCGAGGGGGAGGAGCCTGGCGCTGGCAGGAGGGGACATGATCCTCAGCACAAGGAAACTGCAACCCAAACCCGCTCCAGGACTTCACCTCCACCCCCATCCCATCCCCCCCCCACCCCCGCACACCGCCGCCCCTCCTCCCGCCCCTCTACTGACCGGAAAGGGGCGCCGCCAAGGACCGCCTAGGGCAGAGGGGCCGCGGGCAGGGTGGGCGAGGCCCGCCCGGGCTTGGGGCAGAGGGGACAGGCAGGAGGGAATTCGCTCTCTGGCCCTTTAAATGTAGCAAAGCCGATTCATTCGGGCTCAGTAGATTATTCCGTACGAGTGAAACCCGGCTGCCCCATTCATAAAGCTAATTTCCATAAGCAGACTTTTCTTTTCGACACTTTTTTTTTAATGAGCAAACTTTTAAATTAGGATTCAAGCCAGAACATTTTTCAGTTTATTTCACCTAAGGGGCTATGTGCATGTAAAACAGACTAGAAAAGTTTCGTGGCGAAGTAACTGAAGATTTGCCTCCCAAACCAGCTTTCCGGGAGGCTGCTGAATCGCGCAGAGGACCTGGGCTTTGATTCGGACGCCCCACGTTATTATGGTCTCCGCTTGCTTTCCCAAACCTCTCCAGCAGGAACAGCGTCAGCTGTTGCAGCTATCTTTTTCAGATCTAACGATATCATCAATGTGTGCTTGTGACCTTAGTGACAACGTGATGCATAGAAAGCTGGGTTAGCAAGACGTAGGCTCACTGGTCCCCAAAGTACAGTGTACAACTAACTTGATCTTTGCTGGGATGGCCTAACTTTTCTCTTCGTCTAGCTCGGGGTGCTACTTTACTCTGCTTTCACCCGAGGAAAACGGTCCCCTCCATAATATCCAACCCTGACCTCCGGGGTGGACCCAGCGACAACTTCCCTGGACATCCTGAGTCCCTGGGCCGGGGTCTGGTGGGAGGGCCGAAAGCTGACACAGAGAGAGAGAGGCTGGAGGACGCCCAGTAGAGAGGCGGAGCGGACGAGGGCGGGACCATTTGTAAGGACCAATCATCGGGAGATACCACGACCGGGCCGCAGTCGCCCCGCCCCACGGGCTCCAACCTCTGCGGCCCTGTTCCGTCCTTTGAGTCACTGCATCCCCTAGTGGCGTTGAGGTTTCTGCAGCCTGGGTCCAGAAAACACAGCCCGGATGAGCAAGGTCCGAAAGAGACTTGGGGTGCACCCCAGGGCAGTGTGAGAGAAGGTGTTCCCATTCCACCCTCCAGGGCAGAGAGCTTCGCTTTAGAGGGTTACTGGAACTGAAGGCGTCATCCCCTCTTCATTTCTTTACCCCATAATATTTCCCACTGATTCAAAACTTGGATTCCCGACAAGCCCTTTCTTAAAAGTTCCAAGTAACTTCAATTCTACTGTGGAGAAAAGCCATCAAGGTCTACATTGAAGCCAGAGAAGTGCGGGGAGAGGGAAGATGCATTCTTTTTACAGTAAAACCCTTGAAGAAGACAAAAATTTATTTAGATATGTGCCCTGCGGGCGTGGGTTTGAAGCTTCTCCTACTCCTCATCTTTTACATCTGAACTTTGACTGAAATCAAGGCTGAATTTCTAAATACAAATTACGAAGATACCGTTTTTTAAAAATGAGTCTCCCTCCCTCCTGAGATCATTGTGCACCCCTTGGTCCCATGATTATGAGGGCGGCCCAGTCTTAGAATATCGATTTTTTTTTTTTTTTACTTTCACTCTTTGACCAACTCATCTCTCCTGGGCCAATCAAGCTGCCAGCATCTCTTCCAGCTCACGGCGCTCTCAAAACCTTTTAATTATTTAGTTGCTGTCTAACATTCACCGGAAACCATTCCATAAACAAGCAGAGAAGACCGCACACACATTTTTGCTAAAAGGCCAGGGATTAAGATCTAGAATGAGAGTATAGAAGAGAAAAAAAAATACTATTCCTGTATCGCTCATGAGTTGTATAAGACATCAATCAGCTTGTCCCTAGTTCACAGCTTCGAGAAAAAAAAAAAAAAACCCAAGTAAGCATATCTCTTTGGTCCGAGGCACCGAGATCTAGATAAAAAAAAAAAAAAGAGCAAAAGAAATCCTTCTGGAGACAAGAAAGAAAGCTGCTGACGCCAAGAATTGAACATGTTAGTCTATGCGGCTTAGAACGTATTTTTAAAGACTGAAAAAGAAAATACTTCTGAAAAGGAAGCCTTCCCTAGTAGGGGCGCCTCTCTAATAAATGTAGTAGTGGGGATGGAGCGGATTATTCCTCTTAATTCAATCACCAGAGGAGCTGAACTGGATGCAAAGACACTCCCCTCCCTTGGAAAAACAAAATATCTAGTAGGCCCCTCCAGGTCTGAGGTAGTTTGGGGCTGGCAGAGAGGGGTAGGGGGCCTGAGGCTAGACGCCCCGGGCATTGGATCCAGCCTGTAGGGGGTATTTAACATGTAATTCCCAGCCGGTCCGCCCCTGTTCCCGGACTGACAGTGGGTAATTGGGAAAGAGGACGTTGCTCTTTTGATGGCCCGCGCCGGCCAGTCTCGCCGACGCCACACTGGGTTTGACGTCACGGGCCGGCCCCAGAGTCAGAAACCCAGAGCAGGGGAGGGGGAGGGAAAAAGAGAGGAGGGGGATACCGGAGAGGGAGGGCCGAGGTCGGCTCCGAGACCCACCGGGAAGAAGGGGGAAGGGATCGAGTCCGGAGAGGCTGCAGCGCGTGGCCTGAGGCGGAGAGCTGGACTCCGGGGGTCTGGGCCAGGACAGGCGCCGGTCTGACCCGCCTTGCTCGCAAATGCAGGCCGGGCTTCCTCTTCCCTTGGCGGGTGGCGGGGGAGGGGAGGGGGCTTGAGGCCGGAGGGAAAGGTGGTCCGAATCCTCCAGTTCCAGAGCTACAAAGCTGATCCGGGCCTCGTTAAGGGACGTCTGGGTGCCCCCCTAAAGACCTGGGGTGCCACCACCACCCCAGCCCCAAGGCACACCGAGTCTGGCTCGGTGTACCGCATTCCCCTTCCCCTGGAGCATCTGGCGGAGTTGGGGGAAAGGCAAGAGAAAGCCATCAAGGAGAATGCTGTTGCCGCTGCTGCCTGGAGTCTTTGGCTCCTACAGTTCATGAGGCCTCTCTCAATAGGGTAAGGGGCTGACGAACGCTATGGGACCCTGGGGACTCAGCATCTGGAGCGGGAGCAGGCAAAGGCTCAGCTAGAACCGGGATCTGGGGCTGTTGCACTTGGATAGCCGGAGCCAGTTTGGCCTATCTGAAAACCCAGGCCTTGAGGCTGCTGCTGGAGGCGTCAAGTAGAGCAGGGTATGTGTGCCCTCTTGGGGAAAGGGTAAGAAATGGATCTGACTTTCTCTATGCTTGGAGTAAGCTGCGACACCCCTCACCACACACACACACACACACACACACACACACACACAAACAAACACACACACACTTGCCCATTCTCAGGTCCCTCCCACTCGCCCTCACTGGAGCGTTGAGACCCCATCCATCTAGAAGTAGATACAACCGGTCCCCTTCAGAATTTGGAAGCCCTGATTAAAAAATTGGGCCTCATCACTGGGGCCATGGACCCAGAAGGTAGAAATCCACTCAGAGTCACCAACCCGAGCCTGACTCCGAGAGAGACCAGGCGAGCTCCGCGGGGCCGAGATGCGAAAAGATGCTACTTTGGGGGGCGCGGGAGGGGGGGGTTGCTGAGCGCAGCCCTCCAGAGAGTGACCTGCAAAGCCGAACCTCGGGGGTCGAAGTACTATAGTTACTAATCCTGGGCAGGGGTAGAAAGCGTGCCTCGGAATGCCTAGGGCTGTCATTTGAGCGTGTTTACTTAAGGACTTTGCACGCAGAGCGCAAGCGGAATAGTAGGATTCTCCTAGAGGCAGCAAATGTTTGCAGGCTGGAAAACGAAGCGGAGCGGGGCGTGCTGCCTTGTCCCTCCTCCCGGAGCCACGGCGCCGGCCTGGGCGGGTCTGATGGCGCGGTTACCGACTGAAGTGAAGCCCGGAACCTGAAGGGCTGGGAGGTCGGGGAGAAAGCAGAGCAGCACGGAAGGTCAGAAATTAAACACACAGCCCGGGACCCCGACGACCCAAGGACTAGAGAAAAAGTCCCTTCCCATTCCGGCTCGGTCAATCTTCCTTCGATGCGACTGATTAATAAAAACGAAGTGAAAAGACCGTGGTCGCTGTGCATCTGGGAAGGAAGTGAAGGCCAGAGGTATCCAGGCCGGCGCCGGTATCTCCTTACCACCGGTTCACAACCCGGAGGAGGTCTGCATCGCCTCGGACTAGGGAAGCGGGGCGGTGGCGAGAGCCCAGGGAAACCGCGCAGGACCTTTAATTGGGTGTATCCGTTTTAACAGTGGCCATTGTTGAAGCAATTAGCGAGAGACAATAACCACCGAGATGCGTTTAATTCGATTCTGTGCACGCTGCAATCCCCGCCCGGGCTCTGCAATATGCAGGCCTGGGATAACCCGGAGGGTCTGGTTGTGAAGGTGCGGGTTGGGTTCCTTGATAATTTTGTCTTAGGCATGGAAGTTGTAAAAAGAAAGGCGGGAGGGGGAGCTAGATCTGCCCCCAAGCAGGCCACGGTAGGAGACTCGTCCTTGGTTATCCCCCGGACCACTGTTCTTTCTTGGAGCGTGGCTTGGAGCTGCGGCCGCCGGGTCAATCCACAGTGCCTGTTTGAGAGGAGGAAAGCTGGGAAGGCTGGGACATGGATCCAAGTCTCAATCTTACTTCCCTGCCTCGGTTCCTCGAACTAAATCCGAATTGCCTTTCCAATCGGGGGAGGAGCAAAGAAGAGACCCTGCTTAAGTCTCACAACACACTTCCTCTCCTCTGGAGCCAGCCCCAGTACCCCCTCCTCCGTTTCAGCCTCCGGATTAGGTTACCCAGGCCAGGCGAGGGTTTTTACTGGATACAAGAATGGTACAGGTAAAGCTGTATAAATAGTTCGCCGGCTGCGGAGCAGGAGGGTTATGCTGGGGACACAGTCCCAAGGCGCCACCAGTCAGCCTGGCTTGAGCTTACAAAACGGCTGGGGAGGCCGCTTTGCCTCGGCGACCCGGACCTCACAGGTTAAACACATATTACGTTATCACCTTAGCTTTCACCATGTCCTCTTTTCTCTTCCCCCCCCCACCCCCCGCATGAGCTGAAATGCAGAGAAGAGAGCAAAATCAAACCGCGGTGGAAAACGAAGCAGGCAGTGGAGCCATGCTGGCTGAGGCTTACTGCTCCTCAACGGAGACACCTTTCCAATTAAAACAGTAGACATGGGAACTTTAGTGATATAGAGAAAGAAAGACGCCAAAAGTCACTGGCCACGAGAAGAAGCTGGTTGTGGAATCCTGGGGGGCGTGGGGAGGGCATGGGAATTTGAATGAAAAGCTTTGCACCCGGCTCCCACGCCCACCCGCCCCGGGTCTGGGGTCCATTTTCCATGCGAAATGAGTCACCGTTTTTGGATATGTGTTTTGATTTTTTTGTTTGTTTGTTTATTCATCTATCACGGTTTAAAACACCGGAGGAAAGCTGCCCAAGCCAGGAGGAGCGAGGTAACGACGTGGAGACTACCAGAAATGAGAGGCGCTGGGCAATTACCCACCTCGCACTCCGCCCCCAGCCCAGCCCTCGCCTTCATCTTCGAGGGATTCTTGCCCTCCCTCAGCCACTATTTCCCCACCCCGCTTGAGAAAAACCCCTGATTATAGAGAGATTTTTAAAAAAAATAAATAAATGGGTAGATAGGGGTGAAGCGGAAAGGGGCAGGCAGGCGGACAGGGAGAAGCCCGGGGATTTCTGCTTTCGAAGAGAACAAAGCACACGCGTCGGAGGTGCTGACTAGGGAGTCTAAGCCTAGGATGGGAAGAGAAAGAACTAATCCAGAAAGAAGAGAGTGTGCACTTTCTAGCTATCCCTGGAGGGACCGTGGGAAAGAGGAAGGGATGAGGATGACCCATTGGGAAGTGCAGGCTCCCGCAGCCGCTTCTCTGCCCTTTGGCATCGTTCATTTTCAGTAGGATATTCACATTCACGGCCTCTAGACCTGGCCTGCTCCCAGGAAAGCCCCAGGCCCCACCTTTGAAGCACCTAGAATTGCTCACTGCATCCCAGAAAATCCGGAGCCAGGTGGTTGGGGTTCGAACGCTTAAACACACAGGCCCCTTCGTCTTAGTAAAGACGTGACGCTGTGGGGCTGAGGAGAGCCAGCCTTGCTCATCTGCCAGGTTCAACCTGGCTTCTAGGTTCTCTGGGCTAGCTAAGGCACTTCCCAGTCTCCAGGGCCTGCAACAGCAGCCTACTCTCCTCTGAAGCTTTGGTGGTTTCAAAAGGAGAAAGTGGGCTTTATCTTGGATGTGTGGGGCTTTTGTGTCTCTAGATTAGCCTAAGGAATTGGAATGCTGATTGTGAAGAGACAATCCACCGGAGTTGAGGGATGAGGAGGCTTCACAAGCAAAGGTAGAAAAGTGGGAGGAGATCCGCTTCGGATCGTGGGCGAGCAGAGGATTTTTTTTTTTTAAATAGGAATCATTAGTGTTATTGGACACGATGGTGACCCTATAGAAAAGATCATGGTTATGTCTGGCTCAGACTTCCCGGCATCATGGGCTCTTTGCCCAGAGTTACTATTTGCCGGTCTGCCTGCCTGGGACTCTGGGGTCCAGGTCCCGACTTACTGGGCACCCTCCACAGCCTGCCACCCCAGCAAACTGAGCTCCAGCAATTTGTTACTTAAAATAAAACAACCACCAGGTGTTTACCCATCACTAGCTCCTGGCAGTCCCCCTCCTCTGGACAAACCCGGACCTCTGAGAGAGCACCTGGCAAACCTTCGTCGTCATCCAAGTTAACCGTACACTCATTCAACATCACCCTAGCCCCCATCGACCCAAAAGGAAGCAAAGGGTGCTCTCTCCCCCACAGTTAATGAACCTCCTGGGTTATTGGGGGTTTATTCCAACCGTTGATGGGGAAGGGTAATCAGAACTATTGTATTGGTACACAAAGGCATACCTGGAAAGGAGCACATATTCAAGTGTGAAATGGCTTAGCCATCAAGAATAAAACAACCCTCGGGGTAGCCAAGAGAGAGTCGAAATAGCCTGGGGCTAGAGAACAGAAGGTTTCCCCTTCAGTCCTACTCACGGGGTCAGAATTCTTATTTCTCTATCAAAGTCTTCACTGCAGGGCACACAAATTGTCAAAAAAAAAAAAAAAAAAAAAAAGATGGAAGCCTTAGGACTCCCATACACCTGCAACTTCCCTGGGCCCTTCTGTATGGCTTTGGGCAATTGGCAAACACACAGACGGACACTACCTGTCCTAATGCTTTCACCCATCCCTTCACTCCACCCATGCCTGAACCCCCACCACACATGTTTTCTGCAAGAAAGCAGAATCAACATAGAACATAAAGGAAAATGCAGACCGCCTGCCCTGGGCTTTGGATTGTAACAGAAGGGGACTGGAGAATCTGGGACTGCTAGCAAGGACCGATTATGTAGGAGGTTATGTCAACCACCGCCATGCATGGTATTCTCTATGCCCTGTTGTGTCCCAGAGCCAGAAACCTTAGGCCTCATTGAGCCACTGGCTTGAACCTTGAAGCTGGGCCTTCTGCTAAATCCTAATGCTAAATCAATCAGTAAACAGAGTTCATGGATTCCTGCATGAGTCTTGGTCTAGCAGGACAGAAAGTACATATAGACCTAGTGCAAACTGATAGAGAACATTTTTGTTCTTAATTTATAGGAAGCCCTCTTCCCCACAAATAGCAATTCGGGCAGCCAAGCTTCTTGTTTAGAAATACCTGGGCTCCTTAAACCTGCCGCTGTGGGAACAGCCCACTACCACCACTGCGGAAGAGTAAGGGGCTGCAGAAAGGTTACCTTCAGAATTCTGGGTCTCTCAAACTGTGATTTCAGGGTTCCTGGTGTGGTCTATAAGAGGAGGAGATGTCAAGAAATAGGGACCCAGCAGGCACAGCTACTCTGGATGGAATCACACCTGTCAGTTTGTTACCCTGCTCTATTAAAGAAATAGCTTTTAAAGAAAATAATAAAGCTTAAAAAAAAGAAAATAATAAAGCAACGGCTCTGCTCATATCTGAAATTGACCAGACTCTCCTTTCCTTGCATTTTAACATTATCCTCTGTGTGTGTGTGTGTGTGTGTGTGTGTGTGTGTGTGTGTGTGTTCTATTTCTGAAATGGTATATTGGAGATGGAGGTCTGCTGGTCTGCTGTCCCAGGAAAAATATCCAAATTTTATCCCCTCTGCTTTCTCACTCCACAGAACCCTGGCCACACTCTCTGGGAAGCTGGTCTTCTCTCCCACCTCAGGGTGCTTCTGTAAACAAGGGTGCCTACCGACCACCAGCTACCCTGAGGGGCTGCCAGATGTTGACACATCTGGGCTCCAACTTTGTCTCCCAGTGCACATGTTTCTTCGATGATATGCAGACAATGAACCTAAATATACCCTTGTAAGCAGGGAAAAGTAAACATGGCATTGACACTTGGGCACTGGCCGCCACCTTTAGAGAACGCTCCTGAGTACATGGGCTAGTTCCTCTAATGTTCTGTTCTCCTGGCAGTGAAAAGCATCTACCCAGAGCTCTTCCCAAGCATCCCGGCAGCTCTTATTCCCTGCCCCCATTCAGTTTTTCTTTGTACCCCAAGTTTTGCTAGCTACTTCTTCAAACAAGGACATCCACACACTTCCACACCACGATCACCCAAGGTCACTGCAGAAAGCCAAAGACTTCCAGTGCCCAGAAAGAACAATAAAGGGCTAGTTCACTTTCTTCCAGAGGCAGCTGTCCCCATGGCGGAGACCTCCTTTTAATTCTCAACATGGGAATCAGGGAGAAGGATAACGATAACAGAGGAAAAGGAGATAGCTATGTACTCACTGACCCGGACAGCTCTCTCCTGAAGGCCAGCTGTTTTGTTTTGTTTTGTTTTTCCACCCGCCTTGCTGGAGATCTGAAGGTAGAAATGACAGGCAGACTTCACTGTTGCTGAAGCTCCTGCAGCAGCCGCGGCCACTTCACTGCATCTCAGCCAGGCTTCCAGCCAGAGGTAAAACCTGGCTGATGTGAATCCTGGCTAAGAGCCCCCTCCCCTCTGCCTCCCTTGGCTCAGTGTAGACAGCAGATCTCTTCCGGGTTGCAATGGGGTAGGGGGAGGAGGGAGGAGGGAGGAGGGAAGAAGGAGGGGGAGGGAGGGAATGAATACCATCCCCTTTTGCAAACACACAAACCGCACACCAGAGGTGTGTGAAACTGAGTTGGACCGGGGTGGGCAAGAAACATCGCCTGAAATGTGACCTGCTCCTGGTGCCTACAAAGCCAGCCCACTGTCTCCTGACAGGGTTGGAATTAACACTATAAATGTCACTGCTCTGTGGAATGGGCCGTTGCCATAGGCACAAACGTGTTTGAAGCATTTTCTTCTCACTTTTGAACAAATGGTTCAATAAGAGGTTCTATGGGCACAGCCAGGCGTGAACGTCATATGAAGAGCTAACAAACTAGTAAGTCTTCAAAGTGTTTTCTTTCTCCCAAGGTTTAGGTTTATACGGACACCCCCATTCCCCAAAGCAATATCTTTGCCTTTACTTCATACCACCGCTGCAGCCACCACCAGCACCATCACCCTTTAGTCGGGATGTCTAGTAAGATAGAACTAAAATGTTTTTGGCTGGGCTTGATTGCTGCTGTCTAATCCAGGTGTAGAAGAATATTCATCGGTGGCACATAGACTAAAGGATCCTATGGGATCCAATTCTCTTAAATTATTTCAAGAGGAAATTTTATTTTTGAGGAGAAAAATAACAAAAAATGAAAACCAGGAACCAGAAGCATTCAGGGAAGTTCTATAAAGGAAATGAAGCTGTTTGCCCTACCCAGGACCCAGATAACTGCAGTGTCCTGCTTGGAGTACACACACACACACACACACACACACACACACACACACACCTTCTCATTCCCATCTCCATAGCAAGGGCATCGGAATCATGTACCAAGAGAATCTGCCACGAGTAAATTTCAGCTAGAGTGAAATGAAACCCTATAAACACTGAGGTAGAAAAGGGTCAAGGTCCATTTGTTTTGACAGGTTGAGTTTCCCCTTCACAATATTTTTGCAAAAAGAATATGGAGGCTGACTTTTAAAATAAATATCTCCTTGGGGAGAAATAAAACAAAGTTTTGTCCGTGGCTGAACCATGAAGTCAATAAGCTGGGGCTGCTCCAACCGGTTGGGTAGGAAGAGGTGACTCGGTGTCCAGTTTTGGGGTGGTCAACTCCTGGGAGTAGTGGAACGGTCAGAGCCTACGGAGCTGCTGGGGTGGGGCGGAAGACAGAGGAGGAAGGAGAAGCTGGGAGGCCCGAAAGGGTTAGTCGGCACCCGTGGAGTGGAGAGAGCTACCGGGTGATGGATGTCACATTGCAGAGTGGGTGATACCATGCTAGGCACGCTTTTCTCCTAGATACTGTCTCTACCTCCACAAACCTGAAATTCTTTTCCTTTAGACACTAACCCGTCTGCGCCTCGGCCGGCGGGGCATCCTCTGGGGTGCGATGAACCCAAGAGTGGAGCAAGCTGAGAACATCATTTGCCAATCTGGCCAAAGGAAAGAAGGGGGGGGTCTTCTGGTCCATTGGGGAACCCGGAAGAACCATCTTGCCAAAGCAATCCTGCCAGCCCTGTCGCTCCAGCTCTCCGCCACCAAGTGGCAGAGTCAAGCTCTCCAGTAAGCTGTGAGGACTAGGTTGGAGCCATGCTCTTAACAACCTATGCCCAACCTGTTGCCCTAATGCACCCTATGAACTATCCAGGAAAGCCCTGGGTCCTGGGAAGATGTGACTGGCTTCCGGGAAGCAGACACAAGCACCCTTCCTCCTTGCACTCGACTGGATGGGGGCTGGAGCAGAGACCAGGGAGGCACGCATGTGCCCACGTGACTACGACAGTCGATCCTCCCAACCCCCTGCACCCAGCGGCATCTAGACCCCACTTCTGGGTCCCTCGGGCAGGTGGGGCCTTATACAGCTTTCCCCATGCTTCCCATTCACGCTTCTTGTCCCCCTTTAAGGTCTCTGCTGTCCCTCCCCCTCTTTCTCCTTACCGTCAACAAGTTCGCTTCCAATTTGAAAGCCTCTTTTTCCTTAGAATGTACGTCCTATCCTGACACTTCCGAAATCAAAGCAGACTTTCTTCCCCCTCCCACTCCTCTTACTAAAGCTCCCTCGCACGAGCACCTTCTGTCCCCCAGGTCTCCTCGGGTCTGCCCTGCCGGCCTCGCCGCGCTCCTTCCCTTCTGCTGACACGGGCTCCCGATTGCTTACATTCTAAAACGTACAGAGCTGTGAAAGTGCGGTCGCGTGCCCCACCCCCAACCCCGCCATCGCTCCCAAAAGTCTTAACTTGAGGAAGTTGGGCTTCCAAAGAAACTTGGAGGTTAAAAAAGAAAATCCTAAGAACAACAGTGGTCTGGTTGAGGCTAAAGGCATGATCTGATTCTCTTAACGGACCGAAGGGTGGACAGGGGAGTTGGGGGAGAGTATTGAAGTAGGAAGGGAATGGGGTAAAGAGAGAGGATCTAGCGCAGTAGCACCCCTTTAATAGATTGCCCCGTTTTCAGCACCTCGGAGGCAAGGCAGAGGCAGGTGGATCTCTAGCTGGTCAGCCTGGTGTACACAGCAGGACAGCCAGGGCTTCACTGAGAAACCCTGTGTTGAAAAACAAAACAAAAAGTGAATACGAAGCGGGAAGTGAGGGAAAAGACCTGAGGCTTTTATTCCTGATTACTGGACATCACCTGAGCACATTACAAGGATAGTGCTCTAAGAAGCCACGAGTCGCTGTCTGATTTTACAACGGAGTTGCTTTCCTGTTGAAATCTCTCTCTCTCTCTCTCTCTCTCTCTCTCTCTCTCTCTCTCTCTCTCTCTCTCTGTGGGGGGGGGGAGACAAGAAATGACATTCAGAGATGACAGTATTTCACGCCAGGGTCGCTAGGAAGCTGCTCTGAGAACAGGATGGTCCCATTCACTAATTTTAGGGAGTGGTTTCATTGACGATGTTTGTGTGTTCTCTGGACACAGATCACAAAGACACAGGCCAGTTCACAGCCACGGAGACCTAAAGACTTCCCTGTTGGTTACCCGCTGTCTGCACCTGTGCCCTTTCTATCCCTGCTACCTCGGGTTTTTCCGACTCCATTTCTCTTGCATGGAATGACCACTGAACCATGGAATAACTGCTGATCTGAACTATTTCATTTCTGTTTGGGGTAGAAATGGGACCAAGAGACAGAGGTCACTCCTCACTGGTGAGGACTGTGAGCTGAGCTACCTAGGGAGCCAGTGTGGAGCCCTGGGCCTGGGGATATATATTGGCTGTGGATGGTTCCTGGAGGCCATTGTGCCCTCCTAATGGCCACCATCGCCAGCTACTTCAAACCCAGAGGTTAGTTCTGTTGCTTTTCTCAGATCAGGATCTAAAGCACTGGGTTTGAAATATAAAGGGAGGTCACCAGGCACATGGAAGAAGAAGATAGATCAGTAAATGACTCCGGGATAAATGAAACACGGGAGGCGGAGGAGGTTCTCTGTGATGGCCATGGAGATAGGTTCACCCGTTGGATAAAGAAAGGGATTCCCCAAATAGAGGAAATAATCTCTGACAGGATCTCCAATCTTTCTGAGACGGTGTGGTCAGTTAGTGGAGCATTGTTGTGAGGAAGGATGAGGAATTCATAGCATCCCATTTCAGTGGGTTCCCAACATCCCATTTCTTTGCCCTAAAACCAGAAAGTACTTGTCACTGTGTCCATCAGTCTCCAACATCATCCTGCCTTTTCAACGTGTACACTTTGAGATTATGTTAGAACTTTAAAGGACACTCCGCCAAACGTCAGTACACTTAATGATTACCCTGTGTTTAAAAGTTCTAATCTGTCAAGATAGGTACACTCCTGTAACTGCAGCATTAGAGAAGCTGAGGCAGGAGAATCATGGTTTTGAGGTGAACATGGGCTACAAAGTGAGATTCTGTCTGAAATAAAACAAAATAGGAAAACAAACAAAGATGTAGGCTTTCAATCCCACTCATGGGAACTTATTCTGTAGAGGAGGAAGGTCTGGCATGAAGGAATGCAAAGGCCATACAGTGTGGAGCCCACTGCCTCTGTTGCTTTTTGTGTTTTTTAAAACATCCCCCAACAAAAAATTTTTCATTAAAATCAACTTCCAGGGTTTTTTTGTGATTCAGAGTGTGATTGGGGGGCGAGCTGCACCAGACTCCTTGCTAAAACGTAGCTATGAATGAATGTCTCAAATGGAAGTTTGGAAGAAGAGCCACCAGAAATTAAAAACAAAACAAAAAAGACAAAAAAAAAAAAAAAAAAAAAGAGCCCTCAGAACCAATCCACCCAGGCATCCTAAATAAATAGCCCCGTTGGCAAATTCCTATCAATTATTACGTGATGGGAAAAAATCCTATCTGAAAATAAGGCACGTGGATGGGGAGAATTTTAATTAAATCTTACTGTGGATATAATGGCATAGAAGTGATTTTTCATCCGGCGCTTGCCTGCTCACCAGTGTTTTATGGCGTTTTCTTGCCTCTGACTTTATTTTAAAATATTAGGCGAGGTGGAGAATTATAAACGGCTCTTTCCTTATCTGTCCTGCTCACATATCCAGGATCAGAGGAGCTGATTAAGAAAGAAGTCAGAGGCAACGCTGGATTCATAATGATTTGGATAATGAATCCTTATCTCTGCTTTCCAGATTATCTGCTTTTCAGCTCCCAATGTTTTGTTACATGGGATAATTTATTGCATCTAATACATCACAATGAATCTGATGGTGGAAAGCGATGGCCAGCGTTGTGAAAAGGGGGCCCTTATTTTTTATCCCTGGGCAATGAAACTGCTTTTTGCAGTTTTTAATTGGGAAAATATAAGGTAGATCTGATAAAAAGGGGGGGGGGGCTGGGTATAATCTTGCCTGCCCGCGCTTTACCACGATGCTCTTTAATTAGTGTGTCAATTTCAGGCTGAAATTAACAAGATCGACCTGAAACCAGTGGTTAGTTTCTCCCCAGTGCAGAGATCCTAATTTTTAACATGATTTATTTTTATGAAAAAGGAGATAATTAATCATAAACACTGACTAAAGCACAAGGCCAGGTTAAGAAAAAAATGCTACTTGCATCTTTATATAGGAAGATAGCAATAATGGTCACTTTCCCAAGATTCTCTTTCTCTCCTCCTCATCTCTCTTGCCCCCACACAGTCCTCACTCACCCCCACTACCCACTCCAGCCCCAATCCAAGCCAACCAGAAAATAAAGATTAATTCCAGGTTCCTCCCAACAGTCACTGCTTTTGCTCTTGTTCATGAAGTACACGCACGCTAGCACACACACACACACACACACACACACACAAGTTCAGCTTTCAGCTTGCCTGGCTTTGTCAGTTGACACATGCAGAACAGGCACAGGTTTGATTTTCTTAGAGAGGCGGGTGGGTGGGATCCCCCTTCACCCCACTCACACACTCATATCAACTTCTTTCCATTTTAGAGAGAAAGGGGGGGCACATCTCATTTAATGGCTAATTAGTTCCAATAAGTGGCATTTTTGTTTTCTTTTGTCTCTCTCATCCTAAAACCAAAAGAACAAAAGCCATCGAAATGCAACAGGCATTACTCAGCTCTGAACAGGACAGATGTCAGAGTCCAAGGCTAAGGCAGCAGCCCCTCCCACCTCCCAGTCCTTATGGACATCCACGCTTAGGGCTCCCCCGCCCCCCACAATGGGCAAGAGTCCTTAGTCATTCACCCTTTAAGCTTCCTGTGCCTGTTGATTGCTTTCTGGTTATTTGGATCAAATAATCATAGGGAATATGTAAACGAATGAGAGGAGATTCATACATATTCGCTCTCCAATTGTTTTTCCTGACGTCAGATGGTAATTTCTTGGTAATTGGATGACTTGTACCCGAATACGGATTGTCTGAGTTTCCAGAACCCCTCCCCTGACAAATGCCTGTTTCTCTAGGAAGATTTTGTGGCGGGTGAGGAACTTTTCCATAGTTATTTCCTATGATTCCTATTGTTTTCTTCTTCTTTTTTTTTAAAGATTTATTTTATTTATTATATGTAAGTACACTGTAGATGTCTTCAGACACTCCAGAAGAGGGCGCCAGATCTCGTTACGGATGGTTGTGAGCCACCATGTGGATGCTGGGATTTGAACTTATCACCTTCGGAAGAGCAGTCGGGTGCTCTTACCCGCTGAACCATCTCACCAGCCCCTATTGTTTTCTTCTTATCCTACACCTAAGATTTACTTCTTACAGTGTGAGAATTTGAAGTCTGTTTCTGGGACTATAATGCACCAGATAGTTCTTGAGGAGACTGAATCAATCCTGTGGATGTGGCCAACAATGATGGGAGAGATGGAGATGGCGTACATAAGGGGAGGCAGGAGCAGATGAGTTCTGAGGGGCGGGGTGGGGGAGAGCATCCTTCTAGTCATTCCTGGAGTGGTCCTGGCTTCCCCCACAGTGGCTTACCCGGGATTCTCATTCATCTCAAGGTCAAGTCTCAATTCCTGAGCATGCCCTACACCCTTTAGAGAAAGAGGAAGTCAAATAATTATAGTCTCTTTAAAACTTGGATTTTGGCTCTAAACAATTATCAACAACCTGTATAAATATTAGGTTTATACAGAAGAAGACACTGGGTTGTTTCTCCTTTATCCACCAGCTCTCATCCTTCCTTGTTATAGTGGACCTCAGAGTTCTAAGTCTGTGCTTGGCATCCAGATAGTTTCCTCTCTTCCTCGCCATAGTCCCCTCCCCCTCTCCAATTCGCTCTTTCTCTCTTTCTTTATGACACATCCCTCCAAGAATTTCAAGTATCAATTATAAGTAATATGAATTTCTCAGCCTCAGCCATCGAGGTGCAGATGATCTGATAGGAGCCTGGAAACGCAGATCCCCCAGATGCGGCAGACTGCTGGAGCCTACTGGGCCGTTTCCCATGCCCAGATGAACATTCAATTTTCCGGCATTATCTCCACACTTAAACTCGCTTTCTCCATTTCTGTGCCAAGATAAATTTGCATAATATTTGCAGCTGTAATTAGCTGATGAGCATCTCCCAGCTTCCCCTTTTGTTTCCCCCTGCATTTGGTCCTATTGATGCCACGTTTGATCTTTAATATCACAGGACTCCCGATAGAGGGTTGAATATCTTATCTTACCGGTACCAAAATCTTCTAAGGAGGGAGAAAGGAAGGGGAGGAGGAGCTGGGGGAGAAGGGCAAGCGAGGAAATGAAGCTTACAGTTATCAGAGTGGGAAAGGTTGCTTTGCAAGAAGATGTAGGTACCGGCAGAACCAATACGGTGAATGGAGATTTGGGGTGCATCAGGATAGGAGTGGGGGTACCATTCAGGAAGGGAGAGAATCTATGGTAAATCGTTATTATTTAATGCAGAGTGCACTAAATAATAGAGGAGATTGGATGGAGAACTGAGCCATGGACACCTTGTGGGGAGTGTGCGTTTGTCGCCAGCCTCAACTTTAGGCCCGGGATCTCTTCAAGGGGGAAGGCAGAAGCCGCTCTGAGTAGGAAGTCTTCGCTACCCTTAAGCGGAAATGGGAAGTTTCTTGATAAGTGACTCTCACATCTTCTCATCCATTTGTTGGTTCACTTCGCCCCCCCCCTTTTTTTCTTTTTGCCAAGAACGTTGCTTACAGTTTCCCCAGCCCCACTTCCAAGAAATGGGAGCGCTGAAGGAAGCGGGGTGGGAGTGGGGGAGGGTAAAGATAACTAGGAAGAATAGATACATAGTGTTGCCTCCAAAGTAGAACAAAACCAGAAAAATTACCCTGTGGCCTCACCCTTGTTATTTGTCTCCAAATTGGAAGTTTGGGAGGGACTGCGCTGTAGGAGGGAAGATGGCTTTCGGGAGCCACTGGCTGTAGTGGTATCTGTAGGAATCCGGAGACCGGGAGGGAAAGAAAGAAAGGGGGGGCGAAAAAGAAGACAAGAAAGAGTCGATTTTCATGGCAATCATCGGAACAAATAGCTAACATTTAACATTTACACCCGCACTGGCGGCGCCCTGGCGCTCCGCGGACCTGGAGCCGGGCTAAAATGTCCCGAAAGCCTTTGGAGAAAACGAGTTTCCAGCTATCAGGTTCTCCCCATCTCCTTTTTTCATAAGGCTTCGGTTTCAGGCTGGACTTGTCCAATGTCTGCGTTACCGCTGCGAGCTCCTAAATGAGTGTCAAAGAGGCAAATATCAAATAGCGCCCAGGTCAAGGCGATTTAGTTAACCACGGGACGCTCGGGGCTGGAAATTTGTGTGGGACTCTGCGGGGAGGGGAGGGCTCAGGGATGGATGGGTGGATGGGCACACCACTCCAGAGATGGATGGTGGGAATCACTCACCCAAGCGACTGCTCAGAGAGAGCAGGACTGAGGGAGGAGCCAGCCTTCTCCTGGTCCTGGCCTCGCCTCAGATTTCGTAGCTCTTCATAGACTAAGGTTAAAGCTCTCAGACAAAAGTTCCCTTACAAGTTTGTTTTGGTTTTTGTTTCTTTCTTTTAAATGGGACCAAGTTCAGAAACCCGGGCTCTCACCGTAACCCTGGCTTAAAAACCTGTCTCACCTCCAGGTCTCAGTTTCCCCTTTCGTTAACTGAAGGAATTATACAAGATGATGGCCAAGGCTACTCAGGAGACCTGAGTGGCTAGAAGAGAAATGGGGAGTGGTGTGTGGCTGACTCTTGTCCCTCTCCACAGTCGGAGTCACTTGAGTTACCTAGTCCCAGTACCAACCTACCTGGTCTACAGTCCCTGACCAGACAGATTTTCAGAAGCTCACTCCCCCCTGTCGCCCTAGGATACTAGGCTTCACCCAAATGTTCCCCCATCCCACCTTAGCAGGATCTGTAGCCCTGAGCTAGGGATTGTCGCAGTAGCACCAGCACACAAATTCTTGTCCACCCAGGCTCCGCTCACACCAGCCTTTGGCCTTCAAGTGTTTTGTGGGGGGAGTAGGGGGGAAGAATCCTCCTTGGGGAGGCGCGGGAGTGCAACAGACTGAGAGTTCTACTTCCTAATTCAAGTAGCAAAAAAACGGACACGTGAAAGGATGGAGAGGCAGGACAGGGCACCCCCCTGGTGAGCCCCCAGTTTTTCACCAAGAGGGTCTCTTATCTGTGTTGAGACCCGGGTGTCACGTGTGTGAGAAGCAGCGTGGGTGGGCGTGTGTGTGTGTGTGTGTGTGTGTGTGTGTGTTCCTACCCAGAGAGTAGGTCTCCCAAGCTGAGGGGCGGGGTGTTCAACACAATCGCCTTCTTCCCCCCCTCCCCAACACAGAACAGAAAGCCGGGGAATCTAGCTCGGAATCGGCTAGGGAGACTAGCCTTGCCTATATTGCCTGTGCATTTCTAAGGCAAATAAATAGAGGGTGGGAGGCACCTCAGGGCCTCCACCTCATCCTCCTTATGCTCAGAGCACTGTTTGGAAGGGCAAGAGCAAAAGCTCGGGTCTGGGTTCCCATCTCTCAGTCCAGGGGACACTAACTATGGAGTAGGGGTCCCTGCAGGAAGCAAGTGGGAAGGACAGAAACCGGGGTGGCCAGGTGGGAAGGGACTGAGTGGGTGGGGCACCTGTCTCACCTCCGGAGGAGCTTTTCCCTACCTCAGGATAATTATCAATGACAATCACGAAGAATACATGATCCTCTCCTTAAATTGAAAAGAGGTATGGGTCAAGGGAGGGAGGGAGAGGGAAGGAGGAGAGAGAGAGAGAGAGAGAGAGAGAGAGAGAGAGAGAGAGAGAGAGAGAGAGAGAATGCTAACCTCACTACCATTTGGGTACTGGAGAAATTCTCAAATAGAGAGTGTAATTTCTCAGTTGATTTTGATTGACATACTGTCCCTGGGATCATGTGTTAATCCCTTCTTCACTCAAGCCTTTTCATAACTCATTTCTCTCTTGCTAGATGGGGACTCTGATGGTTACCGAGGCAACGATGATAGCACTAAGCTATTTCCCTCTCTGCAAGGAGGCCATTATTCCGCATGCATAGGCCATTTGCAACAGAGGTCGCCACAAAGTCATCCACGACACAGCACACGTTTATTAAACTTTTATTCTCTCTTTTCTTACCCAAACACAGAAACTAGTTTGTACTTGTGGGGAGGGGGTGGTGGTGGTATCATGTCCTGTTCTGTATTGGTAACAACTGCCCTGGAGTGGAGGAGCCCACACAGGAGCTCATTTGCACAGCAACACTGACAGAGGTCTGGGCCACTATCCCCCTGCCCTTGGCACCAGTTGTCAGCAGAAAAGGTCTTCTTACACCTTCATCTGCCCATGGGGGCTTCAAGATAAGGTGGAACTTAGCTTCTCAAGCCACCTGCACTTCTGCTTTGAAGACTAGGTTTGCCCCATTTTCTCAGCTCCACTCCCCCCCACAATCTCCCCCTCTTGGGTGGGGAGGCTCTCCTTGATGGTTTAGTGGTACCTCCTGACCTGGCACTGGCACTCTGGAGAAAGCCACCTACCAGAAATCCTGGGCCTTAAGTTTCCTGCTAAGGCTTGACCAAGGTGCAGGTTCTTGGGTTATCCTTCAGTAGTTTTGTTCAGGCTTCTCTAAATAGCTTTAGTGGAATATAAGGAATGAGCACATCTATAGATACCTCCCAAGGTATACCTCTATAGATACTGCCCAAGGACATCACAGGAGAGACTTCATTGCAGGAAACACTACAAACATTTCTATTCTCAGTCTGTGCGACCACCAACATCTGACCTGCTGCTGTGAAGGTCACAGACTGTGGAGGCTTCTCTTCCTTCCCAACCCCCAGTACCTGCTAGCTCCTTCCCTCGGGTCCTTCTCCCTTTCCTTTTCTTCTTTCCATGCTGAGCTCCTTTTATTTGGCTAAAGGAAGAAAAGAGACAGATCCACCAGGGGCCTAGGGCATGCTCCAGCCCCTTCAGTCTCAATAAACTCAGCTTCCACCACTGCTCCCTCCTGGCCTACCCCTATTCTCTCTTAAAAAAGATCCCTGCAGCTCCTGCTGGGCCCTGTGCTTGTGTTGTTCAACAGTTAGAGGAATGTCCCAAACAACCTCTTTTTGAGACCCTCGAGACAGAACCAGGTCTCCCAGGGTAGATTGTACTACATCACACATAGCCACTGGGCATGGTGGTCTAAAGAAGTGGTCCAGATTCCTAAGTGATGGGCAGAAGTTACTCTAAAACTCTCTCAGGGGTCAATGTTCTTCCCCTAACCCTGGGTTTCTATTAGCCCCAGGTCATTTTTACTCTACAGTTTGAACTGCTCCACACTGGGATATATTTGTTCTGGAGACTTAAACAAAACAAAACAAAACAAAACAAAACACCCTGCATGTCAAAAACTCCCTTGGCACAGCTCTTTAGAGACTTCCAACCTCTGAAGCAGAGGAGTTCCAGGACAAAAAGGGGGTGGCATTTCCCCTGGGTGAGGGGTCTGTATCTACATCCCTTCCAAGTACAATAACGCAAAAGGCAAAGGGTATGCAGACACACCTTAGGGTGCTGGCCAAAACAGGTGCAGGTCAGTGAGCAAACAGGGAATTGAGGCAGGGGTGGGGAGACTGCTGCTCTAACTGGAACAGCAAGCTGAGTGTTCATGCCTGGTGAAGCTGCTTTCTGAAGTTCCAAGCTCCAGGGAGAAAAAGCTGAGGGCAGGGAGTAAGGCGAGGGAGGAGCAGAAAAAAAAAAAAAATCTCACTCCCAACAGAAAGGTTCAGAGACTCCAAGCAAATGTCCCAAGTCCCTGAGACTACGATGGGACAGAGACCTGGGTCTAGGCGAGTGACCACTGGAGAAAGGCTACCCAGTCAAGGAGACTTTGGAGGTGTTCCACACATTCTTGGGAGCAGGCTTGTCAGCGGAGGTGAAAGTAGTGATGGGCCTTAAGAGGCAGAGAGAGGCAGGGGGATTGCTGTGAACTCCAGGACAGTTTGGGGGTGCCTAGGGCTCAAGCTGTAAGACCTATCAAAGCAAAGCAAACCCCAGAACCTAGTAACAGCAGTACTTAAGATCCTGTGGAACGGGAGTGGCCGTTCTCAACCTGTGGGTCTTGGCCCCTTTGTGGAGGGGTCAAGTGATCCTTACACAGGGGTCACCTAAGACCACCAGTAAACACAGATATTCACATTAGTACTCGTCGCAGTAGCAGAGTTACAGTTAAAAAGTGGGACTGAAAATAATTTTATGTTTGGGAGTCGCCACAGCATGAGGGAACTGTTAGAGGGTCGCAGTTTTAGAAAGGTTGGGGATCATTGAACTGGAGTTTCAGACTGTTGTGGGCCACCATGTGTTCTAGGAACTGAGCTCCGATCTAACCACTGAGCCATCTCTCTGGTCTCCGACCCTTGTGCAGATTTTTTTTTTTTAAACTATTCTCTTTTGGGTTTTGGGTCTCAGTTTGTCCTTGTGGTTAAGGTACCATGAGCTACACACTCTTTTGCTGAGTGACCCTGGAAGAAATGGAACTGAAGGAATTTTTCCCTAAGATTAAAGATGACTTTTACTGTAATTTTCGACCCAGGCACCAAAGGACCTGGCAGTGTCATTCTTGAATCCACTGTTAACTAACCATTAGCTTAAATAATTCAGAACCCCAGCTAAGGTATATTGTGGTCTGACTACCTATCTATCCATCATCTACCTATCTATCTGTCTATCTATCATCTATCTATCTATCTATCTATCTATCTATCTATCTATCTATCTATCCAGCATCTATCTATCTATCCATCTTCTACCTATCTATCTGTCTATCTCTTATCTATCTATCTATCTATCTATCTATCTATCTATCTATCTATCATCTATCTGTCTATCATCTATCTATGTATCTATCCATCTATTTATCTTTTATGTACATTTGCATTTTGCCTGCATGTATGTCTGTGTGACGGTGTCAGGTCCCCTGGACCAGGAGTTACAGACAGTTGCTCTTAACTACGGAGCCATCTATCTGTCCATCTATCTGTCCAGCCACAACATTGTGTTTTTATCAGTGGTGAGTCCTCTTGACCACGACATCTGTTCTTGCTTCTGCCAGTTCTCCTTGGGTTTCCCTCCAGCAAACCTCAGCCTATGTTAAAGTGTATCAATGGATTTAAGTATGTTAACATCCATTCATTCATCAATCCTTCCTGAATGGGAATCCTGATAAGCTGTGAGACTGGCAGGGAATTTTCTGTTTCCTTAAGATGTTCACAAGTACAGCATCGAGAAAAACAAGCAGATAGCTCATTCCAGATACAATAAGAACCTACATGAGGCTGGAGGTGTGGCTTAGCCATCAGAGTGTTTGCCTGGCATGCCAAGATCCTAGCTTCGACTCCGAACAGCATAAAACCAAAGGTGGTGTGCATGGCTATAACCCCAGTACTGGGAAGGTAGAGGCACTGAAGCCCAAGGTTCAAGGCCAACCTGGACTACAAGTCCTGCACTACAGAACCTGTCTCAGAAGAGAAGAGGGGGAGGAGGAAGAGGAGAATGAAGAGAAGGAAGAAGAGGAGGAGGACAAAAAGGAGGAACTCTCTGAAATATTGGTCTGATGGAATGGAAATCCAGAACCAAGGTCAGAGGTATTTTCCAACTCTCTAACAATGAGGCCAGCCTGCTGTGACTCTCAGAGTTCTGGACGGTGTCAAGAGCAAGAGGATTTCAAATGGAGACAGACAGACAGACAGACAGACAGACAGACAGGCTTGGTGGAATAGGATTGGGAAGGGCACGAATAATTCAACCAAGCTTGTGAAGTGTGATGTGCCCTCAGAGGAGGACCTGTAAAAGCGACATGGGGCCATGTCACAGTGAAGTGCTTCTTTAGTCAAGAGAGGTGGCTTTATTCTGTGAACCTTTGGGGACCAGTGGTGGCTTTTTTTTTTTTTTTAAGATTTTTAAAAATTTATTTTATATGTGTGAGCACACTGTAGCTGTCTTCAGACATGCCAGAAGAGGGCATCAGATCCCATTACCACTCTATGGTTGCTGGGAGTTGAACTCAGGACCTCTGGAAGAGCAGTCGGTGCTCTTAACTGCTAAGCCATCTCTCCAGCCCCAATGGTGGCTTTATATACAGGTACATTATGTTGGGAATGAGTGAAAATCCCAGAGATTCTAGATGCCACCCTGGTGGCCAATCGCCCCCCTCTGCCCATGTCCATATATACACTTAGAATGAAAGTATTTACATCAATATTTTATATTTCATCAAATAAGTGTGTGTGACAATGTTTTTGCAAAAGACTTAGGTAAAAGCAACATATGCACAAACCTGGCCTTCCACCATACATTTAAAAAACATTTTTATTATGGAGAAAGGGTCTCAGTACTTAGCTCAGGCTAGTCTGGAATTATCCCAAGCTATCCTTGAATTTGTAGTCCTTGTCCCTCAGCCTTGTAAGTGCTGGGATTATAGGTGTACACCACACCAGGCTCTCTGTATTCTCAAGATTTCTGAAATATAGACCCTTGGTCCTATATGGTCCACTTCCTATATGGAAGTGTTAGGAAGAGCAGCTCTGCTCGTTGCTCAGACCTAATACTGTCTGATGTTTAACTAGTGCGACAGAGATGAGTTAAAGCCCAGAAGGTAAGCAGGATACCGCATAGAGAACTAGAATCTGTCTGTGGGGAGAAGCGGGAAGAGCAGAGGGAATCCTCGCTCATGGATATATGGCAGGTATCTACAAACCTTCTCACTAATTGATGGGCTCTCTATATATAATCCTGATAAAGGGCCACTGGGCAGTAAACGCTGATGCTTAGAACATCCTGATAGGGCTTTGTTAACATGAAGATAACAGAAGAGCAAGATATGTTTGTTTCGCTGCCTGTAGATAAACCCAATAGGTCTTTGTTAACTTTTCATGACTGATGGCCACCACTAACCATGATAAATAATCCTAAGAAGAGGAACTTTATTTAAAAGGCTAGAAATGGATCTACATTTTTTCATTCTTTTGAATGAAGAGGAAGGCTTTTTTTCCTTAGTACATGTGTCATAGTACATCAACATCTAAGTAATTTTAATCCATCAGTGGAAATTCTGAGTTGGTCGGGCCCTCTGAACTTTTCCAGAATGTGCTATCTTCTCATCAGCTGAGGTTCAAGCAAGTCTGAGGTGCTGGGTCTCACACACAGGAGCCTTCAGAGGACTGGCAGTATGGGCAGCAATTAGCAGTGAGACCCCGAGGCGCTGGGTCACACACAGGAGCCTTCAGAGGACTGGCAGTATGGGCAGCAATTAGCAGTGAGACCCCAAGGAGGAGGACACACTCAACACATATGGTGGGTTTTTTTTTTTTTTTTTTTTTTTTTTTTTTTTTTTTTTTTTTTTTTTTTTTTTTTTTTTTTTTTTTTTTTTTTTTTTTGCTCAGGTGGGTTGTTCTCTTTTGTTTTGCAGGGCCTATTGTTTTACACAAGTGCTGTACCTCTGACCTGTATCCTCGGACCCCACTATTTATTAACATTTGCAGCATAGCTCAGCGGCCAAGAAATGCTTTTCTTTACAGCACATTGTCAGCTGCAAAGAAAGTCTTAGTCTAAATTTATTGTTAAATGTATTTGTGTGTGTGTGTGTGTGTGTGTGTGTGTGTGTGTTTGTGTGTGTGTAGCTGGTACATGCAAGCTCATGCTACGGTGCCTGTATTTGGAAGTCGGGGGACATTTTGTGAAGTCAATTTCTCCTTCTGTCCCTGTGGGTCTGTGATGAAGGACATTCTCAGGTCATTAATCTAAGTAGAAAGCACTTTTACTGACTGAGTCACCTCATTGCACGGCATCAGCCTTGGTTTTGTTTTGTTTTGTTTTGTTTTGTTTTGTTTTGTTTTGTTTTTTGGTATTTCACCAGCCTGGGTGGGGGGATTAAGCTCAACAAGTTAGCCGAGGAGTCCTAGGCCTCGCTCTCCTGGCTCCCCACTGCTGAGATTACAAGCATAGGCCACCGGGTCTGGATTTTTTTTTTACATGGGTTCTGGAGGTGGAGCTCAGTCCTCAAGCTGCCCTTCAGCAGCTGAGTCATCCCCCCCCCCAGCTGCATCTGTGCTGCTGTGATAGAATATCCTCAAGGCAGGGTGCACTACACAGGGAAGAAAGAGTCTACTTGAGCTTATAGTTTCGGTTTACAATTCATTGCAGTAGCGAGGCTGATGCTGCAGGGGAGTGAATCAGCTGGTCGCATCGCATCCATAGTCAAGGGTCTGGGGTGTGGGGGGGGTTGGGTGATGTGGGGGTGGGGGTGTGGGTAGAAATGTGTGGCACTCCATTGCTTATCTGTGCTCACCTTCAAACAGTTCTCTAAAACAGTTCAGGAACCCTCTCCTAAGGTGCGCTGCCGCCTGGTGCGCAAGGTCTTCTTACGCTAATTAACTTTTGGGCTGGAGAGATGGCTCAGCCTTTAAGAGCACCAACTGCTCTTCCAGAGGTCTCAGAGTTCAAATCCCAGCAACCAACATGATGACTCACAACCATCCGTAATGGGATCCGATGCCCTCTTCTGGTGTGTCTGAAGACAGTTACAGTGTAGTCGTATACATAAAATAAAAATAAAAATTCTAAAACAAAAAAATGACTTGGGGGCTGGTGAGATGGCTCAGCGGGTAAGAGCACCCGACTGCTCTTCCGAAGGTGATGAGTTCAAATCCCAGCAACCACATGGTGGCTTACAACCACCCGTAATGAGATCTGACACCCTCCTCTGGTGCGTCTGAAGTCAGCTATAGTGTACTTATGTATAATAATAAATGAATCCTTGGACCGGAGAGAGCAGGGACTGAGCAAGTGGGACCGACGGAGCGAGCGGGGCAGACTGGAGCGAGCAGGGTTGACCGGAACAAGGAAAAAAGAAGACTTTTGAGACAAACCCCCCCCCCCAGACATGCTCATCAGCCAACCTAATTTAAACAATCCTGTCCTGTTGCTCTCTTGATTCTAGGCTGTGCCAAGTTGACGATTAAACCTAATCACCACACCAGCCCTAAATACTTCTTTTTACACAGAAGTGCACGCCTGTGATACTAGCACTCAAAAGGCAGAGGCAGAGGGATTTGGCATTTCACATTTGAGGCTAGCCTGCATTTTCTTTTCTGGTCTCAGAAAAAAAAGGGGGGGTAGGGGAGGGAGGGAGGGAAGAAGGNGGGAGGGAGGGAGGGAGGGAGGGGGAGGGATTTTGAGATTTGCATTTATTTTGGTTTTTTTTTTTTTTCCCTTGTTCCGGTCAACCCCACTCGCTCTGCTCGACCCTGCTCGCTCCGGCCAGCCCCACTTGCTCCCGGCCGCCCCCGTACGGCCCCCCTTGTTCCAGCCAGCCCCGCTCGCTCCGATCGGCTCCGCTTGCTCCGGTTTGGCCCCGCTCGTTCCGGCCGTTATTTTGGTTTTATAGGATGGTTGTTTCTGTGTGTGTGTGTGTGTGTGTGTGTGTGTGTGTGTGTGTGTGTGTGTAGGCCTGGCTGTCCTGGAACTTGCTCTGTAAACCAGGCTGGTCTCGAACTCAGAGACCTGCTTGCCTCTGCCTCTTGAATGCTGGGATTAAAGATGTGTGCCAGCGTGGAAGAGTCTCAGTGGTTCACAGGTATGCTCTGTTCAGAACTCACCCAAAATGTAAACTTCAAAGCACAGTTGTGTCTCATCAGTCCAGTTACCAAAGCAAGCAAGCTTTTTGCTGCTGGAGAATTATTCCCCTGACATCTTTAACACTCTTTTCTTCTTCTTTTTAATTAAAGAAGGCATTCATTTTTCTACCACAAATATCATTTGAGTTTTATCTTTGTTAAGATGCTTGGGAGGAAGGAAGGGAGCTTATAATTTTCCCTAACTTTAAGACAAGCAATTTTGATGGATGAAATGATCCAGGACTTCCTAAGTTAACCAGATTTGCCACACATTGAGGTTCCTGGGGATGAGATAATGTTTCGGTTAATAAAAAGAATATTAAAAATAATTTACTCTTAGCATAGAAAAATTACTTCTCTTTTAGACCACAGGATAAAATCTGTTTTAGGTTCATTTTAGGAAAGGTGTGTGTATGTGTGTGTGTGTGTGTGTGGGTGTATACAAAGAAAGAGCTATTGTAATTCAGTTTGCTTTTGGATTCTCAGAGAAAACTCCAGTTTGATTCATTGTATGGGGCAGCTGAGTCCTGAAAGCATCAAATTTGACTTCCTAGACTCCCTGGAACCACAGTCCACATCCCAGAGGGGCTGGGCTCAGCCCTTCCTCCGTCCCAGGCAGTAAATAGCATGGAAACCAGGTTATCTACATGGCCAACTTTCAGGAAAGACCTTGAAAACAGAGACCCAGGGGTGGACCTTGGCGGTCACGTGGTGCTTTCCCTAACAGTGGGGGGTTTGCGGCAGGGGTGGCTGGAACTTATTGGGGCCAGGCGGCAACTAAATGCCAAGCTGATCCCAGGAGATAGCCAACTGAGGTTTTTTTTCACAGAAGTCTATTTAGAAGCCTGCGACAGACTGCCCTGCCAGCGTCTCCACTTACCTCAGGCGAAGCACTGGTGGCTCCATCAGATCAGGTACCAGGACGTTAGGGAATCTGACATATTTGCTTTCATGTTCTGTATTTCGGCAGCATTTCTATAGCCCCTCAACATTTTAGCACTCTGTTTTGTCTTTCTGATTAGCAGGTTGGCGTAGGTACAGCGTGATTAATGGTTCATTTTGGGTGTTTCTCTTTCTTTTCTTCTTTTGTTTTTTTTCTTTTGGCTCTATGTGGCTCTACCTTCACCTGAGTCTGGTCACTTGACACTCTGACACTTTTGACAAACCCTGTACTGATTCTTTCTATAAAATGTAGCTTCCTCTCACTATTGCCTTGGGTTTGTCTAAGACAGACAATAGTCCCCTTGCTACCATTAACTTTAAGAGTCCAGTTTTTTTTTGTTTTTGTTTTTGTTTTTTTGTTTTGTTTTGTTTTTTTGCAGAACGAAGGAAGGCTGGTGGTAAAGTAAAAGTTAGGCTAAGGTTTCTTTAGCTGACAGTGACGTGGTACGTTTTTAGACCTCGTTGGTGGCAGAAGGGAAAACAAGAAAAGCTGCCTTCTCTTGATATTTGCCCCAAAACCTTTATTTTTCTTTTAAAGTTTGAGTCCTCAGAAAACACATTTACAAACTGGATGAAACACCCGTGTTTGGAAACATGCCAATCCTGTGGGTATCGCCAAGGGTATCATATATATATTCAAAGTGATAGCTGTTTGATGCGATGGTTGTGCCAAACCTAGATCTTTGAAAAAATATCCAAATTTTTGTATATGATGTATATGAACAATTGTGAGTTGCACACACCATGTGCAATGGTACTATATTTATTTATCGATGTATCTATTTTTTAATTTGATAGTGTCTCAGGTACACTAGGCAGACTTTGAGCTCTCTGTGTAGCCAAGGATGGCTTTGAAATTCTGATCCTTCTGCCTCTACCTCCTGAGTGCTGTGACTGTACACATCTACCTACCACCTGCTGTATTCTGGGATCAAGCCTGGGCAGGGTCACCATTGCAAAATGAGCTTTCTCCCCAACTCCTTTTTATGTTTCTATGCAAATGTCTTTCATGTGTCTATTTACAAACCTAGAGGCCTGTCTCAGGGACTGACTGTCAAACATCCATGTCTCTCAGCTGCTTGCGGTGGATCTGAGATACTTATTTCTAAATCCCAAGTTTTAAAAACAACCAGGGTTTCTGTGGCTTTAAATTGCTTCATTGTCTTTGACAATGCACTGACACCCTGGGGGCTGTCTTTGTTTCAGTGGCCTGGGACACTTGAAACTCTCAAAGAGGTATTGGTATTTTTGGAATCCAATTGGCATTGGAGAGGATCTTTTCTGTTGTTTTTCTAGTCAATTGAAATACAGTTTAGTGACACCGATTTGTACATTAAGAACATTCAATGGGGCTGGTGAGATGGCTCAGTGGGTAAGAGCACCCGACTGCTCTTCCGAAGGTGATAAGTTCAAATCCCAGCATCCACATGGTGGCTCACAACCATCTGTAACAAGATCTGGCTCCCTCTTCTGGAGTGTCTGAAGGCAGCTACAGTGTACTTACATATAATAAATAAAATAAATCTTTAAAAAAAAAAAAAAAAAAA
>LR753317.1:706954-841548 GCA_902729485.2 Mus minutoides | reverse complement strand
GCTGGTGAGATGGCTCAGTGGGTAAGAGCACCCGACTGCTCTTCCGAAGGTGATAAGTTCAAATCCCAGCATCCACATGGTGGCTCACAACCATCTGTAACAAGATCTGGCTCCCTCTTCTGGAGTGTCTGAAGGCAGCTACAGTGTACTTACATATAATAAATAAAATAAATCTTTAAAAAAAAAAAAAAAAAAAAAAGAACATTCAAGGGCTGCCAAGACGGATCTGCTGGTAAAGGTACCTGTGGCCAAGCCTGACAACTAGAGTTTGATCCCCGTGGTAGAAGGAGGAGCCCGATTCTTGGAAGGTGGCCTCTGATCTTATAGTTATGTGGTGTCATGTACACACACACACACACACACACACACACACACACACACATATAGATAGATAGATAGATAGATAGATAGATAGATAGATAGATAGATAGATAGATAGATAGATAGGACATTTGAAAAAATCCCTAGTGTCTGTACTGGACGGTGTAAAGCTTATATATAGATAGGCCGTTTCACTGCCATTAGAGATTCCATTGTACCTGTGAACCTCTGCATTGAGTGAGGGTAAAGAACACAAACAGCTGTTGCATGATCGCATCCCCAGAGGAGAGGAGTGTAGTAGGCACCAGTACAGCAGGCTCCAGTCTATAAGGAATGCCTGTGATGGCTGGGGTGTAGTCAGCTGGGAGTAACCCCTGCTCCTAGAAGAGCTTCTTCCCTCCCTCCCTCCCTCCCTCCCTCCCTCCCTCCCTCCCTCCCTCTACACCAAGGCCTTCAGCAATTGAGGCTGGAAATGCAGACTGGGCTTGTCAAACATGGAGGAAACCAATGGTAGCTTTTCTTCTGAGAATCAATGCCTTAGTTCTTCGAAATTGTTGACCAGAACACATCAGTGCCAACACACTGTACGTTAACTTGGTGGTGGTGTGCTCCTATGTGATAAGTTATCTCGTTATGTAGCTCCACTGACCTTGAACTCCTCCTGCCTCTGACTCCTGAGCCACCTTAGTGGCTCGGCTTCCTGCATGTTAACATCAGCTATATAGTCCTGCGCGTGCTGGGATTAAAGGCATGTGCCACCACGCCCGGCCCTAAAGATACTTTCTTATTGATTGTTTGAGGCTCTATGTAGCCTCCTGAGAGTTGGGATCCCTCCCTCAAGATATGGTTTCTTTCTATAGATATGGTTCCTGGCTGTCCTGGAACTTGCTCTGTAGACCAGGATGGTCTTGAACTCAATGATTCAAAGGGGTGTACCACCACTGCCCAGTTCATGTTTTTGTTGTTGTTGTTTTTTTTTTTTTTTTTTTTTTTTTTTTTTTTTTTTTTTTTTTTTTTTTTTTTTTTTTTTTTTTTTGAGACAGGCATTCTCTGTGTAGCCCTGGCTGTCTTGGAGCTCACTTTGTAGACCAGGCTGGCCTCGAACTCAGAAATCTCCCTGCCTCTGCCTCCCGAGTGCTGGGATTAAAGGCATGCGCCACCATGCCCACTTCATGTTTTTGTTTTTAATTAACTAACTTAAAGATGTCTTGGGGGAAGAGTCATTCTAGGGAAGACTACTCCTGAACTCTTTAAGTGAGGATAGCCTTGAACATTTGAGTCTTCTGTCTCTATCTCCCAGGTGCTGGGATTATAACCCAGGAACACTAGGCCTGGTTAGTGAAGAGCTAGGGACTGACCCCAGGGCGTGGGAAGCAAGCAAAGTCCTGTCTGAGCCCATGTGTAGCCTATGAGTAGCTTTATAGTTGACAATAAGTCTAAACGTAGTAGCTATTATATGTAGCATTTTTAAAAGCTTACACTTTTCATATGGCCTCCTTATTTGTGCACATGGGCAAACACAGGCTCAACAGATGCATATGAACAGACATGTAGAGAGTTTGATGTTAGAGCATGATGGCCGCACATGAACAAGTCTCAGTTCACCCCCACCCCCACCCCAACACACACCAAACCAAACACTGAGCACAGATATGAGGGCAAGGATATAGCAGACCAGTTTACCTGCTGGGTGTGACTGGCTTCTGTGGTGCCTTCATCTCCATTCTCCTGGGTTGTTTGTTTGTTTGTTTTTGTTTTCTTTTTCATAAACGTGTGCCTTACACCCAGGATTCTCTGTTTTGCATTTGATTTGTTTGTAGGGGATGAAGTGGGGATGGAGTTGCTTCTCTCCTTCCACTGTTTGCTCCAGGAGTCAGGCTGGACCACAAGTGCGTCCGATGGGCCCCTCAACCCAGTAAGTGCCCTTTGGGCGCCTTGCCTGTGTGACTTCTTATAGCAATGGACATGGGTTCTCCAAATTCGCACAGTACATGTTGTGCCCTTTCCAGGGGGACGACACACGTTCTCTTAAACATACAGAAATAACCGAGTGCAGGACATTTTCTACCGACTACTTAATTCTGTGAACACTGCCATTTAGCACGCCACGGTTAATAGAGTGGCCGGGTCTGGTGAGCCTGTGAGGCTGACCTTCTCAAGAGGTGGAGCGGAGGAGGAGCAGGAGTTTGTGGTCAGCTTGGACTTCAGAGCAGGAGCCCACCTCAGGAAAAAGAGCGAGTGAGTGAGAAGACATAGAACGGAGTGGAGATGAGGAATTGACTCCAAGTTCAATGTCAAAGAATCTGCTTTCTACAAGCCAGCAAAAGCCAAGTTTAATCATTATTCCAGAGTCCCATCATAAGTTGGTCATGTGATGGACAGTCTGAGCTTTCTCTAGAAAGTTCTGCTAAAGCTCTAGCAGGGACTAGGCCAACGCTACCCATCAATCCCTTTAAACTGGCAATGGTTATTCAGGACAAATAGTGGTATTTTTCAGGATTGTGTTGTCTTGCTTAATAAGATACACATTTTCATGAATCAAAAAACAAGACCAATCAGGAGGCTTCCAAAGCTTCGGAAACCATCGCCGAGCGGCCAAGCTCACAGCAGGAAGTTGCTGCTTAGCTAAGCAACAGCTGGAGAGGCCTCAGCTGGCAAATTGCTGAGGCACCCAACGACCCAAGTTCAACCCACATTATAGAAGGAGAGAGTGGATTCCTGAAAGTCATCCTCCTACCCACACCGGTGTGTCATGGTATACGTGAAACAATACACATATACATTGATAAATAAATGAGATAGAGACATTTAAAAGGGTGCTTCTGTCCTGAAAATGTGTTTAGATCTTGCAGAATATGTACTTGTACCTTTATATTTTTCCTGTATCATCTACTGTTAGTTCTGAGGACTGTTCATATGTGCATTTGCTGAGCTTCTAAATGTTGTATATATATATGTGTGTGTGTGTGTGTGTGTGTGTGTGTGTGTGTGAGAGAGAGAGAGAGAGAGAGAGAGATGATCATTGGCTTGTCTAAGGTAGTAGAAAAATCAGTTACAAAAAATTCTTGCCTAGCATGTGAGAAACTCCAGGTTCAGTCCCCAGTGCTGCATAAACTGAGCATGGTAGCAAATGCCTGCAAGCTCAGGACTGGCCGAGGGGAGCCAGGAGAATCAGAAGCTACCAAGTGTTCTAGGGACTCAGTGAGTTTGGGGCTAGCCTGAGCTACAGACTCTAACCAAAAAGAGGGGGAACAAGTATACTTAGAATTTGATGAAATTCTTCCTCTTTTTTCCTTTAAAATTTTTAATTAATTAATATTAATTAATTAAATTTTAAAACACATCTCCAGGCTAGCCTCAAACTCTCCATGCTCCTGCCTCAACCTCTGAAGTACTGGAATTATAGGTACATGCTACCACATCCAAATGATGCAGTCATTAAAAAAAAAAATCCAAGATTTATTTCCTTTCTTCCTTCCTTCCTTCCTTCCTTCCTTCCTTCCTTCCTTCCTTCCTTCCTTCCTTCCATTCAGGGGTTCACTACATAGCCCTGGCTGTCCTGGAACTCACTATATAGATAAGGGTGGCTTTGAACTCACAGAGATATGCTTGCCTCTACCTCTGAAGTGCTGGCATTAAAGGCATGCTCACTATGCCTGGCTTCTAAGATTTATTCTTAATTATGTGTGTACTGGCTAGGTTTGTGTCAACTTGACACAGCTGGGGTTATCACAGAGAAAGGAGCTTCAGTTGGGGAAATGCCTCCATGAGATCTAGCTGTGAGGCATTTTCTCAATTAGTGATCAAGGGCCCCTTGTGGGTGGAACCATCTCTGGGCTGGCAGTCTTGGGTTTATAAGAGAGCAGGCTGAGCAAGCCAAGGGAAGCAAGCCAGTAAAGAACATCCCTCCATGGCTTCTGCATCAGCTCCTGCTTGAGTTCCAGTCCTGACTTCCTTTGGTGATGAACAGCAGTATGGAAGTGTAAGCCGAATAAACCCTTTCCTCCCCAACTTGCTTCTTGGTCATGATGTTTGTGCAGGAATAGAAACNTGAGCAAGCCAGGGGAAGCAAGCCAGTAAAGAACATCCCTCCATGGCTTCTGCATCAGCTCCTGCTTGAGTTCCAGTCCTGACTTCCTTTGGTGATGAACAGCAGTATGGAAGTGTAAGCCGAATAAACCCTTTCCTCCCCAACTTGCTTCTTGGTCATGATGTTTGTGCAGGAATAGAAACCCTGACTAAGACAATGTGTATATGTGATGTCTGCACGTAGGCACATGTATGTAAGTGCAGGTGCTCCCAGAGACCAGAGGCACCGTATCCCTCTGGAGCTGGAGTTAAAAGCAATTCCAAGAAATTTGATGCAGGTGCTGGAACCAAGTTCGGTCCCCAGGTCTACAGTCCCTGCTGCAACCATTTTATCTCAGAGAACATGGAGGACATCAGGGCAAAACCCTGGAAGAAGGGACCACAGAAGCCAACTGCACCCAGGAGATAGACTGTTGTGACAGCACCCATGCCTTGTGAGAGCGGTCTTCAAATGGGCAGTGGATGAACAAGTCAGGTCCTGTGCTGTAAACAGTCATCTGTCTAGGGAGGATGGAAGACCAGAAGTCATTGCATTTTTTTTCTTTGATCTCACATCCTTATTTAGTGTGTTCTGGGTGAAGCAGTATGCCAGGACCCTGTTGTTGGAAGCCAGAGGACAGCACACAGGAGACTCAGTTCTCTTTCAATCACGTGGGCTCTGGTCCTTAAACTCAGGTCCTTAAACTCAGGTCCTTAAACTCGGTGGCAAGTGTCATTGCCTGCTGAGTTATGGCACCAGCCAACAGCAGTTACTTTTAGAACTCATATGTATGCTGTTTATACACACACACACACACACACCCATACTACAGTATTATATAAATAACTTAATCCAGGGCTTCTTTGTGCATGCTAAGCACATGCCCTATCACACTCTCTGCCAAAATGTTCTATTTCTTTTTCTGTTTTATTCTTTCTTTTTGGTGTATGTATGGCTTGTGTGTGTTTGTGTGTATGCATGCCTGCATACCAGTGTGAAATCCAGAGGAGGACATTGATGTGGCTTGCTATTTTGGCTAGGCTGGCCACCCAGTGACCTCTGGGTCTCTGCTTGCCTTGGTCCATGCCCCTCACTGGGGGTTATAAGCATACACAGCCAGCCATGCGAGACCTTTATAGAGTTTTATTGAGTTGAACTAAGGTACGCTTGATCTTACAGTAGGAATTCTTACCTAATGATCTATATCCCCAGCTGCAAAATGTTGCATTTAAAGGACATGAAGGATAAACTGTCCAGCTCCTGGACTGTTCTCATTTTCAGTGACCACTAACTGGCCTGCACATATGGAGTAACGTCTGCACCTCATACTTTATAAATGAACGCAAGCATCCCAAAGAAACAGTTTCCTAACAGAAATGACTGGTACTGTTATACAAGAAGACATGCCTCCATTCTTCAGCCATAGTAACTATGCGACTTTTAAACTTCTAGAGAACAGCAATGGTGGGAGGAGGTTGGGTATGAAACTATTTGTATTGAGAACTGTGAGCTCAGTGAACCTCACTGGTGAGAGCGAGCCTTCTTGGTGGAAGCTTTCTCTATCTCGGTGTTCATTTTATACTTTAATTTGGTTGGTAGGTCTTTGTTTAATCATCCCATTGAAGAGGTGGTTTGGGTGACATGGTTGAGTAATGGAGTATATTTTTATCTCTGTAAAAAGCCCCATGGTCGGAATACTCTGATAGCCTCTGATTTTCTCCAGGTTTGGAATCACACATCAGTTGGAGGATAAAGATCCCCACTGTATTTAGTGGCAGACACCTTCTGAAGACAAATACCACATCGGCTACAGAGACGATGCCTTGCCAGCCACTCTTATCCCTGACGGCTGATTATCACACCATGTGAGCAGCTCAGGTTCCTCTGTGTATCTGTTTCCTGAATACCGTCTCCTTCTATAAAACACTGGCAGGGTAAGTGCTTCACCTCCCTTCTCCTTTAGAAAGCATGGATGCCGTTCAAATGATGGCGTGGGATAAAGGGGAAACAGGCTGCTGCTTTAAAGATGGAATGGTTAGCCTTCCTAATGGGAAATACTTGTCATTCTCTTGCTTCAGATTGTTGCAACTCACATTCCTGTAGCAGAGTTCCTTCACTTTGCAGAGTGAAACCCTTTCCCTTACTGTATGTGTAGTATATGTGTGTACAGTGTACTTGGGGAAGCAAGAGGTTGCCTCTGGATATCCTTCTCTATTGCTCTCCCCATTAATGTTACTAATGGCGTAACCAGGAATGGAGGTGGATGATATCTTTAATCCCAGTACTTGGGAGGCAAAGGCTTGAAGTCAGCCTGCTGAGCTCCACGATAGTCAGGACTACACAGAGAAACCCTATCTTGAAAAAAAAAAAAAAACCCAACCCCAAAGCTTATGTGTATGTGCATGTGCATATCTATCTGTGTGCTGACACCCAAGGAGAAGCAGCATCACACTGTCTGGAGCTGTGAGCCTCCTGTTGGTGCTAGGATCTGGACTTTGTGGACTTTGGTCCCTCTCATAGAGCAGAAAGTTTTTAACTCCTGACCTGTCTACTTTTGCTGCTGTTGGGGTAAGGTATTTTAATGAACCTGGAGTCTGCTATGTTGGCTACCCTGGCTGGGCAGCAAGCCTCAGAAGTCTATGTCTGCCTCCACAGAGCTGGGCTATAGGCGCACACTCACACACCCAGCTTTCTCTGTTGGAGGCAGTGCAGGTCCTCATGTGTGTCCAGCTTCACTTACTGAGACACCTAACTCCCCGGCTCCAAACCCCACTGATCTCTTTTTAATAAGGCTGGCTGTCACCCTCCTCTACTGAGTCCTGTCCTCTTCTGGTTTGACCATTTAAGGAAAGCTGCCTCCACTCTCAAGAAATCTTTGGTGTTTATAACTTATTCTCTCTCTCTCTCTCTCTGGAGAATGATTTTGATCAAGTTTTTTTAACTTTTCTTTGTAACATCGATGTTTTATTTTCTAATCCACACTTTCACTCTCTCTCCGCAGTTTCTTAAACTTCATTTGGTTGGTGTCACAGCCATCCAATGGAGACCACAACCACCGGTTCATTTTGCACAGGCCACTGAGCAGTCATAAGATGGCGACAAACTTTGGGTCTTTAGTGACCTGGACTGGATTCGACTCACTGACCTAGAGGTGAAAGGCTCTGTATTTCATTACTAATCCCTCGAGCCATCCAGCCCCCTGAAAATGATTCTTTGGTTTTATTACTGCAAAGACCATTTATAAAATCATGGACTGGATTTAGGAAAGCAACCATGAAATAGCAAGGGACAACAAAATTGATTGAAATTTCTGAAATGTTGTGTGGGCTGGAGACTCTCAGACAGGAGGGGAGGAAGTTCTATATAGGCATCTCCTTTCTTACTCCAGGAGTGCGACTTGCTCACTTAGACGTGGCAACTTCAGATCCACAGACCATGCCTCAGGGAACTAATTCCTAAATAAATAATAAAAAAAAAAATGGAAAAGCAAACTACGAAACAGCCAATAATCTTTATTTTGCACTCCCCCCACCCTTTGTCTCCTCCAAAAAGCACTAATGGGTATACTTGTGCATGTGAAAATATTGTATAAAGTATTCAGGATGATCTCTAATAAATCAAAAAGAAAAGAGACACATCTCAATATAGATACTTTTTGGGGTGCGGGGTGGGGGTGACGGAAAATTCTGGCTTCCAGAACAAGGTGGGTAGTGACCGCCACACTCTTCACAGGTTGACTCCATT
Source organism: Mus minutoides (assembly GCA_902729485.2). NCBI lineage: Eukaryota > Metazoa > Chordata > Mammalia > Rodentia > Muridae > Mus > Mus minutoides. Next base: position 833,414 of record LR753317.1, on the reverse strand, counting down.
CCCGCTGTTCTGCAGTTTAACATCAAGGCAGAGAACCACATTTCTGAAACCACATTATATGTTTTAAAATAGGAGTAATTATAATGCTAATATCAATTGAGTTGGCAGTAAAAAAAAAAAAATCACATTTCTATTCATATATTTGTATTAGGTTCAAATCCTGCATTCTAACATTCAAGACAACCTTCACACATGCCCAAATTGGGATTATTTCAAAATCAAGTAAATGTCCATAGTTATTCCAAAGTCACTAAAATATGCTAATAAAGTTAAATTTGATGTTTTTTTTACATTAAAAATAAAACATTTGGTTTACGTTTCAGATATCTATAACATATAATAAATAGTGGGCAGTATAGTAATATAATAAAGTTTTGTGATACCCTGAAATTTGATGAGTTTTCTTAAAAAAATCCATAATATACTTCATTTCCACCTTAAAGCACAATATCATGAACAAATCTGTAGAAATAAAACAATATAAACACAAAATGCTACAGTAGTTTTTTTCTTTTTTTACTTTTGTGGAAACTACATGTCCTTTTTAGTAAAAGTGAGAGAAATTTACAGAAAATATATAACAAACAAAACAATTTCAAACCATCAACTCGAGATGTTAATTGCCTGTTTCCTTCCGGTTGGGTTGCTGGGGTCCTCACCCGCCCGTCGCGTGGGCAGTGCGCTTGGGGAGGGACATGGCTCTGGGTCCTTCTCTCTCTTCTTTGCCTATTATGCTCAGCAGCAATTACAGACATGGCTGAAATCGCAGTGGATTCCAGAGAAAGCCAGAATTAAACACGATAAAAAATTTTAAAAATAACTACTTCATAAATATTTATTATTTACAGTGACGGGGATTCTTCTTAGTATCAAGAGTTTTATACAAGCTGATGGGAGCACACGCGGGGGGGGGGGGGGGGGGGCTCCAGCAGGTCACACAGTGGAATGAGGATGCAACCAAGGTATCAAATAGGCCAAATGAAAAGAATTTGCACAGAGGTGGACAGGACATGATAGAAACCCTTTTCTTAAAAAATATAAGGTATCTCACAAAAGCCTGAACATTTTACATGTTAGTAATAAAAGTTGGGTGAGGTGGGGGAGTTTCATATACTCTCATCACAAAAATATTTCCAGCACTGTGACTGGAGCGTTCTTTCCTTCTGATTATCTCCCTGTGGAGGAGCAGGCTTGCCAAAGTGTAGCTACTGATGCGCCCTTCGATGAGTCAAGGCATTTGGACATTACCTTCTTATCTAATACCATAATGAAAGGTTCTGGAGAGAAGAAAGGAAATCGAGAGGGCAGATGTGTGGTGTCTTTATTAATACTTGTCACTGGTAATAGGCAGATGGAGGTGCCAGCCCTCAGGCCAGCCCTCCACTGGAGTTTTCTTCAGCAACATGCTGCGGGAGCTCAGGCCCATGTGTTTCAGAAGGGAGCATCCAGAGAGGTGGCATGTTCTTGTCCTTGCTCCTCTGGGATGCACTGGAAGTCCACAGGGCCTCGGGAAGGAAGGCAGGATGGCAGAACCGGCCCAGCCCTGACCCGGAGCAGGGCAGCAGTCCTGCCCACGCTGACGTCAGTGCGCACGGTGCTTCCTCTTCTTGTGCTTCTTATCTTTCTTTATCTTGTTGGCACACTTCGGGCAGAACCACTGCATCTCTTCTGGAGGAGCAGCCATGATTCCCACACAGGGCCTAGACACCAAAACAAGGGCACATTAACAAGTTTCTTTAAAAAAAAAAAAAGATTTATTTATTTTATTTATATGGGTACACTGTAGCTGTCTTCAGATACACCAGAAGAGGGCATGGGATCCCATTACAGATGGTTTTGAGCCACCATATGGTTGCTGGGAATTGACCTCTGGAAGAGCAGTCAGTGTTCCTAACCTCTGAGCCATCTCTCCAGAGAGTCCAGTAAGTTTCTTATGTTTATAACTTTCTTTTTCTGAGGCAGGGTCTGCAAGCTGTATGCTTCCTAAAAAAAGTAACTTTAAAGTTTTTGTCTTGCTATATGTATTCTGTTATTTTGCCTGTGTATCATTTTGTGTGCCTGGTGCTGCCTGAGGACAGAACAGCATGTCTGACTCCTGTCACTGGAGCTGCAGCCCATTGTGAGCTACACTGGGGTGCTGGGACTTCCCCAGGAGGAGCAGTCAGTGCTCGGAACCACTGAGCCATCTCTTCAGCTCTTGTGCCATGTTTTCAAAGGGGTCATTTCTTCCTGGTACAGTCCAGGCTGACCCTGACCTCCTGGTCTTTCTGCCTCTACCTCCTGAGCTGGGATGTGTGCACCCTCACAGTCAGCTTCTGTGGCTCTGGGGATGGACCATAAGGCTCCTCCCGCATGCTAAGGAAGCACTCTACGAACTGAGTTAAATCAATCCCTCTTTTTTTGATGCTTTAAAATTATTTTTTAAGACATGGTGATATGGCTCAACAGATAAAGACACTGGCCACGATGCCTGACAACGCGGTCTTCTGAGCCACGTGGTGGGCTTAGAAGTGGAGAACTGGCTCCTGTAAGTGGTTCTCTGACCTTCACATGCACGGGCTAAAATGATGTGCAAACCAATATAGCACGCTCCACTCCCACAATAGAAATAAATGCAAAAAATGATGTATGTACCAGAAATTCACCCAAAGACTCTTGCACTAATGTTGGGTATTTGGGCTATATTATATAATGCCTTCTGTATCGTGAGATCAATTAGTTTATTGTTCTTTCCATCAGGAATAGTATAATGCAAATGGCTTTGCTTTTACAGTTTAATTTGGGAGTAGAGGCCCAGGTTGACCTCAAACCCACTATGCAGCCAAGGCTGGTCTCAAACTTGTGATTCTCAGCATTAGAGTGCCGAGGTTAGCAGCATCCAGCTCACCAGGCTCGGGTCTGTCGTAGACAGCACATGTCAGAACCAAAGAGGCGGCAGCTTAGGAGTGAAATGTGGTTGAGCACAGTTTGGCTGAGCATCTTTGGAAGCTTCAGAAGCAAATCCACTGTCTGAGTCTGTTCTCAAGTCCACGCAGACATGTGCTGTAGCTCCCCCTCCCAATGCCACTGACAGGGAGGAGCGGGAGCTACACTCTCAAGTACTGTTATAGGAGAGGGTATAAAACTGAAGCCGAGCAGCCACAGTCCAGGCTCTGGAACAATAGCACAACTAACTCCAGTCACTTTACTCTGCAGGCTCCATTAGACTGTCGTCAAGAGAGGAGCTGAGTCCACCTAAGAAGCTGGCTGTTGAGGACGCCTGTTCCAGCTCGACCTGTGTAGCTGTCTAACACTCAGGGGTGGGGGTGGGGGACACTCACCAGTGGTACCAATCGTCACAGTCATCACAGCCAATCATCGGGCTCCCGTCATCAGGCTTGTTGCACCCTGGACAGATCCAGATCTGATTGCCCCACTCATCACGGATCTGGTGGTAAAGCGCAGAGCAGAAACAGATGGTGTGGGGGAAAGAAGCAGAAGAGGCCAGATAAGAATGCTGCTTTATACTGTACACAATAAGCCAACAAGCTAGATGTATACATTAGCACTGTTGTATGTGACCATCAGACACCTCTGTTCTGGAATCACATAAAGAGGAAAACACCTAGTTATTCAACAACAGCGTTCTCCTCCTCCTTCTCCCGACACTCTTTCTCCCCGCACACTCTCACTTCTCTCCACTCTCTCCTCATTCCTTATCTCTCTCCCGCTCACATTTTCCCCTACTCTCCCTCTCTCCCTCATACACCCCGCTCCAATTGTTGTTGTTGTTGTTGTTGTTTTTGAGGCAGGCTTGGCCGTCACTATATAGTCGAGGCTGGTTTTGAACTACAATCTTTGCCTCTACTTCCTGAGTACTGGGATTTCTGGTGTGTGCTGCCATGCCTGGATAGAATGACATATTTCTAATGCACGCGCTAAACTGCTTTATAAATCATTAAAAACAAAGCATCGCAGAGTCGTCTCTGGGAACCATGGAACACAACTTGAGTCGGCTTCATGTAAAGATTCCTATAGTCTCACAAACCCCTAGTGATTATGGTCTGTCGGCCGGAAACAATTGATAGTTTTGAAAGTTCTCAGTTTCCTATATTTTCTCAGCCACGTTAATAACATGGGATTAGCACATACAGTCAAATGTGCAGTATTCCCTCATTACTTATTAGCCAAACCCTCCTCCTGAACTAGGTGATAAGATCAAGGATGTAAAAGAGCTGTTACTGAGTAACTTTCCATTCCCTTTATGACATTTTAGAAAAGCACTAGCAACTAAAGGGCGAAGGAAAGAAGAGGCTCATGGGGCCAACGAACTAAATTATCATTATTTCCAAATGCTGTGCGTTCTGGAAGTTCTGACTTCGTTCTCAATAGGGATCATTCCTAACTGGATGGCTTTCTCAAATGTCACATTATCGGAACTGCACGGATACTGAAAAGGAGCACTGAGTCACGCTTACTTTTAAATGTCCTCACAGTAAGACAGCATATGATTTCACTACAGATTTTGCAAAGTGTCCTCTTCCTATGCCTTTAAGTACTACACTGACTAGATATGTGAACGACCAGGGTTTCTTTGTGAGGGCTTATCAAGATTGGATATGTTCTGCTGTATGCATGGACTTACTCAAGGGTTACTATTTCAAAAATCTCTATAAAGCAATCCACCTTAACCTGAAACTGTTCTAGAGGAATGTGGAGAAAGCTGTCTCTGACTGCCAGCTCTAACTTGGGGGACACTGCACCATGGGGAAAGAACCAGCAGTCACCAGGCACCGGGTGTCCAGTGGGTGAAGCCACCATGCATGTGGTCCTGCTGCTGGCTGACCTTACTTGACATTAGCAGGCTGTGACTCTGAGATACATTAAAAAAATTGCTATAGCACCAGAGTAGGACCCAATATTTTCTAGGGTACTGAGTTCTTTTAAAACACATCTTTGATAGTTTAGAAATGGGGAAACAGGAGCTATGAAATTCTCACTGTCAAAAGCACACTAGCAGGCAGTGAACTGCCCTCTGCGACCTCTATCTGTAAAGTGTCTACTTAGACTACAAGACATTTGAGTGCTGTCCCAGTTGCTGTCGCATCTGTGAAGTCAGTTCCAGTGTCCACTGGAAAGCCACAATCTTTAGAACCAGACAAGAGTACAGAGATTACTGAGTCTAATACAAATCCCTTAATTACAGATAAACAAATGGAGGCTGAGGAGATTCAGTATAGACTCTTTCCTGGGCAGCTCACCTGGGGGTGACGCCTCAATTACACTCCTCGGTTGATGAGGAATGGACCAATTCAGTCCTCACAGGTTTTTGTATCGCGTTTTCTGTCTTGAATTGCCAATTTACTAATTTTAAGTTTATTTTTCCTGTCTCTGTACTCTCTGAATGCATTCAGGATTTTTAAAAAATATTTGTCTCCTTATACTGTCTCACATATATAATGATTTATTTTTTTTCCAAACTCCCCATGTAACACATTATATAGATATCTCATAACAAATAGCACCAGGCCCTGCAACTTCCAGGCATTCATCTCTTCAAAGGCTAGGTTAACTCAACAGTCTACAGAGCTTGTCATTCAAAAGTGTTACTATCTCCATTTACAAACTACTCTGTGTGCTTGGGTACCTCTTTACTGTGCCTTGCGTACATATCTTTATAAATACGTCATTACTGGACTGAATTTGGGGTTGGAATAAGATCTGACACTATTTAGTATAAGGAAATACCTAAGGGCACTCTCAGGACGACACAGGGTCACTCAGTGGGATGAGGTGTGTTTCATTACCTAATCTCAGCACTAGGGCTTAAACCCTTAAGCCTAGTTTAACCCAGTACATGCTGGGCAAGCTCTCTACCACTGAGCTAGGTCTAAGAATAAAAATGCACTTGGATGCTCAGAAATTCCTATGGTCTAAAGGTTCATTCTATTTAAGATGTAAGTTCTTATATATTCTGGATCTCAGCAAATAAAATATGATAATTAGTGCTACAATTCAGAAATAATAGCTGGCTCATAAGATCTATGTCTAATACATAAATTATACTAATGTCAATAATTTACTCACTCTAGTAAGACTCCACTGGAATTTAAACACCACAGTTATATACTGGTGTTCTTATACTTAGGTATAGAAAAGGTTCAAATCAACATAAACAAGTGCAATTTGACATCATTTATGTGGCTGAACAAGAACTTTGTAACGTAAGAGTCTGGAGTCAACAGGTTGAAAAGACATGCTTCCCCATCTGCCAAGCATCACCTGTGAGAGTCAACACTACAGAAGCAGCCCTCCCTTAAATGCTGTGGAAATGTACATACCACATAAGTGCTGACCGTCTCTGTCACGACGCTCCTCACGGGGGCTTTGGCACTCCCTACTCCAGAGAGGGCAGGAGCTGGGGATGGCATCAGGGCTGGGCACACTGCAGCCTGGGTGAGGAGTGGTGGCTGCAGGGGGGTAGGGCTCACTCGCACAGGAATAGGGACCGGGGCTGGAGGTGGGGTTTTGGGTCTGTTCAGAGAAGGAGCAGGCTTAGCCTCCGGGGCTGGTACCACCTTGCTGATGACACTGTCAAGGAGAAAAGAGCCACGGTCAAAATACATCATAGATTTAACAATTCCTACAAAACCCTTGTTTGGAAGCAGAGTAGGTTGTGAGACAGCCAGAGGACAATGTGCTGGGAGACAGCTTCCCCCCACCACATGAGTTCTAGAGAGCAAACTCAAGTAGTCATGCTTCTCTGCCGAGCCATACTGCCAGCCTTATCTATCTATCTATCTATCTATCTATCTACCTACCTTGCAGTGTCTCATGCATGAATGGCAGCTACTCTAAGAGCTGAGTAATATCCCCAGTCTTGCAAAATCTACTTGAAAATGTCCAGAAACAGTTAAAGAACTCAGAATTCAAGGCCTATCCCATATCACTCTTGAAATGTCAGCTAACTTTTCACTTTCTCAAACTGTCCCTCAACGATCAGATATGTGAGATGGTCTAACAATCAATATACTTGCATTTTTCACACATGTGTAATAAATGGTTTGGGTTTTTCTGTAGCTGGGTGACACACTCCTCCCTGATGACTTCAGATGGGTCAACTTGACTTCTGAGATGAAATGAGAGAAGTGCTGGGTCACTTCTGAGTGGCTTCTCTTGAGCCACTGGAGTCTTCTTTGCTTCAGAGGAATCCCTTTCTCCCTGGAAGCCATCAAGCCCTAAAACCTGCAGGTGTTTTTGTATTTAATTTGGATGAGCATGCCCCCCATAGGATCTGGTATTTAAACACTTGGTCCCTAGTCTGGGGAGATTTATATGGTACAGCCATTACCAGGGGTCGGCTTTGACATTACAGTCTCATCCTCCGTCTATTTCATGCTTGTAGCGAAAGATGTGATCAGCTTCCTGCTCCAGCCATCGCACCTGCTACTTGTGACCATGCCTCTCCACCATAACTGAGCACACCCCCTCTGGAACTGTAAGCCCCCAAAACCTCTTCTATACAATGCTGTGGTCACAGTCCTGCCTGATCACAGCAAACACTAAGTAAATCCACAGAGGCAGGCTGAGGGAGTGGGCGCTTGCCTCACACTTACGTCACTATGCTACTCTTTGGAGGGCCGTGGAAGACTTGGGAAATCTATAACAGAACAGGGGTCAGATGCTCTAACCATCACTGAGTAAGCTGTTCTGACAGAAGCCTGGAAACCAGCAACGCTGAGAACAGTGCAGACTACAAAGGCCAGGGTGAGAGGTTAAGAAGGAATCAATATTATCAGCCCCACGAGAAGCCAGTCATGTGATATTTTGGTCAAGGATTTGGTTGCTTTCTGTCCATATCTTGAGAACTTGCCTGAGACTACATTTAAAAGTAATGGGTTAATTTCTTTGGTGGGGATTATTATTTCTTCTTTCTTTCTTCTTCCTTCCTCCTCTTCCTTCTTATTTCTCTTCCTCCTATTTGTATATGTTTTGTTTTTTAGAGGCAGGGTACAACCCTGTACAAGCCTGGTTGTCCTGGAACTCACTATGTTGACCAGGTTGGCTTTGAACTCACAGAGACCTACATGCCCCTGCCTCCTGAGAGCTGGGATTAAAGGCTGATGGAGGAAATTTCAAAGCAACATAACATGTGGTGTGGCTGTTATTGTCTCCAGCAAGAAGCACAAGTAGGCCAAATGCAAATCGACAAGTTTAGAGAGAAAAGCACTCTGGCTGAGGCTGTGCTGGAAGAGGCAGTAATTGGTGAAGAGATTAGGGACATTAAGAAAAAGCCTGCTCTTCAGTAGAACAAAGGGAAGTGTCCCCCTCAGGGCCAGACCTTACCCACCCAAGCTTCCAACCTCAGGCTCTTTAAACTGCCCCTAGAAAGCAAGTACAAGCAAACTTTGTTGGGTGGTGGCTGAGGTGGGGGGTGTGGACAGATCTGCCCCTCCCTTTCTGGAAGACTCTGGGCAGTGGCATCCATGTGGTGCTGGATATGAAGACATGCATGCTGCAAAAGTGAACGGGTGGTGGATTCCTCCTCTGCCGTTTCAGACAACTATCAAGCCAGACAGTACGTAGTGGATAGGCCCTGAGTGAAGACCCTGAGAAGCCACTGAGTGAAGCTTAGGTGAAGTCTGGGTTGCAATGGCAACCCTAAGATATCAGATCTGCCGAGGAAGAGTTGTATGGAACTGACGGAAGATAGTAGTCTATGTATGTAAGAAACGCAGTGCACTCCAGGTCAGTAAGAAGAAAAGCACAGCCAAAGCACGTGGTAACAAAACTGTACAACAGAGAGAAGCCTGAGCAGCAGCTAGAGAGAGAAAGAATACCCACTTCACAGGAGAAACCGTGCTGCTGACTCGGGAGCTCAGCAAAGCAGAAGACAAACATGCCAAAGAAAAATAAACTCCAGGTTTGAAATCCTACAGAAAGAATGCCAAATAAAGACACTTTAGTCAAATAAAATGTAAGAGTTTACTACCCGTAGGCTTGTACAGAAAGAAACTGTTTGGGCCTTTACATTTTTAAATAAATTATTAAGAACCTTAATATTTATCATTTTATAAGCTAATTAAGTAATATTTATCATTTTATAAGCTAAGTGGATAAATTTAAAAAGATTTATTTAGTAATGGCTCAGTGGTTAAGTGCACTGGCTGTTCTTTCAGAGGACCAGGGTTCGATTCCCAGCACCCACATGGCAGCTCACAACTGTGTGTATTCTAATCTCAGGGGATGTAATGTCATCTTCTGGCTTCTCTGGTTATTAGGCATGCACGTGGTACACAGACATATATGCAGACAAAATTCTCAAACATATACAAATTAGATAAATAATGAAAAGCATTTTAAAAGTAGGGGCTTAGGACACAAGTCAGTGGTATACTTGCTGAGTACAGCTCTGAGTTCAAGCTCAACCTAACAGCCAAACCAGAGAGCTAATCCACGAACGTCTGCATGAGGTTAGAAGAGCAGCCCTGAGCAGGCTGGGCTGAGGTCAGAGAGAGCAAACTGAGCAACGCTCATCCTTTCTGCTTCCTCACTGTGGATGAATGTGAGCTTCTGGGGCCATGGCTTCCTCACCACATGGGCGGTACCCTCAAACTATGAGGCACAATCAGCCCTTCTTTCTTCCCATTGCCTTTGTTCAGTATTTTGTAACAAGAAAAGTAACTGATGTAACAAACAGCTTCTTTAAAAGTCACTTGAGCAAAGGACCTCAGAAGCAGACCTGCCTCAGGTGGGAAATGTGTGCTGTGGTAGAAAGGTGAATACAATACGGTGACAGAATGACTTTACTGTGAAAACTAAAAAGCCTGGACACACATAGTGCTGGAGGTCAGAGGAGGGACAGGCAGTCAGCATGGTACTTCTGAATGGTTAATAAAACCATGATGGATAACCCTTTGGCCAACCAGGTAGGTAGGTCATGCCTTTAATCCCAGTGGTTGGGAGGCAGGGATAGGCAGATGTGAGTTTGAGGCTAGCCTGGTTTACACAGGGTGTTCCAGGACATTTAGGGCTACAGACTATGACCTGTCTCAAAATACCACATTATATAAGTAGTCACACACTTATTTTTATCAGAAAGAAAAAATAGTTGTGAGTAGTATATAATAAAATCCAAGTTTTCTAAGGAAAAAAATACAAGCATGAATATTTGTGTGTAGTTATAAAAAAAGTTCAAAAGAATATACGTGTGTGTGTGTGTGTGTGTGTGTGTGTGTGTGTGTTTGTGTGTGTGTATGTGTGTGTATATAAGCTATTCAGAAATGCCTCTGTAAGCTGGGATTACAGGGTACTTTTCCTTCGTTTATCCATAATTAACATATAAATCTTACAGTAAAAATAATGAAAAAGTAAAAATATACATTTAGGTGTCTCTGGGAACGTAACCCAATGATGGCAGGTTAAGTCAAAGGGCGGCACAGCACAGATGACCACCATCAATGATGGAGACAAAAGCCTGACGCCCAAGGAAGCAAGGACATGCTGTTTGTTTGTTTGTGTGGCTAAAGTAAGAAATGCGTCCTTTAGCTTTTGCGATGGTTTTCATGTGGTTTGTTCCAGGAGATACATATGCTCATGTGCTGGTTCTTCAGTGTGTTGGTATGAGAAGCTGTAGGATTGTCAAGAGGTGGGGTTTAGTGTGAGGGAACTTATGTATGTATTGTGTGTGTGTGTGTGTGTGTGTGTGTGCATGCGCGCGCGTGCAAGGACAAGTTACTAAAGTGGACACATGATTTTATAAGACAAACTATAAATTATAACTACTTCCCCAGCTCCTGAAGTTCAGAGTTTTCTAGAGTTTGAGTTATTTTGAGTTTAGCTTCTAAGAGACTTAGGGTAGTTGACTATACAGTTTTCAAAGCCTTTCTCTTCCTTCCTTCCTTCCTTCCTCTCTCTCTCTCTCTCTCTCTCTCTCTCTCTCTCTCTCTCTCTCTCTTTCCTCCTTTTTTCTTTCTTCATCTCTTCCTTTCTCTCTCTCCCTCCCTTCCTTTCTTTCTTAAGAAAAATTCTTTTATTATCTAGTTTTAGCAATATGAAAAATCACATAGCAGTACAACATAGCCCAGGCTCTCCGACCAGATCTGCTAACCTATCAGCATGCAATTTAATCACCGTGGAGATGATTTTGGTCCTGCTTGCTCTTGCCCTCCTATTGACATGCACAGTAAGTTCCCCTTCAGAGCTTCCTGGTGAGTGCCAGCGGCTCCCAGAGAAAGCAATCCAGCCCACAGCTGTGCCCTGCAGTGGCTCTGCTGCTAACATTACAGCTTCTGGAGGATTTAGTCACAGTGCTCTAACTGCTAGAAACACTGGCGTTATTCATACAAATGTGCGGAAGGAGGGACTGTCAGAGGGATTTCTTTCCCTGTTTCCCCACCACAAACAGAATGGGTCATGAGCTGTAATGCAAACTCACAGGCTGACAAGTCAATAAAGAGGCAGGCCGTGCCTCCCAGTCCCTCAGAGCCTCCAAGGTTAGAGGCAAACACACTTTGGATATGTTCTGCACAGGAGGTTTAATGATCCTCATTATTCCGCTATTGTGTACAAACACTATGAAACCAGTAATCTAAATTATCAGAGTCCAAATAACTGGCTACTCAGGTGCTCTCAGTTTAAAAGTTTCCTCACAATGGCTTACTTATTTACCTAACAGTGAGTGGCCATTTTTAGATGATGACATGACAGGGAAAAGCACCGTAGTCATGTCTAGGGAGGGCAGCCCTGTGACCTTCTGAACATAGAAATTAGTCAATGCAGAACAATCACTTTGAGGAAAAAGCATGTTGCTTAAATAGCAATTCATCTAACTTTCTTCTAAATATTTAATTTTAGGTTTCAGACATACCATCTGCCACAAGAAACACATTCTCACACGTTAAATGAACTTCTCACAACAAATTCGGACTATTCCTGAGAGTTTACAATACTCTGGCTGGGAAACCTCGCGGTTGGCTTGTGACATGAATATGTATGTCTAGTCTTCCTGTTTTTGCATTTTCACTTTTATGGAAAGCCCCAGATATACCTGGCCTAAATGTGGTAGTCAGTCTGGTGTGCACTCACTGGTAGCTTTAAATACTATGAAAGTCACTCACTTCCAGTGATCTCCCTTTGGAGTCAACCTATGAGTGCTCCATGCTCCCCTTCCCCCATGTGGGGAAAGGCAGCTGCGGTGTCTGCCTTAGCAGGAGCTTGTGGGCTGGGTGAACTTAGACCCAGTCCTCATGGAGGCCTTCAGATGATGTTTCCTTGACCGCAACTTCAAAGACCTGAGTGAAAACTGCTCAAACCGTCAGAAGCCAGGGGGGAGGCCCGTTGTTTTAAACAGCTAAATTCCAGGCCCATTTGTTGTCTGGGAATGGAAAACAAACACATCAAGTTTTCCACTTTTCTAGCTTCAGTATCTAAGCAAATATTCCAAACTTGGGAGGAATTCTATTTTAGAGTATCAGTACTTAAAATGCCAAACAGTGAGACAGTCATTTCCATATTTCACGTTGATCAAATACCCAAAGACAATTATGAGAATCAGTTTTATGTTGATTCTTCAAATCAATCATTATTCCTTATTCTTCTTGATCCTCACAGCTCAAAATTTAACATTCGTATAATTATAAGACAACGATAAATGGATTTAATTCCTCCAGCTCATGGCTTGCCTCCTGAATATTTACATCGTTTCATAAAATGCGTATTTTATCTTGTCATAGCCCAAGTACACATCAAGTAGCAAACATTTTATCTTTTAATGCAGGCATGACCTATTTGAAAAATGAAACAAATTGCATGAAGTAATTAGAGAAAAACATCACCATTATAGAATCTTGTTTCCAAGGGAGAGGCCCAAATGATTATACTTCTATTGTCAAATGTTCAAAATCTGTAAAATGCCCTAAAAGGGCACCAACATTCAGATAAGTAATGAATAATGAACATTTCATCAGGCTTGCAAGAAGATGCGGCAGAGCGATACAGGACTAAGGAAAGCAGAACGATGAGCTCTCAATAACCCATGGGATTGGGAAGAAGCAAACACTCAGAAGCCGACACTCTCTAACTTTGGAGTCAGGTAAATCATCTCTATATTCAAGAAAATTAATTTGTTTTCTAAGACAGGGTCTCACTATATAGCTCTAGCTGGCCTAAAACTTGGTATGCATACTAGATTAATTAGCCTTGAAGGATCTACTTGCCTCTGTCACCCAAGTGCTACCACACTTGGCTCAGAAAATGAACTTTTACAACTGTCTTAGAATGAAAAATAAGCAGAAATGAATAGATCCCCAAGCAAGCCATAATGATGAGATGATAAACATTTCAGCAGACTAGGATGCTGGTATATTGATCACACATCCATAGAAAAATGTAAGAATATATGCTGAGTGAGGTTAACACCCTATTAACTGTAGGCCAGGTCACTTCAGAGGCCTCCAAAGCAATACAATGCTACTGTTCCTGGATACCCAGTGGAACCCCAGTAAGACTCTGCTGCCAAAGACATATGCTCTGGATGCAGAACACCGAGAAACCAAGCTGGAACTGAGCAGGAGTCTTTATAGCTTCCTGCTGACCACCGTCATAATGCAGGAAGATGCTATGCATGCTGTTGGTGGACAAGGGTCATTAACGATCATATCTAGGTGGACACCCTCTATGCATGTGTGTTGTATGCATGTTTGCATGTGTGGAGGCAAGAGGTTGAGGTCAAGCTTCTTCTACAACTGCTTCTTGATCTTTGTGTGACAGGGTTTCCCACTGAACCTGGGCCCAGAATTTGGCTGGACTGGATGGCTATCAAGCTGCAGAAATCCTCCTCCTAGTACCTAGGATTACAGTTGTATGCCACCATTCACAAGGGTGCTGGGGATCTGAACTCAGCCCACACGTTTGTACACTAAGCACTCTGTCCACGGTGCTATCCCCCCTGCCGGGTTTTCTTTCCTTTACAAATACATCTATTTTCTAGATCTGTCCCTTGTGAAGGCCTAGAGGTTAGGATATTCTAGTAGCAATGGACACCTCTATAGTGTAGTTCCTACTCCACTGATAATCAATGTTCTCTGAAGGAATGGTTAATTTGAGGTCTGTGGAAATGACCAGTAACACACAGGAAATACACGAAAGCTATTCAACACTAATGAGGTTGTATTGAATCTAACAGACAACATGAAAGAATTACCACTGGACAAGACAGGATAATTTGAAAATGAACATGATAAAGGAGGAAGGAAAGGAGAAGGAAACAGATGGGGGTGGGTGGGGTGGGCAGAGACAGACCCAACCCAACCATCATTACTAGTGCAATTCTGGATCAGCTTCACCAACTCCTTCCTCTGAAGATAGCGACGGGAAGAATTCAGTCAGCATTTCTCATCCCTTTCCTGTTTGATTTACACTTCAAAATAACCAAATAAAAGTATACTTTCATTAAAAGGTTTCAGTTAATAAATACTAAAGAGATGGTCAGATTTTTAAAACCCAGCATTTCACAAGGTCTAATGAAACGACTGCTTTACTATTATTTAAGGGTGTGAAGCTCAGCATGTGCCTCTGCTGACACATGCCACCAGAGTTGGAGAGATGGCTAAGCAATGAAGAACATTTATTGCTCTCCCAAGGACCAGAGCCGGGTTCCCAGGGAGCTCATAACCACCTGGGATTCCAGTTCCAGGGAATTCCACACCTGTAGCCTCTTCAGGCATTAATGTGCACACACCCACATGTGAATACGCAGTATGCCTACACGTAATAAAAATTTCTCCTGCCATTCAAAAATAAAGTAAATCTTAAGGAAGTCCTTTCCTTTCCTTTCCTTTCCTTTCCTTTCCTTTCCTTTCCTTTCCTTTCCTTTCCTTTCCTTTCCTTTCCTTTCCTTTCCTTTCCTTTCCTTTCCTTTCCTTTCCTTTTCCTTTTCCTTTTCCTTTTCCCTTTCCTTTCCCTTTCTTTCTTTCTTTCTTTCTTTCTTTCTTTCTTTCTTTCTTTCTTTCTTTCTTTCTTTCTGTCTGTCTGTCTGTCTGTCTGTCTGTCTGTCTGTCTTGAGACTGAGTTTCTCTGTATAGTCTTGGCTGTCCTGGAACTCACTTTGTAGACCAGACTGGCCCTGAACTCAGAAATCCACCTGCTTCTGCCTCCCAAATGCTGGGATTAAAGCCGTGCACCAGCCCTTTCCTGGCCTCTTTTTGTTTTTTGAAACAGGGTTTCTCAGTGTAGCCCTGGCTGTTCTGGAACTTGCTCCATAGTATAGAACAGGCTGTCCTCAGACTCAAGAGACCCATCTACCTCTGCCTCCCAAGAACTGGGATTTAAGCTGTGCACTTTAATCCACCACCACCTCCCAGCAAGAATAGTTCTTTCATCTTTTAGTTTTTAAGCTGAATAATGGTAATATTTAAAGCACATGTGCTGGTAAACAGATGAGTACTTGTATACAGAAAGATAGCTCATGCTTTTAGAGAGGCCAAAAAAAAAAAAAAAAAAAAAACCCAGACGGGGCAATTAGACATTTTATAAGGCTCTGTAACAGCAACCTAAATTTACAAGGCAGATGTTAATTTCCTTGTATTTATTATAAACCAAATAAAATGAAAACAATAAAAAAGTAGAAAACTATTGTGCCCTACTTCTTGGCTTTGAATGGCTTGGTGGTGACAGAGCACTTGTGCCTGTTGAGCACAGGGAGCACGGACAGCCACTCGGCACTTGTGCAAACGGACAATCCTGGAGCATCACATACACAGTGCTCTTCTATACGTCAGCAAAACTCACACATCCATGTTTATATAGCCAGTACCCCACAGCCAAGTCCTAAGGTGCTAGAGCCATTCTCCAAATCAGCCTCAAGTCCAACACCAGCAAGTGTTCTAACAGTTGAATGAAAATAAAGGTACGTGAAATGCCCACGATCTAGTTATGCCTGGGAATGGGAGCAAAGCTATAGAATAGAATATATGATAATTCCATTGTTTAAGAGACTCTGTGGACACAGTGTGAAGGGTCAGAGCTAACTTGTCACAGTCAGGCCTCTCCTACCGTGGGCCAGAACTCAGGCCATAGAGCTTGATGGTGGGTACTTTACCCTCAAAGTCTCACTGGCCCACAGTTAAGTCTTTAAAGAAAATAAGGACCATATTATTTTTGCAATCAGAAGAAAAAAATTAATGTCAATTACTTCTAACACACAGTAGTACTGTTTAAATGATTTTAACCCTGATTTTATCCAAAAGACATAAAATACTGAGGTACCATATAAAGACCAAAGGAGATGGTCTTTTTTTGTTCAGTTCTGAATATCTGGCGCAAGGGAGCTTGTTTGTCCAGCACGGTATTATAAAATAAACATAGTATCCCAATTCTACTACTCAGTCTCAGCCTTCCTTCAAGTTCTTCTAAGATATACAGTGGCTTGAGAATAGAGGCCCCGGGTTCATCACCAGCATGTAAGATACAAGAGGAACCAGCATGGAGGTCACCACTGTGGTCTGATTTTTAAAAATACACTTGACAATGACATTGGTCCATTCGGACAAAATTTGCTGAGAGGTAACTGCGCTAAATACTATGAACAAAAAAGGTTTGTAATCATCACTGCTTGACTGAATCATAAAGAATAATTAAGAATAGAGTGAGGGAGAAGAGCAAGAAAGGAAGGTGTATTGTCGCATGCCCACATGTCTCTGACCAGCAGAGACGGTGGGAATAAACGATACAGGACGCCAAGTTGGTTTCAGAGCAGCTTGCCTTCACAGCTTCTGCTTTATTCTGCTTCTCTCTCTCTCAGGTTTCACACAGCTGCAGCCCTTCACTCACTCACTCTGGTCTCTCCTACGCTGCTCTCTAATGCTGGTGCTGCTCTCTGGCCTAACTCTGCTGGCGCTCTCCTATGCTGGTGCTCTCTAACACTGTTCTGGTCTCCTCATCTGGTCTCTCTCTGCTATGCTAGTCTCTCATCTGGTCTCTCTCTGCTACGCTGGTCTCTCATCTGGTCTCTCTCTGCTACGCTGGTCTCCTCTCATCTGGGGTTGCCCTCAATTTATACTTCCATTCACTCATGCTACCTCACACCACCCAATCATAAACATACACATCCAAGGCAGCATGTAGGATTGGCTGATAGAATGGTATCACGAGATGTTGCACTAATCTCTCCAATGAGTTACACACATTGCTTTTATTGCACATGACTGAGACTGGGATAAACAAGTGAGGTCACAGGGTTTAGCATAGAGCCAGGGTGCCATCTTTGGTCCATGTGGCCACGCCAGCTCCCCACAGTGTATAAAGAAAAAGGAGTACATACAAGAAAGCACAAGGGATGGTCAGAGAACAAGCAGGGAGAAACTGGGGTGACATCATGTCTTCTGGGCAACAGAACAGGACCCTGACGAGCAAAGAGAAGTAACGAGCAAAGAGAAGTAACATTCTTAGGACTCAGCCTGCTCTCTGCACCAGTCCCAACAACATGTTACAGAAGCTTTACAAATGAAGAGTGGGAAAAAGCTACCTGGAAACCTACGATCTTCCAACTCAAGAAAATAATTCAATTAGAAGACAGTAGGTGGCCCTGCTGTTGAAGCACTACTCACTTCACAGTTGCAGGGCACAGAGAAATCAACCTTGACTAACCAGAAACATCTCCCTGATGGCTAGCTTACATAGTATCAGAAGGTGCTATTCAGGGGGAATGAAAGTGGTCTTTTTCAGCACCAGACCCTGCATTCTAGAACACGAACCTGCTGGTAAGATGCACCCACTGGTGTAATAGTGGCATGACAGCTACATGTATAACCAACTGCACTCTAAGCAGACACAGGTCTGTTCTGCAGGAGGGATGATTTTCATGCCTGTTGTTGTAAATCTGTTCCAAAGCTGGGAGCAGGTCATTGGACTGTGGAGGTCAT
This sequence comes from Mus minutoides, assembly GCA_902729485.2. Classification (NCBI taxonomy): domain Eukaryota; kingdom Metazoa; phylum Chordata; class Mammalia; order Rodentia; family Muridae; genus Mus; species Mus minutoides. Next base: position 815,514 of record LR753317.1, on the reverse strand, counting down.
AGGTCTGGAGGCCTGGGGGAAACTATTGTAATTTAGCTAAATTGTAATGCTGTCAAACTGTGTTCTAAATACTTAAGTTTATACTCATATATTTATATTGATCTCTGTTTGGTTAGAGAAGATTCTTTTGGCAGTGGGTGATGCTTAATGCAGAAACTTGTAACTGCTTAATGTACCAAATTTAAATTAAGAACAGGACATCTATATCAATCTCCCATCAAAGGTTTAGGGAAATTCAAGAGGAGGGGATAGAGAGAATGTAAGGGCTGATAGATGGGGAGAAAAGCTAAGAAATGCTGATGCTATACATGACATGGCTGTTGTACGTATCAACTCATAGTAGTTATGGTTGTCTGAACAAAAATAAAGCAATCAAAATTACATCCTGAATAGGGAGAGACCCTCAAGGACCCAGCCAAAGCTGAGGAGGTATTGGTAGTTGGCAGCTGCTGAGGAAGGAAAGTCACTCTTCTTTGAGGACATGGGATGGGGTGCTTATGCTCCAGTGGATGGCTACATACTCATATGAGGACATATGGGAAACATTAACTCAACTCTGAGGATTACTAATAGCCAACAGTCAAAAGGACCTGAAGGTGGGTGGGAGATGGGATGAGACACTATCCAGAGTTGGAGGGAGGTGGCTAGGATAGGATCAATCGATAGGGTCAACATACACGGTATTAGTGCATACAACTTTCAAAGAATAGAAAGCATTCTCTAAAAAAGAAGCTATAGAAGTTCCTTGAGTAGAAACCAGGATGCAGTGGGCCAAAGAGTTCAAACAGCGTAAGGAGACCTGAAGGGGTGTTCTCAAATTCCCCTGACAGACTGAAGCCTGGGGAAGGCCTGGGTTCATCATACGAAGATGAGGCTGAAAGAAAAGCAAGAGAAAAAGGAAAATACAGCCGAGAGCCGAGCAACAGGAGAGAGAGGCCCTAGGGCAAGTGGGAGTTGTAGGCTGAGAAGAGGCACAGAAAGAGACTGACCTGTAAGGGTCAGTAGGGATGCTGCTCCAAGGTCTTTCTTAGAGCCTAGAAGGCAGGCTGAGAGGGGATATGATGTGAAATTCTGGAACCCCACAGAACAAATCTGAACAGACAGGCGCAGAACTGAGGCTGCACTGTAAGCAAAAAGGGTAATGGTCATCCCAGAACCCGTGTTATGATGTGAGGATCCATTTTATAAACCTCTGAGGCAGGTATGGAAAAGGAGAAGAAACAAGTTACTCCATGTATCCAAAATCTTTATGCAAGTATCTGAGTCTACCACTGGATAGACAGGAAACAGAGAATGTAAATAATTTAACAGGAGGTTCTATCCCTACACATCTATTGTTTTATAAAAGAACTGAACTGTGAGCAGGTTGATCTTTAGGGAGAATTATAATCAGATAGTAGCCGAAAGGTTACCATGATACAGCTAAATTATCTCTGCCTGTCACAGGTTAAAGAACATTTAAATTCTGGAAGTTCACATCAGCTTTTTTTTTTCCGATAACAAATCTTAAGTACCTTCCTATATTCATTCAATTAGTGATGTTGGGCCTTGATAAAGCTGTGGAGAGAAACTTTCCAACTATCATTCAAATCATATCTAAAAAGGTGGTCATAAATATTTTAAAACCTAAGTGAACTAATAAGACCTAGACCCATTAAGGATAAGATCTTTTACAACAAATTAAATAAAACAATTTATTGAAGTCTGGACTCCAGATAAGCTAGATTTACTGGCTGACCTTTTATTCATTTAAGGAACAAAATTAGCTCTAATTGCATTAGAATGGAATTCAGTAAATTTTCCTCAGTCTTCTAATGTGGCATCCTTATAAGAACTGCTGTAATTGTTTACAAGCAAGATGGAAATGCTTTGATTGTAATCTTTCCACTTGTTTTACTGGGTCATAAAAGCATTTCCCCAAACCCAAAGCTGGTTGTTCTGACAGCAGACTAGTTTTTCTCTTAAATACATGTACTACATTTTTGGTGTTTGAGAGCGAACTACAATGCTCCGAAAGAAGAACTTAAATTTAGAGTTCATCATAATCCTAGGTTGATAAAAAGAAGAGTAATGTAATACATGAAGACCAGAGCTTTCTGGAAAAACAAAAACCAAAAAACTGTCTGTGACCAGGGAGCTGAGACAACCTAGGAGCCCAGAGAAGACAGGACCTCACGGCCCCAGAGTCAGTCACTGGGCAGCCAGGAAAGCCTCCAGGAACAATGCTTAGCATTAAAGAGGTCCACACAGACAGTAGACATGCAGCTTGGTCTTCACGTGGATCCTGAACAACAGGAGCAGAGCTGTCCCAAATCGGTTGCCTGTCCGTGGGATATGTTCTAGCTAGACTGCCTTGTCTAGCCTCACAGACACTTGAAGTGCCAGGGTTGGGGGATACCTGGGGATGGAGAGCACCAGCACAGAGGAGAAGGGGAGGCAGGAATGGAGGGAAGGATTGTGGGAGGGAGTGACTGGGAGGGGGCCTGATGAATAAGTTAAAAAAAATTAAATAATAAAAAAAGAGGTCATTTTAATGTTGCATGCACAGTCTTTTTTTTGGGGGTGTGTGTTTTGAGACAGGGTTTCTCTGTGTATCCCTGGCTGTCCTGGAACTCACTCTGTAGACCAGGCTGGCCTCCAACTCAGAAATCTGCCTGCCTCTGCCTCCCGAGTGCTGGGATTAAAGGCATGTGCCATCACTGCCCGGCAAGGCGCAGTCTTTTTAAAATTCAAACTGCATTTACAAAATCTAAACATGGTCAGGCTTAGGACTTTGTCACTGCTTCTGTTATACCTTCAAGCCTGGGAAACAGCTAGGGGATGTCTCCATTTCCATAATAATTTCCCTAGGGCAGGGCAAAACTCATGGTGCCTCAATTAATAATCAAAGTCAAAATGAAAACCTGTTTTGTTTCTGTTTTTTTTTTTTTTTTTTTTTTTTTTTGTGAAAGGGGAAAATATTGAAATCAGAAAATCAAGAGGTCTTCCCTGCCTGAAGGGCCATGCTGCATACTACTGAACTTTGGTGCTAAAGAGCTGTGCTGTACAAAGAAAGGCTCCTTCTCTCCTGTCCTGCCTGCCTTTCTTTAATGACCACAAAAGGCATCTGTTCCTCTTGCCTGCCTTGTCCCATATTGTGGTAAGAGCCCACCTTCCTTCTGGAGTTCCCGTCCGCCCACTGCTGACAGGGTTTTGCTACATAGCACAGGCTGGCCTCAAACTTGCAGTTATCCTCCTGCCTCATTCCTCTAGTGCAAGGAATTACAAACATGTCTGCCATGTATACAGTCCCTAGCTACATTTTAAAACAGAAAGATGTTAATTTCCCTTGAAAGTATTGTTAAATGGTTATTTTTGTATTTCCTAATAGTTATTCTATTTCCCTTGTCAAGAGTTTGGTGATAGAAAGACAAGTATCTAGATCTATTTTATGTTTTAAAATATCAAGCCTTCCGTTTTTTGATCACTAAGCTTCAGCTCTAACTTTCACAGTGTATGGAACTAGCTGAGAAACGACAACTATTACAAGTGCCCACTTATGTGAACCTGGAGCAAGCCCAGGGTGGCCTAGGCAAGAGTGCATCTGTTTTAGTCCTCAGTCAGGGGCGGCCTGGAGAAGGAAGAAACTCTCTGGAGTAGAGAAATCTGCCAGTCACTGCTGGAAACCAAATATCAGCAGAATGAAGTGGCCAGTAGTTAAGCAGCTCCCAGTACCTCAAACCTGACCAGAAAACTGGGTGAAGCTGTGAAACAGAATTCACGGTGCAACCCAGGCAAACTCTCAGAGGAACTGTGTTTTCACTGGGAGCAGACATGGCTGTCTGACAGGCCTTAGAGGGAAGGAGGGAGGTTCCTGAATTCCGCATCAGGAGCCTCTCTGTGGGAGAGTATAGCCTAGCAAAAGGAAAAGGGCAGACACTCAAAGCTGGGTCACATGACTATAGTCCCAGTTCAGGGTCAGCATAGGCCACTTAGAAAAATCTTATGTGGGGGTGGGCTGGAAGGTGTAAGATACTTCCTCTAGCTATCTGTGATAACACAGCTTTAAGGGGGGCATTTGTAAAATGTGAGGAAGAATGGTTATTCTCCATCAGTAGTCACCCTCAAAGTTTGTACAAATTTATATTACATTTTAATTAATGCTTTACAATGACAATATATTGTATAAATATAAAATAAAAATAAAATTATATATTCAGATGTTTAAACTTAGAAAACCTAGAGGCACTATTCTGTCATGTTTCTTTCTTGACAATTGGTTTTTGTTTGTTTGGAGTCAAGGTCTTACTTTATAGCTCTGACTGGCCTGAACTTGCTAGGAAGACCAGGTTAGCATCACCTTTATAGGAATCCACCTGCTGTTCCGTCCCAGAGTGCACCATCATACACAGCTTCTCTCTAGGAAGAGACTGAGTCCCTAACAAACTCTGTCATGTTACTCTGCTCTGTGTTCTTCAGGAAAGGACTAGGACGATGACACCAGTTAGCCATCCCTTCCAAAGCAGGCCAGCACACAGGAAGGTCAGGGTGACAAGCACAGGACAGTTGTGCTGTCCCTGAGTACCACACATTGCTTGTCACACCTGCTGGGGAAACCCCAGGATGTGATCAGTAGAGCTAGGCTCCTGGGCAAGCTGACAGGCCAGCATGACCTTGAGCCCAGACACTTCAGCAGTGGCCTTGAATGCTTGGCTTCTTCATTCACACAGCTGAGACTGTAGTTTTGGGGTCAGTGCTTCTGTTTCCTCTTCAGTATGGACTGGAGGGAACTCTGGTGGTCTTTGAGAAGCTGCCCTGAGTTTTAACACAGTCAGGAAGGGTACTGGCCTCCTAGAACCTCTACAAGACGGTCTTGAGGAACAGGAAGACAACTGCTGCTGCCTTGCTATGAGGAGCACTAACAGAGAACAGAGGACCTTCTCTAACCACAAAGTACTTTTGTGGATCAAGGGCAGAAGACCAAAGTTCTTCAAGACTTAGAAACTAAATGTTGTCTTAAGGCTCTTCCGTCAAAAAGGGTATAATTTAAACCTTGCAAAGATTTTTCTTTCTCTCCTAATTTCAAAAGACTTGGTCCTTCAGCAATAACCCCCCACCACTACCACACACACGAGGAATACACAAATTCTCTTGTTTTTGAATATCCATGTGCTCATTAATTTTACCTTAAAAGAGTATTAGCCAGCCCCCAGGTGTACAGACAGTAAGTGGACACACACTGATTCGACTCCACACTTTCCGTCACTTAGCCATGGAACAAGCTATGTGCAGGGAAGTTCCTCATGTGCCACCATAAAAGACGGATAGAATTGGAATGTTCCCCACGACTTGCATGCCATAGCACTATTTTTAGTTTTTACTTAACCATTTTATGTGTATGGGCACATGGGTGCAGACCCTCTGGACCTGAAGCTACAGGTGACTGAGAGTCATCTGATGTTCATGCCAAGAACTGAACTCTGGTCCTCTGCTGGCACAGCAGATGCTCTTCATTGCTGAGCCTACCCTATAGCTCCACAGGAGATTTTTTTTTTTTTTTTAAGTTTTTCAGTCATTTAAAACCAGAACAACCACTCTTAGCTTACAGAACATACAAAAGCAAGTAGGCCAGATTCAGTAGGTTGGAAATGGCTTCTCAGCTGCAGTTTATCAAGCCCTAACTTAGATTTTCCCATCCCCGAATAGTCACTGAATTTCTATTTATATAAAGTTCTGGTTAACTTGAGCCCCTGCCTCCTTCTGACTTTAATTTGACGTGCAATGTGTTACACTTGATGCCTGCTTTGGTCAAATAGTTAACTGTGCGTGTAACATGGCAGCTGTTTTCTAGGCATCCACAAGTCACAGGTTACATAACAGTACTTCTGAGGGTAATCTGTCTAGAATCCAGGCTATCCTAATTTCCCTCAAGCTGGACATTTTCTTCCAGAGTAATAGGATCCAGTCCTTGCTTTTTCCTATCTCTTAGGAATATGAATGATTTATTGAAAGGTGAAAACAGAACAGACAGCCAACAGAATTACCAACAGGCACTTCAGGGCAGAGGGATGAATGTAACCAGCAATGCCCTTTTAAATCTTAATTCTCTAAAGGGAAGAAACCAAGCTTCTGGGTGGGAGTTACGACGGTACTGATGAGCTATGGAGAAAATAGGAATTAAATATGAATTTGTAAAAGTATCTTTTGAATGGTGAACAAGAACACTTCCCTTAGAGAAATGAGACAGTGTACAGGATTTCCAAGGAGAAGGTGTTTCTAGAGCTTGTACACACTGGTAAGTGCTACTGCTGAGCTAGAACCTAGCTCAGTCTATCTTCCTAAGTAAGCTCAAGCAGAATTCAGTTTTGAAGATCTTCTCTTAGCAGTAAGAGCCCACCTGCCATCTAGATCTGTACGAACACAGCAGAGAATGATGTGGAACTCAGAGAATGTAGAGGAGACTAAGAACCACCAGCCTTCAGCAATTCCTCTCTTGAGCATAGACTTCTTTTGAAAGACGATGTTGGCCTCTGTCTTACCCCATCATAATCCAGAGGGACTTCTTTACTGAAGGACATTTAGCATCGAGAGAGCAGTATATAGAATACACATGCTCTACGGTGAAGCGAACTGACAACAGGGATCTCCTGCACTGTAAACCCTGTCAAAGGTCCAGGTCTGGGGAGATCACAGGCCCTGGGTGGTGGTGGCGGTCTCCCACTGTTGTTTTACTAAAGGGACGCATTGTCAAAAGGCCTTGTAAATATTTGTGTTTACACCCATGGGTAAGTACTGCTCTGTCAGAAACAAATGGCTAAGGGAGGTGTCTAGTAAGGTATCAAAGCAGAGGCTGGCCAGTTGGCTCCTCCCCACACTCTCCATCCAGCCCCCTACACTGAACCTCTCCCTCCCAGGGGGCAGGCTTCTGCTTGGCTTCCCTAAGCCTGATGCTGGTATAACTCAGCTGTGGTGGCTAAGCAGCTCCTCTGGTCTCTTGGTCAGGAGTAGTCTCTCTTGCTCAGGGTCTGGTTTAGTCTGGTGGCCATGCTCAGTATGGAGTCTTTCTTCCCTCTGCCTGCTTTCTCCCTTCTATCTACAATAGAAGTCTTCCCCATACTTTAGGAGTAGGCATATCCTCCTCCCTTCCCTTATTTCAGTTCTTCATCCACTCTCACCCTTGGTCAGAGAAGCTTCTTTCTGTAGTGGGCAGCAGTCAGCACAGAGACTTATAATTCATCCAAGTGCTGACAAGGAGTGACTGAGCCCTAAGGGAGCCATCAACATCGCATGCATGCCTCTCACCAAGGCTTATGGAGCATGTGGAAGAGGTGGAGAGAGGACCTAGGAGCTGCACAATGTGGGCTATGAAAGGCAGTGGCTGCACTCACTCACAAGCTCAGGGTGCTCCTGCCAGCATTCCAGATCAGAAGAGGAGATGCTCACTAGGCTGTACCCAGAGCTGAGGAGCCACTGTCAGATGACTGCTGGGGCAGGAGGTGTCAGTTTTCTTTGTGGGTAAGGCAGCAGGTAGGCTGCTCTTGCTCTTGTGGATGGCCCCAAGCCCATACACATGAAAATAGCCATGTGGACTGTGGGTTAGTCAAAGGAAACAGAGCAAAGGATGAGGATGGGAGGGAGGGAGGGAGGCGGGGCTGGGCTCCGAGCAAGTGGGATGGGACTGGGTTGCATGTAATTAAACTGCATTGCATATGTGTATTAAACTGTTGAAGAAGAAATAAAAATAGTAAATGAAAATTTCAGAAAAAAAAAAAAAAAAAAAAAGCAAAACTTCTAGTTTTGTCTTGTTCTGGTTTTGGAGATAGGGCCTTGCTATTGTAGACCAGGCTGGCTTTGAATTCTTGACTATTTGGCTTTGAATTCTCTCAAGTGCTTGAGTCCTAGATAGATAGTTACCATCATGCTCAGTAAGCACTGTGGCCTTTATTTAATAAATATTCTTAAGTCTTCCTCCCACTTTTATGCTGAACCTGAGCGGAAACTCAATGTCCCCGTGCCTTCTCTATGATATCTAACTGTTTTTATTTTTTGTTGTTGTTGTTTGTTTTGAGACAGGGTTTCTCTATGTAGCCCTGGCTGTCCTAGAACTCACGCTGTAGACCAGGCTGGCCTCGAACTCAGAAATCTGCCTGCCTCTGCCTCCCAAGTGCTGGGATTAAAGGCGTGCGCCACCACCACCGGCGTCCGACTGCTCTTTTTTTTTTTTTTTTTTTTAAAGATTTTATTTATTATATGTAAGTACACTGTAGCTGTCTTCAGGCATTCCAGAAGAGGGCGCCAGATCTCATTAAGGATGGTTATGAGCCACCATGTGGTTGCTGGGATTTGAACTTATCACCTTCGGAAGAGCAGTCGGGTGCTCTTACCTGCTGAGCCATCTCACCAGCCCCCCCGACTGCTCTTGAACCCCATACCTTCTCTATGATATCTGACTGCTTTCGAACCCTGTACCTTCTCTATAATCTCTGACTGCTTTCGAACCCTGTACCTTCTCTATAATCTCTGACTGCTTTCGAACCCTGTACCTTCTCTATAATCTCTGACTGCTTTCGAAGCAAACTGCTCTACTTTCACATTTACTGGGAAAAAAGTAAAATGAAATAAATAATAAACTCATGAATTCCACTGAAATGCTACACACACAGTGTGCTGTTCAGAGCAAGTATTTCAAGATGACTCACTGTATCGGGAGTCTCTGAGAACACTGTAGGTCTTAACACTTCCTCAAAGGACAAGTGAAGGAAAATAATTCCTTTAAAGAAAAATGGGCCTTTGTGCAGGTATGTGGTATGCACACACATAGGCAAAATACACATACGCATAAAATTTACAAACAATATCAGAAACAGCCCAGTAAGATGATTTGTGGAGATTCCTGTAAATGCTAAGCCTGGGATTTACATTCCTCATTTGCTCTTAAGAGCAAATACAACCCAGTCAGTCGATGGCTGGGCTTCCAGCTGTCAGTCACACATCCTTCCCTAAGTCAGCAGACATCTTTGTCTTATTGGTACTGGACCAAGCACAGGCCACCTCAATCTCTATTCTCTGTCCCAGTGACAGATGACGTGCTCTGAGAAGGTCTAACACTGTACTCTTGTGTGTGAAGTGTGTCAGTAACACACTCACGACACGATCTCTTATTTTGCAGATAGCTAGGATCTCAGATAATCTGCAGTAATACTGCCATATATTAACCTTTAAAAAAGAAAAGGTGGGGTAGAGAGCGTGGAATCCTATATATAAAGCAAAGATAAAGCCATTTACCCAGAAGAAGAAGCCAATAAAACCTGACAGCACAGAGTTCCTGGTACAGACTCTGTTCATACCTCTGGCAGAGTCCTAATATATTTGGATAGCATGGAGAAGGTAAGGTCTCATGGATTCCTAGTGTTCATACTTACATCTTGTCCTGGCCAGCGCCAACTCGCAGAGTCAACCTGGGGATAACTGGACTTGGGGCAGGGATGACAGGCTCCACTTTTATCTGTGGAAATTAGTACATTAGTTAGAAAAACAATTCTCCTGAAAGTATTCCTTCTCTTCTACTTCCCCATCCTACAAACCTAACAAAGCCATTTGAAATGCTGGATAAAAAGGCATGGCTAGTGAGTGTTCTGTGTGTAGATGTGGGTGTGAGAGGCTGGAGGTAGAAACGGGTGTCTTCCTGGGTCATTCTTCACCTTTTCTGAAGACTGCTCTCTCACTGAAGCAGAGTCTCTTCAATCTAAGGGTAAGGGTGTCCGGTGAGATTCAGGGTTCCTGCAAGCTCCACGTGCATGCTACTGGTTCTCTGCTTTTTACTGGGTTCTGGGTATCTAACCTCAGGTCCTTATTGTTGAAGCACATCAACTGAGCCTTCTTCCAAAGCCATTCTGTGTTTGTCAATAACTGAAAGCTACTTGACACACAACGAAGTCTACAAACTTTTATTACATTATATTAATTGGCAGTTGTTTCTGGCTTATTGATTTGTGTTAATTTCTTTGGTTTTATTGTATTTTTGTATTGTATTTTGCACACAAACACATTCATAAACACAAAGCCGTATCACAGCTTCTGAAAGTATTTACATAACCACAAGATTTTTATTTGTTTTTAAAGGTTTATTTTACTTTTTATTTTATGTGTATGCCTTGCCTGCATGTATGTTTGTGTGCCACATGTGTGCCTGGTGCCTGTGGAGGTCAGAAGGGGGTATCAGATCTGTTGGAACTGCAGTTACAGACCATTGTGAACCACCATGTGTGTGCTGTGTCCTCTGGAAGAGCTGCCATGCTCCTAACCACTGAACAGTCTCTGGAGTCCCATAACTGCCAGACTGACCATAACCAAAAGGCTGCCATGAGATCTTCCCTATAGAACAGCATGCACTTATAGGTCTTGATGAATGCAAAAGTCACTGTAAATAAAATTTGTTTCATTATTTCTGAAAGGTAAATATCAAGTATAATTATAGCCTTAAGTAGCTCCATTTTGGGCTCACTATGAGAAAAACTGAAATTTTTTTGTGTGTATGCCATACTTTCTCATTTTAGGAAGGATTTATGGTGAAGGTGATGACACTTGAAAAAGTTGACATCACAAATATTTGAGCTATTAGTTAGAAAGAATATTAGTCAGAGCATGACATTACATGGTCTCTTGACAGTTACGATCTTATGGTATAATAAATGTTTTGAATAAACAACTAGACAAAATTTCTGCAGTCCCAAATTCTTACCTTTTTCAGGAGTTTTTGGTGGGATAATTCTTTGTCGTGTGGGACTATCCCAAGCACTGACATGTTTAAATTGTCCTGGAATACTGCAAGCCTGTATGTCCCTTTAACACTGACACCTGCCTACAAATACTGACTTACATTATCTGTAGCCCAAGAATGAGACAGTAATGAAAGCATGTGGGGGCTGTAGAGGGGATGGATATGTAAAGTACTGTTCAGTGTGTTATATCACGCAAGTATTTGCATGTGTATATATGTATGTATTTTCTCTATCTGCAGTTCATTTACAAACCTATCTATCATCACATAAGTCTGTCAGACTATTCTCTTGAACACCTTAAGGCATGTAAGGCACACTCAATAAACATCTGTTGAATTAATGCTTATCTGAACATAGAGCTAACTCCTATCACTCAGTTACTACATTCCTCTTTGAGAGTCAACCTAAAGCACTCAATGAAAGCAAGGGACATTTACAAAACTTGTGACTTTATGGAAGCCTTTAATGCTCTTTGTTCATTTGCATGTCCACTTCACTCCAGTCCCACTGAAGCCATGTGTCTCCTTTACCGTTCTTTCTCAATGTCTACCACACTGGCATTAAGAGACATTTGCATCCTGAATATGAAGCAAAGATTCCAAACCACCATTTCTTTCAAGATCCTCCTATCATTTCTTTTTTGTTTTTGCTTAGCAAAAAGGTATAAATATTGAGGCTGGAGGTAGGTGAATTCCTTTATTTCCTATGAATGTACAAACTTTTCAGGCCCTAAGTATGAAGTCAATCTCTCCTAGACTTCTTGAGACTCTTCTCCCTTCCTTAGCATAATGGACAGATCATCAAGCTTCTTGACTTCATAAATTATCCTTATTAAATTTATTGTTTTAAAAAGATTTATTTAGGGGCTGGTGAGATGGCTCAGCCGGTTAGAGCACCCGACTGCTCTTCCGAAGGTGATGAGTTCAAATCCCAGCAACCACATGGTGGCTTACAACCACCCGTAACAAGATCTGACGCCCTCCTCTGGTGCGTCTGAAGTCAGCTACAGCATACTTATGAAGAATAATAAGAAATGAATCCTTGAACTGGAGAGACCAACCGGAGCAAGTGAGGCTGTCCGGCGAGCGGAGCCGAACGGGGACGGACAAAGCAAGCAGGGACGGCCGGAGCGAGTGGGGCCGATCAGAGCGAGCGGAGCTGATCAGAGCGAGCCGGGCCTGCTGGAACGAGCAGGGGCCGTATGGGGGCGGCCGGGAGCGAGTGGGGCTGGCCGGAGCGAGCAGAGCCGGCGGGAGCGAGCTGGGTTGACCGGAACAAGGAATAAATAAACAAACAAACAAACAAATAAATAAATAAATAAAAAGATTTATTTAATATATGTGAGTACACTGTCACTGTCTTCACACTCATCAGAAGAGGGCATCAGATCCCATTACAGATGGTTGCAAGCTACCATATGGTTGCTGGGAATTGAACTCAGGACCTCTGGAAGAGCAGTCAGTGCTCTTAACTGCTAAGCCATCTCTGCAGCCCTCTATTAAACTTTTAAATGTGCTAAATTCTTATCTTTAAAAAATCATTTTCTCTTTGTCTCTGGCTAACAACCTTTGCTATTCTCCTTATTGTCTGTTCCCCCCTGCCACTCCCAAGACAGGGTTTCTCTGTTTAGCCCTGGCTGTCCTGGAGCTCACTTTGTAGACCAGGCTGGCCTCGAACTCAGAAATCCACCTGCCTCTGCCTACCGAGTGCTGGGATTAAAGGCGTGTACCACCACTGCCCGGTTGTTTCTTCCTTTTTTATTCATTATGTCTCACTACACAGTCCCTGGCTGGCCGGAACTCATCATGGACACCATAATGGCTTCAAACTCACAGAGATCTGTTCTCCTCTGCCTACCAAGTGCTGGAATAAAACACCTGTACTACCTCACTTGGCAGAGCTTATATTTTAAAAACAAAGCTGCTCTTCTCTACCGTAAATAAAAATTCTGCTTTACTAACTGTTATATTTTGCACTGTTTGGCCTGTTTCTTTTCTTTGTGATAGCAGTAACTTGGACTTGTCCAGTATTTTAAGGAATCACCTGAACACCACCCAACTGATCTTCACAACTCCACAGTGTATGTGTGGAGGGCAAACTCTCCTCACATAACAACTACTCAGAAACAATCCAAGGTTTGCTCAGGGATGCAAAATTAGTAAATATATCATGCAGATCTAAGCTTCCTGACAAAAATCAAGATACAATTCCTTGGGCCATTCTTTGGGTCTTCATATATGCATATCCTGAATGGAGCTGCTCACTTTCTTTACCAAGGTATCTTATATTAATTAATTCATAAGCACTTGTATCAGTCTTGGAGTCGGCTGTAAGGCATTTTTCTTTATGGGAGGCTAGTGAATTTATGTGAATTTGAGGTTTACTTTGGTTTTACCTTTGTTTAGCTAAACAACTGGATATTTATCATGAATAATCTGACTAGTGACATGAACCAAAACATGGGCTACTCATGACTTACTCTAAAAGTTAAATGAAGCCAAGCACAGTGGTGCATGCCTTTGATTTCAGCTCTTGGGAGGCAGGGGAAGGTGGATATCTGTGGGTTCAAGGCCAGCATGGTTTACACAGAAAGTTTTAGGAAAGCCAGGGATACAGAGAAAAACATTGTCTCAAAAACAAACAAACAAACAAACAAACAAAACACTTAAATCATGTGTACAAAACAGGCAAACAAAATTGGAAATATATAGTCAGATTCAGAATGGTATGAATGTATCTTGAAGGTAACAGGTATTCTACCAACTGATGTAATTTTGCTACCTCATCTCAAAGTTCTCATATCTGTAGTCATGATTCTCAACATTGCCTACATACCTCTCATAGTAAAAAAGGAACTATTAACGAGACTATGAAGTAGACATAAACCAGGACTATCTCAGGCAGCTAGGACAAATGGAAACTCTACCCATAAAGCAGTCAAAATACTTTAATTTCAGTCAAAAAGTGAAGTCATGTTTGTCTTGAAGAACAGTCTGGAAGTACAGAGAAAGAGGTATAAGACCATTTAGCTCAAGGGAAAGAGATTAATAAGGATACTAATGTTATAAAGAAAGTAAACTTTCTAAATAAGTTCTCCCTAATTTTGTATGTTAACTCTATCTGAATGTTTTTCAAAATAAAATAAAAACAGAGATCCTAACTACAAATTAAAAACTATTTCTCTCCTGAACCTTGCTGAAAACAACAAACTGAATGATAACAGTGACTAGTCACTTAAACAGTATGAGGGACTTCATCTTTTAATGGCACAAAGCCACATCCTAGAGCCAAGGGGAGCTTCTAAGGGTTAAAATAAAAGAACAGCACGTTGGAGTAATGTTGCGAATTGGGGCGAGCAGAAGAGCATTTACAGTGGATTACTAAGCTTCCCAATTCACCAAAGAGGTAAAGTCCGGCAATAGAAGACTCCTTTGTAGCTAACTAAAAATACATTGTCAGTGGATTTGTCCAGTTTTATGTATAAGCAATACCCCTTTCACCTGAGCTAACACTAGTAGTCATATAAGCCCCTTATTGCCATGTGCTGCATTTTTTTTGCTAATCTTCAAGGATTTAGCTTCTTTGCCACATACCTCAGGGCACCAACTGATAAAGCCCTAACTCTCCATTTTTCCAGGACACCAGCAGTGCGGCCTTGCAAAAAATGAAAATCGCTCAAGAGATTTAAAGGGGAAATTTATTTTTAAAATCCTGACTTGAAGCAAAGAGGTGGATTTTTAAAAAGCTTATCTCTAAAGAATCAGTTTAAATTTAAATTCTATCTTGGAACCCTTTCATGCGTTCCAGCTTTAAAGTTTATCTTTTGACAGGGACTTTCTACAAAGGTAATGGGCAGCTTTGTCAATTTAATCTGTCCAAGTTTATTTATTTATTTTTTTAATGTTAAACTCCTTTCATTTAAAAAAAAAAAAAAAGAGCGAAGAGCCTCTAGCATGTATGTGCACTGGCTCGGGTAAGGCGGGCTGGCAGGAGCTAGTCTCATTGTCCACCCTGCACCATTCCTGAAGGACGCCACATGGGAGCACTCAGCACTCAGGATGCTCATGGTGGTTGGTAACCCTGTGCTGTCCTTCTTGGCAATTAAGCTCTTTACAAGCGCTCCTTCTTGAAGCAGGCTAACAAAATCCCCATCAGCTATTTGAAACATTCAGAAGACAGTCTGTAGGGGACTGGCTGTGGTTGAGTAGAGTGAATGCTGTCCAGTGTGGACAGCAAGCTCCCCATCCAAGCCCATTCATAGGAGGATGGGCGTAGCCTGCAGTAGCTGTATACAAATTCAAACCCACTCACCTAAATGCTTACACTCCCGGCTTCAAGGAAGAGGCAGTGCTGAGAAACAGGGAGAGAACATTTCCCTCATTTTACTGCTGTACTTTGTTTACTGCAAACCCGCCATCCACTATTATGTATGACAAACAGTGAGGAAAGACTAGAAATAAGACCAAGCTGTTTTAAATAGGAAGGAAGGAAGGAAGGAAGGAAGGAAGGAAGGAAGGAAGGAAGGAAGGAAGGAAGGAAGGGAGGAGACATGCTGTTGTCCAAAAGAAAAAAGTACGACTGATTCTCTGTTGTATTACACTGTCTAACTAAGCCAATGGTGATTTGCAGGCAGATACTAAAGGGCTTGAGGACAAATGAAAGAGTCATTAAAATGTTTCCTAGTTCTGATTATTAAAGTTACCAGGCTCTGAGGTCATCACTTTCCTGTTTTTAAATATAGGAAGTTAAACAGGAGCTCATGAGGTTTCTTCAAGGACTGACACTTTACCAGCCCTTCTGGTCACCTCACCCCTAATCAGCCTTTCTACTGTCCTATTCAGGAGCATCCTGTGTCCTAGACATGACAGAGTGGAGAGAGACTAACGTGAGCAGGCTGCTTGAGTAACAAGGTCATGTGATGTTGTTGGATGGGCCTAGCCATGTCAGTCTCCCCTCACTGGGGCTGTCACTCAGACCTCTCAGTGCACAACTTTCTCAACTGCAGAATCAGCAATATCAAAGCCACAGAGAAGTTTGGAGGATTAACTCATGGAGTAGCCTGCCATACAAATATACTCTCAAATGACAGTGCTAGCATCACTCCTATCTAGGTTAGCCCATTCATAAATAGCCATTGTAGTTCAAATAAGACAATTTATTAGTCAGGTCAAAGTTTGAGTATTCTTTTTAAAGTCCATAAGTTTTCCAGCATAATTTTTTTTTGAATTATCCATGGATGATCAACATTGCTAGTTATTTGTAAGAACATTCCAAACTGTTAATCATATATACATTTTAAATAACATAAACCAGTGTTTGCTCAGCATTTTCTATGGGGGTGGCTTTCATGGTGAGTATTCTTACAGAACATATGAAACAAAAATTGTTTTCTTTGTTTGCTTGTTTTGAGACAAGGTCTCATGTCCCTGCCTGGCTTCAAATAGACTATGGAAGCAAGGATGCCTGAAGCCTCTAATCCTCCTGCCTTTAACCACTGATTGCTAAGACTAAAGGCAGGGCCTGCAATGCCTAATTGATGCAGTGCTGTGGAGTAGAGCCAGAGCTTGGAATACTAGGCAAGTGCTCTAACAACTGAGCTACAGTCCTGCCTCCAAAGCTGTTTTTAAACAGAAGTAAATGGATGGAGTGATGCTGTCTCTTCCCAAAATGAATATGAGGCGGAGACAGAGGGAAGGAAGCAAAGACCCCAAAAGATACAAGAGGATCATGATGGCCAGGCAGTGGTAGGGTTGGGATACCTACCAGATAACTGCCAAAGCCCAGCTTCCACAAACTGCTGTGGGCCTAGGTTGTTTCTATTTATCTGCAGATGGTAATGCCATCCATTTGGAGTGACACTCTGCCATTAAGAGCATACTCAGGTAAGAATATACTGAAATACAAGAATATATAGTCCTCAGTCCACGCTGATGGTTCTGCTTTATCTTCTATTTAAGATTTCAGGTAGTTATAGGCATGGTAAAAAGCTCACTATACACGAGGAGCCTGGATCCAAACCCCAGTATTACTAACAATCATGCATACATGTATGAAGATTATGAACACAGCTGCCTCATTCCACCATCATAAATAATGAAGGGTTTCCTTTTTTGTCATCATTTTTTTCTATGAAACACACTTAAAATACTAAAATTAATGTAGTTAAGGTAATCCTTCACATCTAAATTCCAACAATTCATAGTTTGAAATAATCAAGCCTTGTAACACACTGTGCTAGCACACACAAATAGACAATCATTTTGCATGTATATATGTATGTATGTATGTATGTATGTATGTATGTATTTGCTTTATGTATATGTGTGGGTCAGCATGTGCCGAGGCATGTACATGGAGGTCAGAAGGCCAGCTATTGGGAAGTAGGATTTTTCCTTTCACCATATAGCTTTGCATTCAGGATGCCATGTTTGGCAGTGAGTGCCTTTTCCTATTGGACCATCCTGCTGACCCATTTAGCTTACTTTTACTATCTTTCTTCTGGCGACATTTAAAGACATCTGCAGGGCATACACATTTCAGGTTTGCTGTTGCTGACTTGTTCTGCATGAAACTTGTGCAAATTGGTGGATAGAGTAAAGAGAAGCTTTCATGTTATACCAGCCTTTAATCTCTACTCTTTATTAATCCACAAGTGATACCACTTCTTCCCTTTCTGTCATTAAGAAGTACTAAGATTTAACTCTATGTTTCTACACTTTTATAGTGTAGTTCAAATAATAATAAAAAAATATCCTGTAACCATTTTCATTACTCAGATAATATTTACTGGGATAGGCCAGTCTCCTAGGCTGTCTCTTGTTCCACATATGCCAGACATATTCCTATACATATCTTGTATAACAGCCTTATCTTATTTTCATATAAGCAATTTCACAAAAGCCAGGATTAGAACTCAAGTCTAATTCTACAATCCTATTTCTCATTTGTAAACTTCTTGTAAGGTAAGTGATTTTGATAAATTTTTATATTTTGTCATTTCTCTGATCTATAACCTATCAAAAATAACACAAGGCTTGAATCCATCTATCAGGCGATAGTCTGTCTAGCTATCGGTAAGTAAGTTTCTTCCTGAGGGGTTTTCTTTTCCAGAGTGAGGGAGATCCTGAGCAAAGGCATAGGTGTGGCCTGCCTGATGTTAACAGCTTCACTGGATGGGCTTCAGTAGGATTCATAATGGCTGCTCCACAATGCATGACTTCCCAAAGTTAAGGTGGTACCAGATGCAATGGCACCATGTTTGCTTGGCTGGGAGTCAGCTTCTGTTACTCCAGGTACATGACAGTGAAAACTAGTACATGACAGTAATTAGTACATGACTAATTACTGTCAGACAATGTTTTATGAAAATATTTCCAAATTTGAAGACTATCTGTGCGATAAGGGACTTGGCTAGTGTGAATGTGTGCCTCTCAACTGGGACAGGCCAGTCTCCTAGGCTGTCTCTTGTTCCCCAGTATTGATAATACCTGCTGGATTTGGGTCATAGGTGTGTCAGAAGCGGGGAAATGTGTGGAAGTGCTTCAAAACCTGACAAGTACCATAGTAAGATAACATAATAATTAAATGATAACATGACTGTAAAGACAGAAATAAGATGTGCAGAGAAATGGTTCAGTAGTTCAGACTCATACTGACTGTACTTCCAGAGGACCTGAGTTCAGTTCCCAGCTTACAACCACCTGTAACTCTAGCTCCAGGGAATATAACATCCTCTTCTGGACACATTTCTTTCTACATTAGTAAAAATAAAAATAAAATAAATCTTTTAGAATGAGAGAAATTAGAGTTGGTGTCCTGTTAGTAAGTTAATGGTGTCTCATTACTTTGCCAGTATCCAATTACTGACATTATTTCCATCCCATTTCTTTACTCATGGAAACAGCAAGGGGTCTAAATAAATTCAGAGTTAGGCAGAAAAAAAAAAAAAAAATGTGGCTGTTGCCAGCCAAGTTAGCTTTTCCAGGTAAGTCAGAAGCCAAAAACATTGTAACATTACTGGTACTGTATTTGCTGTTAGGTAGGACAGTATTCATTATGTGGAGAGAAACTTCTGGTGCTATTTTGTGGCCAAGTGCAGACAGAGAAGATCCAGTGTGAGTAGTAGGCTCTGAGGCTCTACAGATGGTCCTGGGTGTCAAGTGAATGTCTGCAATCATCCCAAGACTAAGAGGAAGAGCAGAGCTGCCTGCACAGAGGTCACAACTTGTGTTCACAGGACACAGCTCCTGACTCTGATGAAATTGCAGGGCTGACTAATACCCCTGTTGTTTACAAGGACTCTGCAAGTCTACTTTCCTGACTTGACAGGCAAGATCTCTGTATATGGAGTTACTTTCTGATTGTTATTAGCCCAGGAGTTCCAATCTTAGCATGAGAAATAGCAAGAGTAAGAGGAGCTGCTCAAGTCCTAGGTGCAGCCTCTGCCCTAAGTAAATGGCAGAGCAGATCTCCAGAAGGAGACAAAGGCCATTGGCCCCCTGTTGGCTTTCTTGTCCTCTTCCAGAAGGAACATAGGTTTACATGTCATAGAAAAATGGATGCTTTAGTACAAAATGTTATGTAGCAGTAGAGCTGATATCTTAAAAAACCGGTGTTACTATGTGCGTGTTTTAACTGTGAGATATCAGCTTAATGAACACAGAGTTTACAGCTTTTGATTAGATTCCCCTGAAGCTATGCATTTTTAGCATCTAGTGTGGATAGGGCTTAGTTACAGAACTAAATTTAATCTTTGTAACCACATTACAAATAAATGTCACTTAACTGCCCCTCGATTAACATCGAAAACACAGCTATAACCCCTGGCTGCGTTTACCTGCATTTTTGCACTAGGACCTTGCTCAGACAGTGTGAAAACGATACCCAGCTTACTTTTTCATGTTTGTGCTTCTCCTTCTCCTTCTCTCTCTTCTCTCTCTCCCTTCTCTCCTTCTCCCTCTCCCTCTCTTTCTTCTCCTTTTCCTTCTCCTTCTCTTTCTTCTTCTTCTTCTCCTTTTTGTCCTTTTTCCTTTCTTTCTCCTTGGGCTTCTCTTTTTCCTCAAAAAGTTTTTCCGGGAGCATTGGTGAGAAGGCCGGCAGCATGGACGGGACCCTCACTGCTGAGGGGCTGAACAAAGGCAGCGCCATTTCTTTTGGGGGCAATACCAGCTGTGTTGGAGGGGCCTTTATCTTGTCTTCTCTGCTTTTTTCTTTAAGCCTTTCCCTTTCTCGCTTATCTTTCTCCCGCTTGCTTCTTTCTCGATCTTTCTTTTTGTCCTTATGCTTCTCTCGCTCTCTCCTCACGATCCCATCTTTCAATCGCACTTTCGCATCAATGTCTTCAAATTCTTTGATTTTAAACTTATAGGGATCGGAATCTTCGTCTTTCATCAGCTCCCTCCACGGGTACTTAAGCTCCTTTCCAGCCTCCCTCTCCCGCTCCCGCTCCCTCATTTTATCCTTCTCTTTGCTTCTTTCTCTGTTTCTCTCTCTCTCCCTCTCTCTGTCTCGCTGCTTTTCTTTCTTTTTCAACTTGGTCTTCAGTTCTTTTTTCAACTTCTTCTTTACATCCACAGATGGAGGCGGCTTGGCTTTCTCCTCGTACCCCTTGTGTAGAGGTTCAGGAGTGGGAGGAGAGATGGAGGGAGAAGAGATATACGGGAAGGTGGGAGGCATGTTGGAAGGGGCTCCCAGCTTTGCCTTCCGTACCACCTCATCAATAGAGGCATCCATTGTCCATGAGTTATCTGAACTTGAGGTTCCGCTAGAGAGAGGCAGAGGAGTAGCTAGGGACTTGGTGAAGTTATTGGAGGAAGTGGAAGCTTTTGGAGTGGTGCACTCTGACCCTGAAATCCTCTTAGGACTTGTAAAAGTGTCTCCTTCCGATTCTGATCCGGAAGAAAACTCGAAAGGGTCTGGCTCCCGCTCTGCACAGGCACGTGCAATCACAGCATCGATGGAATCATCGATGGTTTTGTCTATCACCACAGCCTTTTTCGGCTGCATTTCAATATTCAGTTTCACAACTTCTGGGGGAGTCTGTGTTGGTTTCATCACTGGGATGGTCTCTTTAACAGTTTTTTCAACCACCATAGCTGAAGGGGTCCTATTTGGTGTCTCAGGTCTGACAGGGGTTTGGGGAACATGAGCTACAATCTTGGGGCTCTTAGGACTCTTGGGGCTCTTGGAGCGTCCAGGTGACTTCTTTTCTTTTGGGATAGTTTTTGGTGACCGAATAGGGCTTCCAAGCCTTGCTGGTGATAGGGCAGCCTTGGGTGACTTACTTTTCTGACCTGGAGAGCTAGCTTTAGTCTTTGTTTTCGGTGTAAATGACTTTGTTTCTAATGGCTTTGCAATTGGTAGTTGTGACTTTGCAAAAGGAGCCAGCATGGGGGGCTCTGGTGATGGAGGGGCCAGATCAGTACTGTCCTGGACGTGCACAGGAGAAAGCATTGGTGGGATCTTCTGTGGATTTATCGAGCTGAGAGGTTCTCGTGCTTCTAACAATACAACATCTAGGGAGTCCCCTTTAGTGCTCAGAAGTCGTGGGCGCTTCATCGAGGGCATTTCTTCCACTTCAGGACTGTCCAGTGGCCTTTTACCCAAGAAGTTCTCATCATTGATGACTTCCTCCTCCTCCATTTCGTCGTCTTCTTCCAAGGGCACCTGCATGGCTTCTGCTGAGGTGCCCCCATCAGTGGGTACCTGCTCCTCTTCCTCCTCTGCAAAGGGAGAAAAGGGCATTATTAGAATTGATAGAACAAACAGAAGCTAGTCTTCAAACATCACTTCTTGGAAGGGAGAAACAAAGTTCAGAACACAAAGCAACGAGCCCTCCCAGGTCTTCCCAGCCTAGGCTCATTATCCTTTCACAAATGGCAACACAGAGGACCAGCGTGCCGACGTTACTTTCTAACCCGAGAGAATACTGACTTCCTATTCCGTGCTCCTCTCACTCCTTCCGACACTCACATGGCCTCAGAAACACAGCAGTGTTCATGACAGAAGTGAAAGGCACACTTTTAAAAGGCCTTTGTGTGTATGTGCGTGCAAGTACACACACGTGCTTATGTGTGTAGAAGCCATAGGCTGACATCAGATGTCTATCTGTTGCTTTCCATCCTACTTTCTGAGATAGGCTCTCTCACTGAAACTGGATCTTACCCATTCAAGGAGACTGGGCTATGGTAGAGTACATACAGGCCCAGATGCTTTTGTGGCAAGCATTTTGCTTGACTAAGACATCTTCCCAGTCTTATGAAAAAGACTTGTGCAAAAAATGTTAACCTCTGTAGACAACTCAGATTATAGGTACACCCCCCCCCCNGAGCTTGGCTCAGATATCTGAAACTAGGTTTAGTTAGTGTCTGGCCCTATGGAGTGATGGACCTCAATCTCAACCTCCTTGAACAAGTTTTCTGACTTTTCAAAAGGAGCTGATACACTTGCCTTGCCTATTTGACTTAGTTCTTATAAGACCAGACTGTCTTTCTGTTCTGTACATATTCAGTAAGCATATACTGCATGATGAGAATGCCTGAAAGAACTATACAATCAATTCCTGACCTACACTAGTGCATGTGTATGGCACACAGAAAGGTAACTGGTACCCCAGACAAATTGTCCAGGAGTTCACAGCAGAAGGGGACGAGTCACTGTCCATGGGGGAGACTTCAGGAATAATGCAGTGATTAGAATATCGCCAGGAGTGCCAGAGTCCAGGATGAAAGGTTCGGGTAGTAAAAAGGAGGACTTGAGACACAGGAATAAATTGTCTGGAATGTGAGGAGGAAAGGGGCGGAACAATTGAAAGCTGAGTAAGGTTGTATCCACATTACAAGGCTTCTGTATTCTGCTACTTTGCACTCAAGTATGCCCAGGAATATCTCAACAAAAACACATGGTGGACAGAGTGGGTGGTGCCACACACCAAAAGGAGAGGACAGATGAGGCATGGCTAACACTGTGTAGGCAAGAGTGAAGAGACTAGACTAGGAAATGGCAGCAGACAGGAATCAGGAGAAGTGAATGACATTCTTTTGACAGTGAACAGATGCTACACGTTCAGATGTGAGTTGAAGGAGTCTAACACAAGCCCAAGGCTGTAAAGTGATCAGGGCCATCGTTAACAGGAGGCAAATGGAGAGAGCAATGATGATATTAGCTCGATCCCAGACACAAAGCTTGAGGGACACTTAGCCAGTGGTGTTGACTGAGCAGCTCAAAAATATGCTGAAGTTCCAAAAACCAGAGCAGGATGTGAGAGGCTGTTGTTAATACTGAAACCACGGTCGAGGAGTGGGGTGAAATATGAAATGTGGATTCAGAATTCTGAGGAATAATGATGTAAAGATAAAGGGAACAATGAAACATGGAGGGTCAGGCATCAAAGAGCTCAAGGGATGCTGGAGCTGTGAGAAGAAAGTTTAGAGTAAGAGAGCGGGGTGGGTAAAGGTGCTTGCCATCAAGACAGATAATCTGAGTTTGAGTCTTGGGGCCCACATGACTGAAGGAGAGAACTCATGTCACAGGTTGTCCTCTGGCTTCTTCATGCATATTGTGGAGCGTACACACACACACACACACACACACACACACACACACACACACATCAAATGAAAACAATGTAAAGGTTTTTGGTTTTAACAAATGGAAGCCTAGTGGACAAAGTCATTGCTCAGAGATCCATGAGAATGAAAGCTAATAGACGCTGGGCTTCAAAGGCATCAGGGGTGAATAGGTGAGGGACAAAAGTGACAGACAGCGCTCTATAAACTGTCACAACATGGAGCTTCACCATAACTAACTGCTACCATCGCCTGACAATGCCACCACCTCTCCAGTGGCCAGTAGACACACAGAGTCATTTCAGACCATTTCTTTGTCCATTTTCCCTCCTACCTCAACTTGTGAATACATCCCCTGTGGGTTCAAAACTGGTCACACATGCAAAAAAGATAGCCTAGAGCTGGGCACGGTGATGCACGCCCTCAATCCCAGAACTCAAGAGGCAGAGACAGCCAGATCTCTGAGTTCAAGGTCAGCCTGGTCTACAAAGTGAGCTCCAGCACAGCTAGGGAACACAGAGAAACCCTGACATAATGAGAACACAGAGGAACTTTTCATTCTGCCAAATAGTTCCTCACATGTGCTGACACAGTAGGGTCTTAATTGTCCCTAAAGAACTCCATGTTATGGGATGGCCCCAACTTTATATTTTAGGAGGTGGTGGGAACTTCATGAAGTGGGGCCCATGGCAGGTTTTTAAGTCCTGGAGGGGTGATCTCTAAAGGAAATGTGGACTCTTATGTCTCTTTATTTTCTGCTTTTGTTTCGTGGGTCATGAGGTCAGCAGGTCTGCTCTGCTATGTGTTCCCAGCATGACTGCTCTGCCACAGGCTGAAAGCAACAGAGTCAATGGATCCAGAGAAACCTCTAATATCGTGAGCAAAACTAAGCCTCTTTTCTGTTCCTTACAGAAGCACTTGTTACAGTGACTGACTAACACATCTGGAATGCTTTTGCAGCAGCATTACGAGAGGGAATAATAGGAAACAATATGGATGACTGGGCACAAAGTCTCTTAAATTACACAAAAGGAAAACGCATAAACAACAGCAATGTCCACCTTTTAAAAATCACAAATGTTGACGAGGGCAGGACAGTACAAACTTCACTGTGCTTTTCCTTCGTTGACAACATAAATAATCACCAGTCCCTACATTTCTCTGAGGAATAATGAAAAAAACATGCTGCCCTACCAAACTTCTCAAACAAAAACTAAACATGGCAGTGAGGTCTGAACACACCATAAGGATTTGGGGATGTTAATTCTAAGCTATGATAAATATTGACTTAGAACAAAATATCGTTTTAACTAGAACAGTAAATGCCTTTAAAGAAACACTGTAATCTAAAAAGCTAGTAGACATTAGGAAGAAGAGGAAATTGTTTGCACATGGCATGAAAGCTTTTTATCTCATTAACTGCACAGATGCATGCAACTCTTAACTTCAGTGGCGTGTTCTCAAACTAGGCAGAAAACACACTTCTATTTTTAAACTTTAACTAAAAAGACAATAAAGTGCTACCCACATATATTTTCCCCAAATTAAATACATTTAAAGCTACATTACTTGTGTGGAAACTTTTCAAATTTTAGATTGGTTCTTGTTAGGTTGCCTAGGCTGGTCTCAAACTGGTAATCTTCTGCCTTAGTCTTCTAAGTTATGGCGTTAAGGGGTATGTTAATATTACCTTTATCAGTAAAATTATTATTTCCTTTTTCCCAGTAAAGACTACCTTCACATTTGTTGGGGTCTTAGATGCACTTATCTTCACAAATTCCTAGAAGTGACTCAATGATTCACTTATCTGCTGCTGTGTGTCACCATACATAGTACTGTGCTAGACTTGGGCACAAGGCCAGACGAGCAAACCCCCGTCTCCCACCTTCAGACCCCTGCATCCTTGTAGACAGTCCTTGATGTGGCAGAGTAGAGACCTGAACAAGGGACATGCAGAGGACAGAAGCGAGTGGAAATGGAAATGCCAACTAGAAATGGAACCATGCTGAAACTGCAGCTGGGTTTTCTTCCCAGAGCTACAACTGAACCCAGCAGAGCCCATTTAATGTCCCCAAGACCCATCATCTGCAGAACAGAAGCATGGGCCCCCGAGCCCTGAAAAGGTGAATATAGTAACTATTAAGGATATCTCTCCATGTAGTTGACCATGTATAAGGGATGACCTGAAGGGCAGGGCACAGCAGGACCTGATCCTAGGCAGGCACTGAAAACCCAGACTGATGTTTAGAACTCCAAATACTTCATTTTGGCTTTGGAGAAAGGCTGTGGCTTTAAACTGTTGCTGCCAAAATATCTAAGGACAAAGAAGCTAACAAAAGCTGTGAGCCTACTTTGGGGGTCAAGAGGATGAGAAGATGGCACACAACTGAAACAGTCTGACGGACAGTGATGGTTAAATGGGTTTGGAACACACGGTGTTGCTGGAAGATCAGGCTCAGAGGAGGTGCTGCTGCAGGGAGGGAGCCTGGGGGGTGAAGGGGAGAAGGGGTGCAGTGACAGCTAAACTGACTGTAATCCATCTCAACAGTTTATCCTTTAGCCTGAAGCTAAACAGTTTTAATTATGACTATATTGTGACATATAATATTCTTAAACTGTCCTGTTTGTAATTGAATCAAAATCAGAACCCTTTTAACACTCAATATGCACAAGTGGGTATGTATTTTTAAAAATAAACCTACTTACTTAAAAACTATTACTAATGAAGACAAGACAATTAGGCAATGACAATTCATAGAGTACAGCCAATCAATGACAAGATAAATTAGCAATAGTGAAGATGTGTTATAAATACCTACACACACTGACCTGTAAAAAAGCCCCATTCCACTAACATTCTGCACAATAAGAAACTAAAATGCGATATAAGCAAGCCAACCTGAAATGACACCTAGCATTATAAATGGCCTAATCTATATGTTAATACTGTTGTATCACATAACTGCAGCAAGACCAAGATAACAATATGACTTTGGGGTTTCTATGGCTACATCCTGGCTAACGGGCCTGAAAGCGCTGGCTGCTGACACCACACAGGCTTTCCGAGGACTTCTTTTTGGTTATTTATGATATGATTTATGATAACGACAACATCTCCTATTTTCTTTCCTCCTCAGATACAATAAATTGCTATCGTTAATCACCCTTCTCTGTTCAGCTAGGATTACAATAGCATAATAGGCCCAGCTATGGTAATATTGTGGATTTTTTTTTTTACAAGAAATAAATACAAGTAGATCTCTTCAGACAATGTCAGTATCTCTAATATTTTAATCATCTTCTTTAAGTCTTTCAGAATAAATTTTGCTACAACTAAGATCCCATATCCAGAATGTAAGCCCTTGATGTGAATCAAATTTATAATCAAGCACTACATCACCACTCACCGTCGTCACAATTTCCTTAAACTTGTCACACAGGAAGGCTGCCCACAAGGCACAGGTTTTCCAAGACAAAAACTGGTAGTTGTTTCTTCTGGATTCATAGAGCCTATTTAACAACCGTTCCCCAGCCCAACAAAACCAACTAGCTATTCATCTATCAGAAAGCAAACTAGTGGAGAAAGAATAACCATCCTGCAGTCACAACAGACATGGGTCAAAGTCTTTGCCCATTGCTGGCTGTGCGGCTCCCTCATCTTTCTGAACTACTTCCTTTTCTGACAATCTGGGCTCAAAGAAAGTAGCACCTATGCAGCTTTTGAGTAACAGTAAAACAGAGCATAGAAAAAACCAAAGCAACAATGACAAAAGCCAAATGGCTCAGCAGGTAACGGGGCTTGACATGCAAGCAAGGCAACCTGGAGACTCCTGGACGTGAGAGTAGGAGAAATCAATTCCAGAAGTGGTCCTCTGACCTTCCCTCTGCCCCCAGTAACAAAACAGTCTTTAAAAAAGAATCCAGTCAAGTGTTTAATTCATAAACTCAACTGTAAGGAACAGCAGAGGTTCTTCCGCTCCACAAGTGCATCAATGGCCAATACAATGCCAGTCAGGGCAACGCCTACTTGAGTCTGGGTGGCCATCTGATTTGCACAGCCAGTCAGGGGTCAAGGCTGGCAGATGGAACACAAACAGAGACTTGGAAAGCACTCTCACTCTGGAGCTAGCTATCCCTCTTGCTTGATGGATGGTGAGAACAGCAGGGCCTAGGGCACTAGCCAAAGCATCAGAAATGGAAGACAGGCCACTGATCACCAGCTGATCACAATTATTTGAGTTAGCCTAGCCACATCCAGCAGAATTCTATAGTTGGGCCAAGCTGGCCTAACTATCAAATTGCAACATTGTGAGTAATAGAGTTGCTGACTATATACAGTAAATTTTCAGGTTCAATGAAGCAACATTTTAACTACATATTTATACATATGTGCATAGTCAGCTCTCATTACCAACATGTTAACTACATATCCACATTAACATACACAATCAGCTGTCATCACTTCTATAATCTGCTGTAAGTACTGTTTCTAGGGAAAACACAGAATTCAGTTCCTGTGAATCTCTGGTCACATTTTCATCAAATGATCAATGTATAATCTTGTCTTATGTGCCTACCTTCCCTTTCTCATCCCTTCCCTTTGCCGCCGCCGCCTCCTCCTCCTCCTCACCTTCCCTTTCCTGCTCCATCCTCCTTCCTCAGCCCCCCAGTGATGGCATAAAGAACATATCCAGCTACATGCAGTTCATTTAAGGACCTGACTTAATACACATTGGTAAGTAACCCTGCACTCCTGGTTAACCGAAGTATAACCTGGGCCTCACAGAAAGATATTAAATCTAGGCATATTTTCTGCAAGGCATGTCATAGCCTTTGTGCTTAAGGACAGTAGGTGGCATGCAGAACTCTACTAGGGCATAGAACGTGAAAAGACATTTGTTCAGTGAAAGCAGAAAGAAGGTCAAAAGCAGTCTGGAACTCAAGTGACAGGTAAGTCAATATTTAAAATTAATTAATTTATTATTTTAAGTGTACCATACAGTCTCTATGTCTGTGCACCGCATGTGTGCCTTCTTCCCCCAGAAGCTAGAAGAAAGCATCATTTCTTCAAAACTGGAGTTATAGATGGTTGTAAGCAGTCATGTAGGTGTTGGGAATCAGTTCTGGGTCCTCTGGAAGAGTAGCCAGTATTCTTAACTGCTGAGCCATTTCCTCAGCCCCAATAAGTAATTTTTTTTTGGTCATTTTGCACACATGCTCAGGTTATGTTGGAATGTCATTGAGCATTCTGTTGTTAAAAGTGGCTATAGTGAGTATGCAAATACACGAAAACACAAATTGCAAGTAAAGAGCAACTGCTTGTAGGAATATGACTCACTCCATCACTACAAAGCACTTGTATGTATGAACTACTGATCGAAACAAAGGCAAATTACTCAAAAGCAATCACATTTCCCATACACATTTCATAGAAAGAAAAAATATGCTTTATACACCTTTTCTGTTACTTTGAGAAAGCAACTCCAACCAAAGCAACTTAAGGGAGGAAGGCTTTATTTTAGTTTACAGTTTCAGGTTACAGTCATCAGGATGGGGAAGGTAAGATATCTGGAGCTTGCAGCAGCTGGTCAGTCAGAAGAGTGATGGATGCAGGCAGGCTCCTGCTTAGCTCACGCCCTCCATCCTTACACAGCCCAGGAGCCCCTGTGTGGGGAATGGTACCACCCACAGTGTGTGGGTCTGCCTATTTTAATCAACACAATCGAGATACACCCCAAAGGCAAGCCTAGAAGACTGTCTCCAAGGTGACTGCAGGTTCTATCTAGTTGAAAATTAAAACTAAAACCAACAACCACACACTTAATGGTGACATACCTGGCTTAGATGTTTCTCCAAATTCAAACAGAGATACATTTTAGATTGTTACAGAATATTCATACAGATCACCCCGCTCAAACCACATGAAAATTTATTTTGATTTTTAAATTCTGGAGCAGATTGAGGTCTTTTATGTTCTGTCTTTCTCCTGAAGAACACTCGTCTCTCCTGGGTCTGCTTCTCTCCCATTCTGCAAAGCTCAAGCTTAACATTGTCTTTTCTGGGTATTTTTCAGACATTATAAGACTGAAAAAAAAAAACTGTCTGAACATTGATATCATTCTTGTCTGTTTCCCTAACTAAGACTCAGAGTCAGGAACTAACTTCACTATCAGCTGTTAACCATGATAATATCTACAAGGGGTTCCAAGTGATGTTGGTCAAGCTTATTCCTCCACCTTACGATGGTTCACAACTGAGAAGTGTTCAGGAGAAACCAGACTTTGGGTTTTGAGATTTGATCTTTCCCAAACAAGATCTGTGTAAGAGACTCTTGCTATTTAAAGCCAAGTCCACAAAATGCAAGGGCTCTGTTCTCACAGATTTACTAGGAGAGCAGAGGTAACAAATAAACACCAAGGCTAATTCACAGTGATTAAGAGCTAGGAAGCCAATAAAATAGGGCAGTGTGTGTGCAGAGGGACAGGCTGGTGACAGAATCACCAAAGAAGTGATGCCACAGCTGTCACCAGACAAGTAAAACGTGACCCTGGGTGACGATTGAACACACATGCCAGGGAAGAAAGACAGAGGGTAAAAGTCTCACTGTGGTGCCAGTGTCAGCAGTGGCTAGGCCTGTGTAGAAGGGAAGCAGCTACCCAGAGAGTGCCTCCAGCTTACAGGAGCCACTGGGCAGCAACAGCAGCAGTGCACTGTCACTGCAGGAAGGAAAAAACACCCAGGGAGGAGGGCAGAGGAAGCTGAGAGCAGACCTTCGAGTTCTCACTTCTCTGTGAACAAGAGAAACTATCAGATAAGGCACATGAACCTATCCCGTGTTCAAGTCTCAGCAAGGTGAGCTGATTGGTCAGACTGAACAACCATAGCCAGCTGGAAATCCAGCATTAGATGATATGACATAGACACAAAGTCACTAAGCAAGCATGAGGAGCCATCAACTACCATGGGTTGAACTTGAGGGCAGAGGGCAGAGGGCAGAGGGCAGAGGGCAGAGGGCAGAGGGCAGAGGGCAGAGGGCAGGGCACCTCAGAATCCCCTTGGAGAAAGGCTGTCTATCTCCAGGACTACGCCTCATTCTATTTGAACAGCTAGCCATCAGGATGGAAGTAAAGCCATACACATACTGATGCTGCCTGCTACTTCACAATGTGCCCACTCACAGTTGCAATATCTGTGCGGCACCTGAGCCTAACACTGTCTCAATGACCTTGACAAAATTTGGAGGGAAAAATCCCTCAAGACACGGGCTTTAAAGTTATTTTAAAATTAACTGTGAATAATTGTCCCATAATATGAGTTTCTTGATTAATTGCTTAAGATAAGGTCTCCTTTCCTCTGTGGCCTCCAGGGCTCCCTCTAGTTCCCACAATCACTTTTGTCTCCTCCTTCTAAGCCTGGGAAGGCTAAGAAAAAAATCAGAGATATACCAATTCCATCTCTTGAGGATTAGCTGAAAGATAGTCCTGACCACTACGTGAGTGATTATTCAGTAACTACCACTCATCAAGAGAAAACTCATTGTTTTCTGAGGCTCACTGGCTTAGTAAGAAAAAGTCACAAATGCTACATCCTTTAACACCTCAGGTGGACATGCTGGCTACGTGACAAAAGAAAGCACTAATTTTTACTGCATTTTGCTTCTCTGATATTTTTCCTAAACAAAAATCAAAAGCTAAAATGAGAATAATTAGGCTTTTGATGGTCTTACTAACTAGAAAATTAGGACTTTTTAAAACTAGATTTATGTGTTACAAAGTCAAATTTTTGCATAATTTAATGGAAAATTGGCAGGAATAGCTCTTCCATCTAATTTCAACAAAATTAGCACTCAGCCACCTGAAATGTTGGCAGCATTCCAGTATGTTTATCCAAAGCAGTAAGACAAAAATAAAATTGACAACTGTGCCTAAACAAGTTAGTTTCTCTCTCCCCAACATTCCCCCACACACCCCACACTCAAAATTTTAAGAAATGAGTGAAATTTTCCAAAGTCTACTTTATGAAGATTGACAATTTTCCATTCTTCCTCTTACACATATTAACTGCAGACAGAACAAGAAAGCCCTATTTTCAGTGCACAAAGAACCCTATTGTAATAGTTTGAATGAGAAATGTCCCCCTCAGGCCCTTGTGTTGAATGGTTGGCCTCAGCTGGTGGCAATATTGTGGGGAGGTGTAGACTTTAGGAGGTCCAGCACTGGGCCTCTGGAGCCTCTTTCTCTCAGCTTCCTGTCTGTGTGAGGTGAGCAGCCTCTGCCACATGCTCACTCCTCTGGACCATCAGTCCCTTCCACCCATGGCAGCCTAGAGCCTAGGCAGCCCCTAACTAACCTGAACAAGGCTCCTGTATGTTGTCTATGTCACTGGAAGGATCCAACCAATTCTGAAAACTGCTACTAGGAAAGTTTCATTGTGGCTGCAACTACCCTTAGTCATAAAGTTCTTAAGGGTTTGGAAGTGGGCTGGAGGGAAAACTAGGAAGTATAGATCAATAGACTCAGAAGACTGGGATGCCAACAAAGACAGGAGCAGTGAAGACAGTGCCCTTGAGGCTTCAGTTCTGTTGGGAACTGGACTAGAATTCATGTCACACTGGCATTTGTCTTTCACCTGTGTCCTGATGCTGAGAGGACTAAGGTGATGGACTCATTAACCCGGTCTGTGGAGTTACTGTTTATAGTTAGGATTGGGAACAAAAAAGCAATGCAGTATAGGGAAGAAGATGGCCTAGTTGGCCATCATTGGGAGGAGAGGCCCCTTGGTCATACAGACTCTATATGCCCCAGAACAAGGGAAGGCCAGGGCCATTATGTGGGAGGGGGTGGGTAGGGGAGCAGGGCGGGGACGCGGGAGGGTAAGGGAAAATTTCTGGATAACATGTGAAATGTAAATGAAAAAGAAAAAAAAAAAAAGCAATGCAGAAAACCTGCAGCTTCGTTAGAAAGGCCAATGCAGTGTGGGGTAGGGGAGAAGTAGTGCTGCTAAGAAGTCAGGAACTTGCCTTGTACTGGGACAAGAGGAAGGACGGCATTCTGGCATTTCAGAAACTACCTAGGCTCAACACATAGCAGGTTCAATTGTATAAAAGGGAATTGTATCAGAGGGAATTCCTACACAGATCCCAGGGAAATGCAGTTAAAGCTCCAGGGTTAAAGTGTATTTCATAAATGTTAACCTCAAGTATCTTTTCAGGTAAATAATATTTTAAGCACATTCTATGCAGCTCACTGAAAGCTACAAAAAAGGATTTATATACTGCTACAGATGACTGCTAGATTTCCTGGGACTCTTGGAAAGACTTTGTCCAAATCAGAATTATGAACTATAAGAACATAACTAATAGAACATTATAAAACTTAATGAAAATGTCAACCTGTCACCTTCTGACATAACAGTGAAGTGGAGCACATGACTCTCTACTTGTGGAGCAAGAAACTGACCACAGAACAAACAATCCTGACTCCTTGAAGCTGTACTCTGTTTGACACTTAGGGGGGACATGACAAGAAGTAACTGAAATGAACTAATTACCACCCCAAAGTGCTCCAAAGTAATGGTTTTCTTAATTTAAGAAAGCAGAATAGCGCTAGACCAGCACAGTAGCGTCTCTCTGCGGCTGATGCGTGTGCTCAATGCTTCTCTAGAAC
Source organism: Mus minutoides (assembly GCA_902729485.2). NCBI lineage: Eukaryota > Metazoa > Chordata > Mammalia > Rodentia > Muridae > Mus > Mus minutoides. The sequence goes on along the minus strand of LR753317.1, from coordinate 782,523 downwards.
TCCTAACTGTAAAAGTGGGCTGCTTTATCCAAACCTTTCCATCCCTCAACACTGTTGTCTAGCTCAAGCACATAGTGACCTTCTAGAACCATTTCTAGTCATTATTTGAAAATTTGCTATTTTTCAGGCCCAATGAACATAGTTATAGTAAAAGTATTCAGAGCCACTTGAACATCAATAAAGCAGAAAGGAGACCTAGGATGCTCAGAACATAAGTGTGACAATCAGAGAAAAAGACATACTTCAGCTCTGTCACACTGATGAAATATCACACTGGCCTGATCACTTTATCACCCACCCACTTGTATGTATGTATGTATGTATGTATGTATGTATGTATGTATGTATGTATGTATTTATGCTGTAGCTGTCTTCAGACACACCAGGGATCCCATTACAGATGGTTGTGAGCCACCACGTGGTTGTTGGGAACTGAACTCAGGACCTATGGAATAGCAGTCAGTGTTCTTAACCACTGAGCCACCTCTCCAGCCCCCCTCCCATTCACTCTTAATCTCTTAACTATTGGTCCTGCCCCAGTCTCCGGCTGAAATGCTTTTCCATGGTCTTCTGTACTGTATCTCCTCCCTCCTTCTTCCTCCTCTTTTCTTTTGCAAATGCTGATCATGTTGCCTCAGACTCCTTGAATACCAGGATTTTAGGTTTACAGCCTGTACCTCTACCCCTCAATGTTTCATGTACTACCAACTGGTCTTGGCTGGTCTTGAACTCTTGACTTTCACACTTCAGTCTCCCAAGTCCAAAATTACAAAGGTGTGTCACTGCCCTGGAGTCTTATTTCTAATAGCAACTCAATATCCTGCTTATTTTCTAGCCAACAAGTACTAGATCACCCTTCCTGTGGTGATTTGAATATGTATCACCACCATAGAGTCATGTGCTTGAATGCTTGGCCCATAGGGAATGGCACTATTAGGAGGTGTGGCCTTGTTGGAGTGGGTGTGTCACTGTGGGTGTGGGCTTTAAGACCCTCATCCTAGCTACCTGGAAGCCAATATTCTGCTAGCAGCCTTCAGATCCAGATGTAGAACTCTTAGCTCCTCCAGCACCAAGTCTGTCTGCATGCTGTCATGCTCCTCACCATGATGATAATGGACTGAATCTCTGTAAGTAACCTCCAATGAAATGTTTTCCTTAATGATCTGCCTGCTAATAGTGTTTCTTCACAGCAAGGAAACCCTAACTAAGACACTTGCTCTTTCTTGAATTCTCTAATAGCATGTTTAAGTTCAACACAACAAACATTTACTGTGTGCATAGTCCATGCCAAGCAATCAGGGAAGGGCCAAAGACAAAAATACATTAAAGTCAGCAGCGATTTCACCTGCTAGGCCAGTTTGAAAGATTCTTCAGAAAAAACCTCATCCTAGTTATCTTCCACTAAGTCTGTTCAGCCTCAGGAGCCCAGCCCAGTGCTGGAGCCTGAACACGGCCTTCATTCCTTTTCTCCAGGCAGCCCAAGGTACTTAACGTCTGGAGGTTTCCATGACATTCTAGTTACATTTTGTACTGACTTCAACACTTTGCTCTCCATACATGGTTGTGAAAACTTGATTTATTTTATGAAAAATACTCCAAACAGTTCGTATGAAGCCACACCTCCATTCAGATCTGACCTATTACTGTCACAAATCCCTACAAGTCCGATAACTTTCTGAGAACACTTGAGCATACAGCTATTTGTCTGCATTGTCCCAGATTAGTAAATGTGAAGTTATCGAGAACAAAGCCTGGGTTTTAATTCATCTTTGTTTTCTGAATCTTTCAGCTCAGATCTATAAATATAAGACAGTTACTGTATGCACGGGCTCACAGTAAGTATATACTGGGTGCTGAAATATCTACTAGATCCAGATGAATTTAGACTATCTCATCTGATAGTTTCTGGGAAGAGATGCTTGGGAAGTGAATGTTTTCAGACAATGTGTGTCTGAAATGTCCATATACTACCTCCTGAGTTGACAACTTGGCTGAAGACAGGATTTCAGGCTGACATTCCTTTATTCTACATTCTGATGGTATGGTCCCACTGTCTTCTTCCTGTCCCCTGTTCTCTTCTCCACCTCCCACCCAAGCCCCACATTCTGAACTGCATTCCTTCTGCTAATCTCTGATGTCTTCTCATTTCCCAGGAATGTGCCTCAGGAACCTCAACTCGAGTAAGAAGCGGTGTTAGCTCAGTGACAGTCTTGCATGACCCCGGAAGCTTTCTTTAACACATGGTATGTGATAAGCCAGACTCGTTGGAAGTGGAGATATTTGACAAATTGAGATCGAAAGAAACTAATACTGAAGAAAAAAAATTTTTTCTGTCACAGGCAACTATCCAGAAGGAGAGTGTGCAAACATCATAAAATGAGGATATCCCTCCAAAAGCAATCTTCAACATTGCCCCAGAGGTTTTTGCTTAGGTTAGTTTTTGTAAACGTGTGCTGTAGAGATTTTAGGCACTTCCTAATGACTTCTCATTTATGCTACTTAAGAGATCAGGACATTTACTACTGGGATGTGAATCTCACTACAAATATCCCAATCTCACGGCCAGCTGTGGTGGTTTAAATGAGAAATGCTCTGCAGTCTTGGGGATTTAAACGTTGGTTCCCAGTTGATGGTGCAATTTGGGAAGCTCAGAGGTGCGGCCTTGTTGGAGGAAGAGTGTCACTGGAGATGAGCTTGAGTGTTTAAAGACTCAGCCACAGCTAGTTCACTCTTTCCTCTTCCTGTATGAGGCTCAAGATGTGAGCTGTCAGCTGTGCTTGTTGCCTGGTGCCACAGCGGACTCTCATCCCCGTGGACCTGTAAGCACAAGTAAAGTCTTCCTCCTGTAAGCAGCCTTGGCTATGTGTTTATCACAGCAACAGAAAAGTAACTAAGACACGGGCCTTGGTGCATGTTGCCTTCACCTGGACCTTTCCTGGGCATGGGCACCTCTACTGCTTCATATTCTCTATCAAATTCCATGCCTTTGCAGCTCCCAACTGTTTACTTCTAATGGAGCACTGTGATAAGTACAATGTGCCTTAGATTCATTTGCATTCCTTCATAATTGCGGTGCCCTTAAGCCTCTTTCAGTATCTTTTAATACTGAGAATTTCCTTGTATCACTTCTTTGACAGTTTTATATTCTTGGGTTTCATTGGGTCTCTCTTCCTGGACATCCTTCTAGTGTTTGCTGACACTTGTCCCCTGTTAGTCTTCTCTTTATGCCGAGTGCTCAGATTTTCTTTATTTTCTTTTTAAAAGATTTTATTTATTTTTATTTATATGAGTACACTGTAGCTGTCTTCAGATACATACCAGAAGAGTACACCAGATCCCATTACAGATGCTTGTGAGTTGTTGGGAATTGAACTCAGGACCTTCGGAAGAGCAGTCAGTGCTCTTAACCACTGAGCCATCTCTCCAGCCCTCAGATTTTCTTAGTTTTGTCTTCAAACTCCTCTGTAAAACTTTTCCAGCCCCAGTCATTTTTTCTTGCTCTCTTATTGCTTGTTCCTACTCCTGCTCTTATCTCTCTGAAGGTTTGTGTATGTATGAGATGCCAAGCCACTGCATTCTTTACCTTTTCTCAACTCTAACTCACTGACATTTGATCCTTAATCATAGAATGCTTTAAACTGTTACAGCAAATCTGATTTATCTCTCCAACTAGAATGCCCCAGAGACAACATTTCATTGCTTTTGAAAGGTTCTCTGTGGAGAGAAAGAGGAAGTAGGGGAGAGAGAAGGGTGGAATCAGGAAGACATAGAGGGGGAAGGTAAAGAAAAAAGGGAAGGGAAGGGAAGGGAAGGGAAGGGAAGGGAAGGGAAGGGAAGGGAAGGGTTGATTTTCTTGTTTGGTTTGGGGTCTCACTGTGTTACTTGGGCTGATCTTGAAGTGTGGACTCAAATGCTTCTTCTACTTTGACCTCCCTAGTAGCAGGAAGACAAGCAAGGCTTGCTCTTCTTCAGGAAAAGTTATTTTGTAGTGTTCCATGTGTAAAGACTTCTAAGAGAAGGGCACAAAAACTATCACATTTATAGAACACATCTTACTTTGCTGTCTTGTTTGGATTTACTTATAACTTCAATACCCTGGTTAGGATGGCATCATCTGCTCACCTTGATGTGCAACTATCACAACAACAGCTCTCATCTTCAAAGTTCGCACTACCCATTAACAGGCCTTGCTGCTTCCATGTAGGAGAGCCTGCAGCTGGCATGCAGAGCTCCAAGCTCTGAGACCCTGCTCCTCCTACAAGCACAGCCGCTGGTAGCACAGACTCATGACAGCACTAGCTGAAACAGACGGCAGCCATCCTTCTTTCTCCTTTTCCCTCTCTCTCTAGTTCCAGTCTAGTCATAACTTGCTTCTGTGCTTCAGTGAGCTGCACTCCAGCATCAAGGTTGCTGAAGCTGTCCCCTGTCTGTGCAACTACAGTTTGACATTGAGTTGTGATCATATTAAGACTGCTCCCTTATTTCCTGCGAGGCCCTGTTTAATTCTCATTTATCAGTGGCCTTCCTGAATAGCCTGACATGCATGCTAGCCCCATTACTCACTGGCACTTTCATCTAGTTTTCATTCTTCTCACTTTCTTCCTCCTCTTCTCCTTCCCCTTCCTGTCCCCCTCCCCCACTCTCTAATTTCATGTAGGTGAGTACACTGTAGCTGTCTTCAGACACACCAGAAGAGTGAATCAGATCCCCATTACAGATGGTTTTGAGCCACCATGTGGTTGCTGGGAATTGAACTCAGGACTTCTGGAAGAGCAGTCAGTGCTATTAACTACTGAGCCATCTCTCCAGCCTTCCTGTTCCTGTTCTTTTTTCTTTCCCATTCTTCCAGTTGTACCCAAGGCTAGCCCCAAACTCTCTATGCAGCAGAAAACACCAGTGAACTCCTGATCCTCCTGACTCTACCTTCCAAGTAGAAGGATCACAGGTCTGTGACATTATGCCCCAGATGTTACTTTTTCAACATCTGTCACCTGCCTGTAACTCTCAGCATTTTCTCTAGCACATAAGCTTTGTTAAGGAAGAGCCTGGCTTTGCCCACCAAGTACTTACAGCTCTGATCACAGTGCCTGCCTCTCAGGAGCCGCTAAGTCAGTGGCTATGAAACAAGAACACTGGCCAGTTAGCACATTGCTACAAATAGCTCTTGAGGCTAGTAGCACACTGCCACACATGCACTTGACATTTAACAGCAAATTTACCCTCTCAAGAGCATCACAGATAAGAAGGAATGACAACTGTGGCAACTGAGCTTCTTTGACCCTAAGGTATCATCTCTTAAAAGGCACATTTACTTCACTTCTCATTAGAGAAAAGCCCGGAGACAGGAATTTATTTGTACTACTTGAATAATGTTTTTAGATTTACTTAGAAGTTCTCAAGGTATCACTCTCTGAACCACAAAAAGTATAATAAGGTGCAGAGGAGGGCCCTATAACTTTTCAAGTGTCTAATTCTTCTGGGCTACCCTGTAGTCCTGAGCTGTCAAAGTCTACACTTTCTCCCACTGTACCCATCTGCACACCATCAAGAGGGCCTGAAAGGCAGTGTTCTGTGCTCAGCCAATGTCTCTGCGACTCTCCTGCAAACCAATGACACTCATTCTGCAACTCTGGTCTGTGGTGCAGGTGATGACAGCTACATTGTGACAGCTGCCAGGCAGTGACTATGAGAAGCATCTGGATTTCAGAAATACAGAAAGGAACAAGTGCTTCCTTGTAATTTATAACAGTAAAAGGGACGGCTTACAGGGTGCTGGATATTCATATGTATTATCTCTTCCGTCCCTTTGAGGATTATTAGTAGAGTCATTCCTGAAGACCTAGAAAAGGTAGCACTAATGTGCATGTGTATAAAAACCAAGGACATTTTACTGACATGTACCAATGTTCACATTGGAGGAGGGAGTGAACACTCCTGGCCCCAGTTTGGTTCCCCATTCCAAATGGGGCGTCATCAGAGCTGGCAACAACACTTGGCTACTTGTCCGGCATGTCTAGTCCCGCAGCGGGTGCCACAGCACTAGTGTGTTGAGAAAATGTGTAAGGCGTGCCTGGCACAAGGAGCTTGTTCCACCACTCACCTATGATCTGGAATTTTTTCCATGCGGTTGGCTACTTGTATTTTCAGGGAACTGGCATTTTATGAAGCCAAATGCCTGTAGTGTTTGTTCCCTCACTGTCTGGAACAGTGTGTGAATACCATGACCTACCAAGAGGTGGGAACAGCCCTAAAGACCCTACCAACCCTTGATTTCAGAGGCGCCAGCCATTCTAGTTTGCTGTAAATCACACCACCCCTTGATTTAAACAAATTTCAAACACAAAAGAGTTAAACAGAACTGGGATCTCTTCTGGGCTTGTTCCCTCAGTGCTGAGTGCAGTCTACATCCACACCGGTCACACATTTGTACTTCGGGGCAGAGAACAACACTAACAAAACTGCTCTTTATATTGTGATTACACCGCGCTAGAGAATACACACATGGTTTTGCCACATTGGCAATTCTTGTTGCACATTTATGACACATAAACCCTGATGTGCACTCAGACAATCGTCCTCCCCCTCCTTCCCATATCCACACTGTCTCTTAACAGAAATCTTTAGCCAGGACTTTCTGATGGACTAGCAACTGCTGAAGATGCTAGTCGCTTCTTGGTAAGTGGAATGCAAGCATGGTCAGTCAGTCTGCCTAGACTCAAGAGCTATGTGTGTTGAGGTGAAAACTGCTACCATTCTAGTGAAGAGATCTATTCTGTATACTCTTTAAACAGGATTAATGCCCATGCTAACACAGGGACTTTTACTTTTCAAAAGTACAAAAATCTGATGAGAAAGGGAAGAAGTTCAGAGCAGTAGAATGAAATGAGAGCAGTAAGAAAACACTGCACATAATTGCATGATGTTTCATATTATTTCCTCAAAATTAAATTATATTCTTCATATTGAATATGTTTCTAAGGAAGTTTCTAATACTTGTGGTTTCTGAACACTAAATAAAGCACAAATCCATAAGAGATTTTGTATCTCCATATAAAGTAAGATAATTTTCTTGAATAATAAATATGTAAAATATGTTCTGAATCCATACTTATAAAACCCACACTGCTCAAACACCTAGTACATTGCTGTGACTTTATCAACTGCAGTAAATTATAAACAACCTATTTATTTTTCTGACTTTTTCCTGAAGCTAAAGCCATAAGCAAAGGGAGGGACTGCATGACCATATCTGCATATCCAGTACCAGATACACACCAACCACCCTTAAAAGGCCTGAGGAGCAACTGCAGGAAGTACACACTACACTCATTGCCTATTGCCCAACACTAATTTACACCATCAAATTGAAGAACATGCAATGTTATCATAACCTAAGATTTGCAAACATGGGGGTGGGGGTGGAGAGATGACTCAAAAGTTAAGAGTACTTGTAGGTTCCTTAACTACCGCAGGAGATATTAGGTAAAGGAGTCACACACATAACACCTTAATAAAGCAAAAGTAACCTAAATTCAACAACTGGGCAACTTTCCTCTAACCTCAAAGATTCTGAAGGATATCAGATGGCAATAAACGCACAGCTTACACCAAATTCTTCTTGGTATAGTCAGTATATGCACCTCAGATTTGGCAGATAGAAATCATTTGATTTTCTGATGCCAATTTTATGTAATAGGGGCAAAAATGGATACTAGTATTAGCTGCATCTATAGCGTTGCTGACTAGAATCCATGCGTTTTCCGAGTCCTTGCATTCAACAACTACAGAGCACGAACATTTGTGAGATTGAGATGGGTCAGAGAGATGCCAGAGATGGCTTCTGGCATAAAAACAAAGGTCTCTGTCTGACTTTGATTCTCGGAACTCTCATAACAATGTAGGTGTGCTGGCATGTACTTGATGAATTCAGCTCTGGGGAGGTAGAGACAGACAGACTCCTAGTCAGCCAGTCTAGCCTAAAAGTCAAGTTCCAGATTCCAGTGAGACTCTGTCTCAAAAAGCAAGATTGCAGTGGAGAAAGGCTGAGCTATAGTTCAACTCTGAAAGGTTACTGTTCTGTCAGAGGACTGGAGTCTGATCCCAGCTCCCACAGGGGAGGCTCACACTCCCTGTAACTCCAGTTCCAGGGCACCCAACATCCTCTTCTGGCCTCTCTGGGCTCCAGGATGTATGTGATGCATATAACCTCACATAGGTATCCCCGCCCATACTACATGCCACACACAGTCCTAACAACCCGGCTTCACACAGCTGTACTTAACTGTAACTGACCGAACTGATTAAATAATACACATTTTCGAAGGTAGCAATAAACAAAAGCTCTCTAGTACAAATGAAGAGATCCTTGAATTTTAATTCTTATACGACTTGTCTCTACAAAACATTTCTCATGCTAAGAACTAACTCCTGAGTAAAATTAAAGAGTTAAAAGAGAATAATCTAGAAGGTGAAATTATCTTTAAGATACAACTGTGCATTTCAAAAAACATAGTTGTTACATTAAATTCAAGTGTGAAAATTTAGCTTTTACCATAGTAAATATTCTCTCCCAGCATGTCACTACACAGTACAAGCAAATCCAAGACACTAAAAAGCAATTCTCTTTGTAGAAGAAAATCTTTTCATAAGAATATGCCTTCAGTTCTACAACTTGCCTAATTTATAATAAGCCTGCTTCTCCAGGGGTCAGGTATCAAGAAAGTTTGATATTCAAAAAAAGTCAGTTCTCTGAACTGAAAAAGAAATGACTAAATGGGGGCTAGTGAGATGGCTCACTGAGTGAAGGTGCTTGCTGCCAAGTCTGAAGATCTGAGTTTGATTCCTGGGACCTACACAGTGGGAGGAGAGAATCAACTCCAGAAAGATGTCCTTTGACTTCCATGTACTGTGGCACATGAGTCTACTTGCTCTCTGACTTTCTCTAAATGGACATGCAATAAAAATAATTTCAACAAAGAAATTACTAAATAGGAACTATTTGGCCCAACACACACACACACACACACACACACACACACACACACACACACACCTATTTGTATATCTTACTAAGATAAATATGGCCCATGTCACACCATTCCCTACCTACCTGTGAGTAGAGAATTGCACGTCTGCTGCAGAGAGCATCTCAGCACTTGACACTGGTTTAACTGACCACACAACAGCTCACGCCTGAGGACACAAGCAAAGTCCTACACTCTTCAAAGGCTCACTGAGGATCAGAGCAGCTATTCTAACTCTGGTTATAAAAGAAAACCTACAACATAATTTGAAAATATCTTCATAAATTACAATAGCGTTTTGATAAAGATAAAATTCATTTATGCAAATTCCCACCTAGATGTCTACCAATGCAAACTGATGCAGAATACAAGTGAGTTTATTGCACTCTAACTATTTTAATTAGACCATCCAATAACTCTTTAGTGCTAAGTCCTGGGACACAGCAGGGAATAAAGAGAGAAAAACTCCCATCTACCTGGAACTTATATTCCAGAAAATAGAGAAAACAATAAGAATAGCTTCTATTTCTGTGGTTCTTTCTATTGTGGATGATCATAAGTGTTTAAATCAGTATTTATACTATCACTTTGTGTATCCCAGCACTTACACAGTGGCACATGGCTGGCTGTCACTCTAGTCCTAAGGATCTTCTTCTAGCCTCCATAGGCACTGCACACTGTGTGCCCAGACACACGTGCAGGGAAATCACCCATCCACATACAAAAAAAAAAAAAAAAAAAAAATACAGTTTTTAAAAGAATCAAGTTTTGATCAGTCACTTTAAATAAATTTCAAAGAGGCAATAAAACACGCAATTCTTAACCAAAAATTTAGAAATCAAAAGAAAAAAAAAGTCCAGATTTAGAGGACAGAGTGTCTTCCTTAAGATTTCCTAGTAGACACTATTATTTGTTTAATGTGTGTAGGTATTTCGTCTGCATGTATGTCTGTGCATCATGTGTGTACAATACCTATGGAAGCCAGAAAGGGTGTCAGATCCATGGAGACTAGAGTTACAGATGGGTGCCTGCCACCAACCACGTGGGTGCTGGGAATTGAATTTTGCTCCTCTGGAAGAGCAGCCAGTGCTCTTAATTTGTTGAACCACATCTCCAAGTCTGGAGGCTGACACATTTATACAGGTTCCACTCTGAATAACAATGCCCCTTTGCTGGCCAGTCCTGCAGAACCAAAGCTGCAGGATTACTAAGACACAGGGCAACAGTAGGGTAGTGCAGGACTGCCAGTGAGGGTCCAGTATTGACAGTGTAGCAGAAGCCAAGGCCTTGAACCAGACCAATGGCTCACAGCAAGTAGAGATGTTTGGGCAGAAGGGTGTATGTGTATTTGTGTGTGTGTGAATGTGTGTGTATCTTACTGTGTGACACACTGTGAAACACTATAGCTTCCACAGCGGAGGCAGGAGTTTACAAGGATGGAAGGCAGATAGGGAGGGATAGGGAGATGAGTGAGATTGGAGTACATGAATCAATAAAAAGTGTTTTTAAAATATCCCTTTACAAGCAAGATCGCCTTATAAATGTAACTGTGTTGGGAGGCAGAGGCAGGCAGATTTCTGAGTTCGAGGCCAGCCTGGTCTACAAAGTGAGTTCCAGGAGAACCAGGGCTATACAGAGAAACCCTGCCTCGAAAAACCAAAATAAATAAATAAATAAATAAATAAATAAATAAATAAATAAATAAATGTGGCTGTGACTGTTAGGATGGGGTGGCGGTGCTCTGAGATATATTTCACTACGAAGTACTTCCTTGGTGGCCTAGAACTTGCTATAGAGACCAGTCAGCTGTGAACTTGGAGCAAACCAATGAACCAAAAGTAGAAAAGAAAAAGTTGTAAGTGATTTTTCCCTGTAGGACTGGAGTTAGAACCCAAGTCCTGTACATGTTGAGTAAGTGTTCTAACATTGTGCTATGTCACATGGCCCTGCAACCAACTTTATAAGGTTGAATTTTGGAATACTTTACATATTATCTGTTCTTAAGACAACGGAAAACCATTCTATAAATGAGCTCTTGTTGCACACTTAAGTTTCTGTGACAACCTCATCTAAAGCCAGTACTGTGGCCTGAGCTAGTGCTGGGGAAGTGGAAAGAAACTGGGATGCAGCAGAAGCAGAGTTACAATGTTTCCAGTTTTCATGAGCAAACAGTTCTTAAAGGCCTGACAACAACCAGTGAGAAGGACTTGTAAGAAGCTGGCCAACCTGGGAAGAGGCTCACAATCGGTGAGAAGGGATACTGGGTGGAGCCTGGCGGTGAGGAGCTCAGGCAGCAAACAGACAAAGCAAGTAGGTTCAGCAGGCTACCCTTTCCACACTTAGCCATTCAACAGCACTTGAAATTAATTTTGCCCTCTTGAATTTCGAAGATGAGTAGGTGACATTCTCTCAGGTGGCTTTGGAGTGAAGGAAGCCTTGACACAGTGAGGCATATTTCTGTCACCAGATGAGGCATGGCTACCTTGTGACAAGAAGCAGCTTTTCCCAGAACAAATGTTTCCTCATCTAGTTACTGTTTTACTTGATTGGCCATTTTATCTTTGGGTCTACACCTGTATAACAGTGCCACTGATGATATGTGTGTGATGTTAAATCTAAGAGAAATATACCATAATTTTCTTTTTGTTATTGTTAATACTAAAATGTTCTCATAACTCTGAAACAATATTAATTTTCTCCATGATGAAAAAGTAGTAAAGTTTTAAAGATATACTTTACTAATCTGAAATGTGATAATCAAAATTCTTATTTTACATATATTGAGCTCAAAATCAGATTCCAAAAGGGAAATAAAAAATAAGAGTGTATAAAAAATAGATTAGTAGCCAATTTAAAAGATACTTCATCTTGTAACTGACACAAATAGCTGTAGAGATTTTAAGAGTCCTTGTAAAAGAATTATTACCAAAAAGGTATTGGAGGATAATTTTAATCCAGCAACATGACTGCTCTGGCTGGAATATAGACTCATCCTTAGTACACACTTTTCATCCCAAACAATGTAGGCAAGATTAGTTTGTAGAAGGAAACAGCCATGTTTGAAAGTGATGAATCAAAGATTTGACAGAAAAAGCTAGAGATAGGATACATCCAACTCTCATGAGAATAGACAAGAAAGAGTCTACTTAAGAGCAGACAGTGAAGGCAGTTTTTTACCTAGACAGTTTTACAGACAGGCTGCAGAGAGAACAAGATAGGCATAGATGAAGACCAGATGAACCAGAGAGTGAGAAGGAGTCAGAAGAATAGAACAAAACACCAGAATAAGTTTGAGGCCAAGCAGAACAATTCAGTGAGAGCCTAAGAGAAGCAAGATTGAATCAGTCAGCTTGGAGAGGAGTTTGAGCCAGAAGAGCTGAGTTGAACCAGCCTGCTCTTCAGAATTCAGAGCTAGAAAGGGTGAGCTTATTCAGCAACAAGCCTCTGAGATGACAATTACAACAGGCCAACAAAAATTACTTTTACAAGGTATTTTGTTTGTTTCATTTTGAGGCAGGGTCCCTGTGGGTGGCCTTAAACTCTCTGTGTAGCCAGCCAGGGTTGACTATAAACTCCTGAACCTTTTGCTGCTCTCTCCAAAGTACTGGGATTAAGGTCTGTACCACCACACTTGGCTACCGTGTGTGTGTGTGTGTGTGTGTGTGTGTGTGTGTGTGTGTGTGTGTGAGAGAGAGAGAGAGAGAGAGAGAGAGAGAGAGAAAATGAGAATGAATATGTGTGAATATGTGTGTGGCAACACACATGGGAGTGTACAGAGGCTAAAGGACAACTATGTTTGCCTACCATGTTTTTCATAATAGGATTTCTCTCTCATTGGCCTGGAACTAGCCAAGTACTAGGATAGCTGGGCACTAAGTCTGCTCTCTCTCCACAGCTAGATCATAAACACATAATACTTTCTTCTTCCTTGTTTGTGATTTTAATGTGGGTTCTGGGGATGCAACTCAAATCTTCATGCTTGTAAGGCAAACCTACTAAACCCTAAAATCGTTTTTTTAAACTGCTACAACACAAGCACTCTGTAATTTTCTTTATAATTCAAGATGCCTAATAACTCTTTCCTCATTGGGATGGTAAGAAGTTTATATAAGATTCAAACTACATATAAGTAACTATTTGTAAATTCTCTTGGTCAAATCTATAGGATAGCAAATGCGGTTAACCTTGAGACACAAAAAGTATTGGCACCTGGAAGGTCTCCTGCCAGTTAGAGGATAAGGGTCTGTTGAGCTTGGCTTGGCTTAGTGTGGTTTGGTTTAGTTAGTCCCTGTCTCTGACAGGCTGTCTCTTTCCCAGATGTGTTCCTTTGTGTTAGTGTCTCATGTAAGCACGAGCAGTGTGTGGAGGTCAGAAGATAACTTCAATTATTAGTCTTCACCTACCAACTTATTTGAAACAGAGTGTCTTGCCATTTGCCAGTGTGGGTATCAGGCTAACTGGCATAAGCTTCCTGGAATTTTCCTCTCTTTTCCTCCCATCTCACTGGGGGAGTGCTGGGATTCCAGGTGTATTGTGTCTAGCTTCATGTAGGCTCTGTGGATGTGAACTCAATGCTATCATGCTGTCACTTAGGTTCTCTCTGTACTGAGAACACCCAGGCTGCGCAATGGTTACCTACTTTCATAGCGCCCTCACTTTACTAGTACCTCAGTGCCTTCGCACTGTTCTTAAAATCCTAAAAATAAAGTGAGAGAAGGTGTCACAAAACTAAATTGACATGATTATCCCTAAAGTAGAATCTTGGTTGACAGAGAATTTCTGACAGGGACAGAGCTTTGCAAAGATCTGAGTATGTGAGACGTGGCAGCTGGAGGCAATGAATGGCTTCTCCTGGAGCGAGGACAGCAGTGTACAGACAGGAAGTATACACTAACTACCAATGATACAAATAAGGCAGCACACAAAGGCAGAAAAGACAATGAGGCATGAAAAATCAGAGCTTTGTCTGTTTGTTTCCCAAAAAGTCTATTGTGTAATTTTTCTGTAATGCACAAATTAAAACCTTTTGTTTTTTAAAGATGAGATCATTAAGGAATTCCCATCAGTTACTGGATCTCTACCACACAGTTCTGTCTCTTCTTTCTTTGGACAGTGCTCTGGGGATAGCTCAGGACCTCACCCGTGCCAACCAGGCCTTCCACCAATGAGCTACTCTCCCAAACCAACAGAGAGTTCTTAATTTTTGTTCAAAACCATGAATTTAGTGTTGAGAAAGGAACTGGCAGACACACCCATGTCAAGGTGTGTAAGCGGCTATGCACTTGACTTCCATGTCTGCTGTGGTTCGATGTGCCAATCACAGAACCTGAAGGCAAAGCCCATGGGGAAGTGCAATCCATGTTTGAGAGGGGAGCACAGAGACTAAGTTGGACTAGCTACACTGCAGAAAAAGCTTTGGACTAGCTAAGTTACAAAAACAGCTTAGCCTACTCAGGCACCTTGTAAAATCGAAACACACTATCCGAGCATGGTAGTTTCTGCGGTGGCTTTGTGCTAATGGAGTTTTCTGTCCTGGTAGCAAAAGGAAAACCAAAAGACTGGTTAATTCCACGGAAAGGAACTGCTGTCTTCCCGGTTCATCCTCACCTCCAGCCTGGCACCAAGTTTAAGGTGGTGAGCAACAATATCCAACACAATATCTTCAGAGTTACTCCTGCTGGTTAAAAGATACTAAGTGCTTCCTTTTTAGCATCAATCAATGCTCTAAGATGCTGTTAAGAAAGGACAGCATACACACTGTTAGGTGTACAGTTTCACTGTCTTAGCATTTCGGTGTGTAGAATACAGGATTCATGGGTGAAGTGTCCTTTTCTGTAGAGCACTCTTTATGTTCAAGTGAAAACGGACAGCTCTGTTATTACTTCTCATCAAATGTTAGTGCTGGGAAAGTTTCTTATTTAGGATATCAGCCTTGCTTTTTGTATAAAAAGTCAATCATGTGGAAAAATTTAATTCTTCCTCCATTTATTCAATACAACAGCTGATAAGCTATAGTGATATTTGTACAGGGAATGAAAATAATTGGGGAAGAAAGTCCATATTTTGTTTGTACTTAAGGCATGCTTTGTATTTAGCAGAACATTTATCATCATGCATCAGCCACTCTAATTCTGAATGCGCATCAAAGCAACTCCAAGAGGGAAGAAATGGTTTTGTTTTTGTTTCCTTTAGAGCCAACACAGTAACTTCAAAAATAAAATGAGGTTGGAAAACTAATGACTAAGTTCATTTGAGCCACTTTAAACATAAAGATGTGAGAAGAAAGACGTCATTATTGCCTTGAAACTATGAAACTATATCTAGCACATGGCGACAGGCAAAGTTCCATGTGCAGCCCGAAAGCCTATTTTCATGACACACACAGAACCTGCAACAATGTGGTAAATAAATAGCGAAGTAAACACTTTATGTCATGATTTGAGAAAAAACAAGGCATGCTGAAATTCTACTTGCAACCTGTTCTTATGATGACTTTCTTAAAGATACTACATACCAAGGAGCGAGCAGCACCCTTCCCCTTGAGTTCAAGCATCTGATGGTCGTGACTATAAATACAGGTGCTTATACTTTGACACCTTTTGCTTACTCGTGTACAAAGATAAAAATGAATACAGTATGAAAACATTAACTTGCACAGATTTTCATACATCAAGAGAAACACTGCATGCAATAGTTTAAATGCATACGCTGTAGGGTATGGGGGCACAGGGTAGTCCAGCAAGGCACCCAATCTACTTTTGGTGTCTTTAAAGTGAGAAAACTGGGATAAAATGAACCTTCTAAATATTCTGAAGAGGAGCATTATTATTTATAACTTGAGGATACAATACTTTTTACATATACCAGATGTAAAACTAACAGCGAGTAGTCAAAACACTAAAAACCACTATTAAGCCATGACCTGCTATCTACTTTAGGAATGTGTTACTTAAGTATGAATGGGTACTTCTTTTGGGGGAGTAGGGTCTCTCTGATGAGCCCTGACTGTCCTCTATGTTTTTGTTCTTCTCAGTGTGCTGTACTCTTATCTCCACCGCACTTACATGAAGCATCATGTCCCACAATCTGAATCAGAACACACAGGTTTGCAACTTGGAGATATTAACAATAGACTTCAATATTTATTTAGTGAGCAGAAAAAAATGTTCAATAGAAAGAAATACTCCATTATAAGCTTAAGAAATCTGACATAGGTGAGGTAAAAGGCAAGCATTTTTGAAAAAAAGTATTTAAGCTGAATGCTAAGAGAGATGAAGGCATTGTTTTGAAGGACATAGAGTAAAGCAAGTAGGGACTTAAAGGATTTGAACACAAGCCTGCACCCATTCACTACTTTCTTAAATGAAGCAGTGGTTTCCCTCAGTGCACGTAAATCTTTTACATAAAATGTCTGCACTGCTACCAAACAGATCCATTTCCATTAGGTATTGCTTTCTTTTTCTATGTGTAAAAACCAGCTGTCCAGTATAATGTGAATGAGGGAGCACGAGTCTGGCTGCGTTTGCCTTTTGGTTGTAGTGCAATGTTCAAATAAGAAATGAAGAATCAGTTTAAAAATGTAGTTTCTTTAATCCTCTATCTTCTAAGTTTCCTTTAAAATATTAATGAACTCTGGTATTAGCTTAGTAGCTAAAAATTCAAGGAATTAAAATGTAAACACTTAAACATAAGATTATAAATCCTTTCTCTAAAATATTCTCTATAGTAAGACTTTCCAGCCTCTGAGGGTCATCCAGAGCAAATAAGTATATTCCTTCTTCACATTTAGACGAAAACACACATACACGTCTGTCTAAGTGGAACAAACCCACCACGAGACAATGCCTACCCTTACTATGATTGTTATATTCTATTAACGTTTTTAAATGCTGGTTTTAACCCACTAAACTGATTTAATGACTATTAATGGGTCAGGACCTGAAGTTTGAAAAGCACTGCTCAGTATACCTCAGAAGGTTTAAAGGGAGCTTTGAACAAAAATATTTTGGATGTGTAATAGACTCCTAAAAGTCAGGCTTTTGAGACCCAAGGGCAATAAGCCCAGCCCTCAGCAGGCTGAACCCCACACTATGTATTTTAGCAACTGGCACGGAAGGGGCAGAAAGGCTTCCAAATACAGACTGCCCTCACCCTCAACTTCAAAGGCAACCTAATTACGTTTTTAACTAATGAGATTTCCAAGAGGCACGGTAGGCATTATTAGCAAGAGCACAGAAGAATTAAGCAATATGCGATATTGAAGACAGCCTCTGGCTTGGAAAGGAGCTCCTGAGAATTACTCAGGGTTCCAACCTCCCAAGAGAGCACTGCTAATACCCTCCAGATTGGCCGGTCCAGCCCTTAACCACCTCAAGAAAATGTTTACATTACAGTTAGGGTCAAGTGGCAGGCCAGTGAGCGCTGAGATCTGGAAAACTAGCAACGACTTGCTAGCTACAGTATTGTCACAAAAATTATTAACTTTCTAAATTGACAAGACCAGTCTCCCTTCCAGGCAGTGCTACCACATTTCCTTAAACTATTTATAATAAAGGTAAGTTTTATTTGAGAAATGTTTTAGCAGTAAATATAAAAGCTATCAGGGTTAGCCCTACCAGCTTAAAGAATGAAAACAATTAACTGTGATTTTTATCTCTACTCTGACTTTTAAAATGCCAGTTTCTATCAAATAAACAGGACACGGCATTTACAGTGTTCCCGCGAGACTTGCTCTGAAGAAACTGCTTCTCTGGATTATACAGAGTAGACACTAGGAGGTTATTTTCTATTTTGTTTTATGTTACATAAAAATCAGTATGATTGTATTTAGGATAAGATGGCTAGAAACACACTTTATCACTTACAGATCAAAACAAAATACACACCATGAAAAGCCCAACATTATAAGCAATGATTAAAATTACACAAAATCCACAGCATTCATGTAACCAACAAATGAACCAGGCACTTATTTATATACAAATGTTCCTAAAGCTTTTTAAAAGAATGTGCGCATGTGTGTGTGTTGGGGGGTGCAGGGGCCTGGAAACAAAGTATTTTCCCATCCACATAGATGGAAGACAATCATTGAGTGTATACTATAGTCCAGTTCTTGGTAGGGCCAGCTAGGGTTCCAGCCGTCTGCTCTCTGTACACTCGCCAGCCCACCTGCCCATCAGCACAGCCTGATGGACCCACTGTCTCCACTTCTGCATGCTACAGGCTTTCTTCACACTCTCCTATCATAGTATGCTCTCCTCAGTTCCCTCTGAAGCTGCTCTCGTCTTGGTCACTAATAGCCTTATTACAGCTTGAAACTGTACTAACTGGTGTTTTGTTTCTTTTAGATTCTGTCTCCAAACTGAAATGTAGGCTCAAGTTGAAGAACTTTGTTTACTTCATTGACGGTGCTGTCATGTCAGCAAACAAGTTCATGCACACAGTAGGCAGTCAGTAAGTGCACACTGCAAGAGGTCTAGTCAGCAGGTCAGGCTGCCTCAGGGACCTTCTAGACAGCAACACACTGTGAAGTGAGCTGGCCAATCTCTTCAAAACAAGGATATCTCAAGAAAAAGAATGTCTTTAACAGCAAAGAAACCAGAAAAGCATCTGTGTTGAAAAACAAGTGGCAAGCATTCCTAGGTTGCTCTGAGACGCAGAGCTTACAAAGCTAGGAATAAAACCAACCGTTAAAGACTCTTAAACACATACTCTTTAAAAAGCCACTGTGGAAAGAAAACACACCCTTAAGAATGCTGACTATCCTGAAAGTATATTAAATAGGAGGAAAAGGTTAGATGATAAGTGAACTGAAGCTGGGCTCCATGTAGATATGTGAACATACTGACTGACGGACTTTTAGAATTAATGCAGATCTTATATTCTTAACTTTAAGTTCTTAATAGCATAACCAAAGGTTCCCCTAGGATATGGAAGAGTAAAGGCGGGTGGTACATGAGGTTAGCTATATGCTATTTTGTAGGTAACCATTTCTATGAGTATGCACAACTAAAAACAATGGCAAAATAAGCAATAAAACATTAATTACCTGAGGGAGTTGAAGACACAATGTGGTAATACAGTAATAAAGAAGAACATCTAGCTGAGTGATAGCAAGGCTCCTGCTTTGAATGAAGGTTTAACTGCTGCATGATAGCATCCAACCAAACACTTCTGCGGTAAGGGGGGAGCCACAGTGAACAATCCACAATCTAGTCAAACAAGACATGGTGCTAAAGTTTCACTCGGTGTTAATGAACTTGGGTTGATACAGTTATTTAGGAGTCTATGAAATATTACTCTAAACTCTAACAAGAATTCACTCTCTGACATGAATGACAAGAAAAAGAGGCGTGGGTTTTTCACAAAAAGCTTTCAATAAGGACACAGATGTGGGGCCATCCCTATTTTAAGTAGATACCTATTTGTACAATGAAAAGATTAACAGATCAATGCTTGAACAACAAACTTCAAAGTGGCAACTATTAACATGCTTCATAAATGGATTCTCTAGTTGAAAAACATAGCCTGTGTACTGGTCTAGCTTACACACACATACACACACATACACACACACACACACACAAAGGAAAAAAGAGAAGAAATATATATTTATAGCAGATTCAATAATCGCAGTGAACTTCCAACATTAGAAACATTAAAATGCAAATGTTTTGAAGTCAAATCCCTTCTCATTTATTCCTTTTGTGTATGTGATGAATACATGTGAACATGTGAACATGCATGGTCCTGTGTACACACATTCAAGTCATGGTAAGTGGTGAGCCTGAAGACACGAGGCCAGCCAGTCTTCTCATTTCTTCTTCTTTTTGGTTTTCCAAGACAGGGTTTCTCTGTGTAGCCCTGGATGTCCCGGACTTGCTTTGTAGACCAGGCTGGCCTTGAACTCACAGAGATCCACCTGCCTCTGCCTCTCAAGATTAAAGGCATGGGCCATCAGCCTGGCTCTTCAACTGCATTTTCAGCATGAACCTCAGATGCAACACGCAGGTACTCCCAGACACCTTAAAGAAACATATACCTAACACCACTGTCAGACCAATCAAAGTTAATAACAATCTGAATAGCTACTCCATATGTAAATTTATAAGAAAATTCACCCCCCCAATGATATGTTTTAATTGATTCTTCAAGTAAGGAACTAAACTTGAACTGCACACATGAATCTCATTTGGACAATCTCTGTTCTCTCATCCTCAACTCTTTTATAACATTTGTTTGCTAAAGGAACTAAGTCACATTTGCACTCAGCTTTGAGGTTTTTGGAAGAACACAGATGTTTATTAGGCTACATCAGCAAACTGCCTGCTACTTACAGTGAAGTTAAGACTCGTCAGTGGTTGAAGAGAGACTTGAAGACTGGCCCTGGCACAGGGATATGGGCACGTGTGTGCTAGGATAAGGTCTACTGGGAGATGACAAACGAAAGGGAAGCTGCAGCACTCTTGGAAGATGCAAATTCCTAAACTGGGTGGTGAGCTTCCATCTAAAGATTTTTAAAAGTAAGCCCAAAAGATGATGGCATGAAAGGTCAGAAACCTTTAGAAGGACTGAGCTTCTAATTTCTGCCTTTCTGTTATTTAAAAGATAAAGAAATAGAAACTATAAAATACTGCTAGGAGAGGTAGCAAACAAAAGCTCAAGGAGCGGAAGGGACAGACCTTGGGCTCCCTTCTCCTAATTCACTTTCATTTGTCATGGTCTGGATTATGCCCCCACGTGACTTCAGACAGTGACAGACCTTTTAAAGTGCTAACTGAGGCTATCTGAGGTCATATGGAGTGGCTTTGATTCAATGGGACTGCATTTCAGAAAAAGAAGGAGCCACAAACTCCCTTTCTTGGGGCTGGAGAGAGGCTCAGTTGTTCAAGTGTTGCTGTGCAGGCATGAGGACATTAGCATAGCTCTCTAGATCACATACAAAATCCTGGAACAATGGCATAGGCCTGTGACCCTGGCACCAATCATGGCATGGCAGACACAAATAGGAGGATCCCTGGAGGGGATTCACCAGCCAGTCTAGGCAAATCAGTGAGCTACAGGTTCACTCCCCAACCCCTCCTGTGCTGGAGGGTTGAGCTTAGGGCTTTCACATACTATGAAGATACCCTACCACTAAGCTCAACATTCAGCCTCTCTTTTTCTTTACCATGCATGACCTTTTGAAACTGCTGACAAATGCAGCTGTCTCTTTAATGCTCTGGATACAGTGAAAGTCAAGGAAGCTTTTGGTAGAATCAAGAATGTAAACTAGTGGAAAGATCACTTTGTTGGGTAGAGAGGTGGGCATCATTCTCTCCATGGGGAGTTTCTTAAGCTGCTCCTAAGCTCAGGAGCAGGGTATGCCCAAGTGAGCAGTCCCCACACGTCAGCCAATATAAGAACCAACTGCAGAGTTCTCAAAAGTACAAATCCTGAGCATCAGATCTTCTGGTGGTTCAGAACGAGGGTTGTAGACATGTATTTATAATAAGCTCCAGCTAATGGACCAGTGATCCTAGTGGTATACACTACTAAATACATTGTAGGCAACAGACCCCAAAGGCCCCAAAGGCCCCAAAGGAAGAAGATACAACCCTAGCTTTGACTGATATGTAAAATGTCTGGACATTCCTCAGTCTCATTCCAGACTCACTGACTTGAAAGAAATGTGGTTGTGCCCAGAAGTCTGTGATTCGCATGCAAGCTAGTTGGAGAACCAACACTCTGGTAGAGACTCAACTGCCCATGACGACTTCAAACAGAGCAGATCCAAGTTAATCTCTCTTACATATCGGGTTTCCATGTCAATGTTTGTTGAAGAAAGGGTTCTGTGGCTTGAAAAATGTCTCATGTTGGCTTCCGTGTTGTTATGTGCTCTGTAGCTCTAGCAGGCAGGAATATCTGTGATGCTTAGCATTAGAGAACAGGCTTTGTGCACTTTCCCTCAGTGGCCACCAGTGACTCATGTTTCTAAGGGACCAGGGGTGGGCATAAGAGTAGGGATGGTGATGGTGACGGTGACTATGTTGACGTGTACAAGAGTTAAGGGACTTGCCTGAGGCCTTTGCATTTATTAACACAGGCAATTCTCAGGGCTGCCTCATTCAACAGCTACTGTTTAAGTTTCAAGGTAAATCCAACATTGGAAAATAAGGTTTCAACTACTGATTGAATTTTCACTTTCTATTTTCTTTATTTCTTTCTTTCTACCTACTTACCTATTTATTTTTCGTTTTTTGAGGCAACATTTCTCTGTGTAACAGCCTTGGCTGTCCTGGAGCTCATTTTGTAGACAAGGCTGGGTTCGAACTTGCAGAGATCTTCCTCTCTGCCTCCTGAATGCTGGGATTAAAGATATGTGCCCTCACACCTGGCTCAGTTTCTACTTGCACCCCAGAGCATGCATTCTTCCTTGAGAATAAGACAAGCCATAGCCACCCGTTCTGTACTCTCCAGTCCTAGATCCAAGCACCAAGCCCTTTTTATTTTCACTTATGTCTGGCATTGTGACATTTACTTTGAAAAAACCCACACATCTACAGTTATACAGAGACGGTAATGGAGGAGGAAGGTAAGTGTGAATTAAATCAGGGTCAGGAGGCAGGGATTAGCACAGAACTCGCTTCTCTAGTTCCTACCATCTCTTCTAGTTTCAAGCAACCTGACCCTGGCTTCAGAGTGAGCTTTATCAAATACAGATTTGCTAATTTTGCCTACCATGAGAAGATCCACATCATTAAATAGAAGCTTCCCAAATTCTAAAACACAGATCTTCCTCCACAAAGCAGCAGCTTGTTTGGGGTATGTACGTATGTATGTATGTGTGTATGTATGTATGTATGTATGTATGTATGTATGTATGTATGTATAGGCACAGAACAGACCTCCTAAGGTTCTCCTACAAATTACCTATCTAACTTTGGGAAGGCATTTCTGTCAGGTTTCAACTAAGTCATTATTTTTCAAACTTCAAGCATTAATGTATTTTACCTTCAGAACTTCTTGCAATCAGCAAATCATTTGATTTATTCATCTCTTCTATTTTTTTCCTTTTTACTTCTTAGTTTTGTTTTTAAGAGAGTCTTATTCTACAACCATGGCTGGAGTAGGAATCACTCTCTGGGCCAGGCTAGCCTTAAACTTTTCGTAATCCTCCTGCCTCAGCATCCCAGTTACTGCAGGTTTGAACCATAGCATTCAAGTTGACTTTTAAATTAGCTGAGATTTCACTTATATCCAACTGTTTCCTGTTAAACAATTCCTGGGACATCAAGACACTTCCCTATAGACATATTCTCAGGCCAAACTGATCTAGATAATTTCCTGAATAAGAATTTCTTTCCAGGTAATCCTAGATTATTACAAGTTGGTATTTTAAACAACCAACAAACTATTTAATATCAGTTTCAACTGGAAATAAGTAAAAAGGAAAAGACTTTGTTTTTTTTTTTTTTAATAGAAAACACTGCTTTATTTAAGCTTATTATCATTTGGAGGAAGATAAGCAAGGATCGTGATCTTACAGTAACTTCTCTACATTCATCTGTCTGGAAGCAAACTGACTTTCCAATGTCCATTAAAGGCAGCAAGCATCATGCAGGCTGGAGAACTTGGCCCCTTTTGTTCCTTCTGGTCTATCACTTTAGGGATATCCAACTCCCTTGAGTACCAACACCAACACTCCCTTTATTTACATAATAGAGACAAAGACCATTCTACACATTCACAAAGAAGTATGCTCTCCAGGCTAGAAAGGTGGCTCCAAAGATGCTGCTCACGTGGAAGAGCTGGGTTAGGTTCCCAGCACCATAGAACACTATAATCCAGCTCCAGGGGACTCAATGCTCTCTTCTGACCTCTATGGATACTACATGAATATGATGCACAGCTACACATGTATGCAAAACATTCAGACACATAAAATAAAAACAAATATTTTTAAAAAGATTTATTTATTTTATGTAAGTACACTGTAGCTGTCCTCAGATACTCCAGAAGAGGGCATCAGATTTCATTACGGATGGTTGTGAGCCACCATGTGGTTGTTGGGATTTGAACTCGGGACCTTCGGAAGAGCAGTTGGCGCTCTTAATCACTGAGCCATCTCTCCAGCCCCCCAATTTTTTTTTTTTTAAGATAGATCCTGTTGGTTTTCTTGGAGTATATGACCCTTTATAGATGCAAAAAATATTTCATTTCTCCTTGATCTCAGCAGAACAAAAAGGAAGGCTGGGAGAAGGCAATGTAAGAGAGAGGACCCGGCAAGAGACAGCTCAAGAGAGAGGTAGGTACTGGCACGTGAGTGGGCTACAGCTCTTTAAATCAATCCATACAGGTTCCACTAGCTTCTGCCAGTTCTAGGGCCAAGCTATACCAAAACTTCTAGTTTTTCAAGAGGACCTAGAAAAATCCCAAGTTCTAGACTTTTTTCCTTTTTCTGAAGTGCTGAGGATTGAACCCTGACCTCAATGTGCTAGAAAAGTGGTCTACAGCTGAGATACATCAGCAGTCCAAAATTCAAGGCAAAAGTATTAGCAGTTATTTCAAATGTCTCTTACCACAAGACATTCTGCAGATAACACAGGTCCAGATGACCATTTGGTGATTATTACTCAATCTATGTCCCATTCCTGATCCACTCACTACTTCTGAAGAACATGCCTGTGGGGGTTAATCATCACTGTCACCTTGACTGGATTCAAGAGTCATCTAGGAGACGTTCATACGGTACATAGAGTTTGCAGACAGGGTTAAGAAAGGAACAGAATCACTGTGAATGTGGTGGCACTATTTCACAGTCAGTTCTGTGCTGAATACATGAGAAAGTTAGTGGCCCACTAGCATGCATCCCTTGCTTCTTGATTGTAATGTGACCACCTGCAACACCCCTTCACATGATAGACTGTGTATCTGCTTCAAACCAGGAGATAAATTAACTCTTCCCTAATCAGTTTTTGTATTTCCTTACAGTTCTTGAACTTTCTTACAAGAACAAGAAATCTAACTAACACAATGTCCAAATATCAGACAGGAGCAGCCTCTCCGAATTGACAGCAAACACAGCCTGAACTGCAAGCCTTATGAAAGCAGTTTCATCTTATTGCTGGTCATTTCTATTGCTTCTCTCTTTGTGGCTCTGATTTCCAGTGATACTGGACTCTGTTCTCACTTGCCCCATGTTCCCTAAGAGATGGTGAGCTCCTGAGAGAGAGCTGTGCCATGCATACTAACACCATAGAATTTCCTAGGACAATAACTATCTCTTAAACACACAGTACATAAAAGACTTTATCTGCCGGGCAGTGGTGGCGCATGCCTTTGATCCCAGCACTCGGGAGGCAGAGGCAGGTGGATTTCTGAGTTTGAGGCCAGCCTGGTCTACAGAGTTAGTTCCAGGACAGTCAGGGCTTTACAGAGAAACCCGCTTCCCTTCCCCCCAAAAGACTAAATCTGCCAGAGAAAGGTGATTAAATTCAAGAGAAAAATCAACAGTCTGGTCTTTACAATATTTATTTCTGTTTCTCCTAAAATTACATCTTTATAGGTGAGTCAAACTTTTGGTCTATTATACAGAGTTGGACTCTGCATCGTTTAAACAATCATAAAATCTGATTCACAGATAAAAGTCATCTCCCTGGATAAACACACCAAACACAGACCCTTGATAGGATTAGACTTTTAGTCCCTTTTAAAAAACAAATCATAAATTTAGGAAAGGAAGTAGTGGCTGTGGGGTGAAGGGTGGTTATCAGGAGATCAGGTAATAGGCACCAACATGTATTCTGTATAAAAAGCATACAGCAGAATATCACAAGCAGGATGGGTAAGTGCATGTCCCTCAAAGCAGAAGGTGAACCTAGTTCACAAGTTACAAGCTCTCACTGTGCAGTGACACAGACCTCTGCTCTCAGCATTTGCAAAAGAAGCTAAGGTGAATTACAGGCAAAACTGAGGCCAGCCTATGCTGTATAGTACGATCTTGTACAACCAGAAAGGTTCAAAATATGTTAATAAAATAAACATTTAGGGCCAGACCCCCTAGAGCTCCCAGGGACTGGACCACCAACCAGAGAATACACATGGAGTGACCCATAGCACTGGCCACATATGTGACAGAAGATGGGCTTGTTGGACATTAGTGGGAGGAGAGGCCCTTGAGCCTGAGGGTGTTCCATGTCCCAGTGTAGGGGAATGACAGGGCGGGAAGATGGGAGTGGGTGGGGGGGGGGGAGCACCCTCATAGAGGCAGGCGGAGGAGAGATGGGATAGGTTTCAGAAGGGGAGACCTGGAAAGGGGAAAACATTTGAAATGTAAATAAAGAAAATATCCAATCAAAAAAAAAGTTTATTAGCTTAAAAAAGTTAAGAAACACAATTTTAAAATATTTTTATTTATGTACTTGTGTATGTAGCTCTGTGAGTATATATCATTACGTGTCAGGACTCAGAGAGGCCAAAGGAAGGGGCTGGATCCCCTGGAGCTGGACTTTCAGGTAGTTGTGAGCCATACAGTGTGGGTGCTGGAAACTGAAGTCTAGGAGAGCAGTGAGCTCTCTTGCAGCCTCTCTAGCCCACATGCAATGGAATTACTTCCTACATACCAAATGTCACTGAAGTGAGCTGGTTTTCCACAAGAAGCGGCTCAGTCTTAGCTGCAATAAAGTAGATATGTACAGGAGTCTAGAGCAGGGGGTTAAAAACAGAGTAAAGGCTTCAAGAAACAGGGAAGAATATTTCTCAGAGGACACAGGAGGCAAATGGGGTCCTCACGTGTCCAGGCAGGGGCATTACTACACATGGAATAAGAAAGAATCCTGAGAAGCCGGGCATGGTGGTGCACGCTTTTAATCCCAGCACTCGGGAGGCAGAGGCAGGCGGATTTCTGAGTTCGAGGCCAGCCTGGTCTACAGAGTGAGTTCCAGGACAGCCAGGGGGACACAGAAAAACCCTGTCTCGAAAAACCAAACCAAAAAAAAAAAAAAAAAAACCCAAAAAACAAAACTTTTCCAATTTGCTGGGTGTGGTATTACATGGGCCTGCAAACCCAGGAAATCTGAGGCAGGAGGATGCAAGTTCAAAGACAGCTTGAGCTGCCTAGAAAGACTGCTTTAAAAAACAGAACAGAAGCTGGGCAGTGGTGGCACATGCCTTTAATCCCAGCACTTGGGAGGCAGAGGCAGGTGGATTTCTGAGTTTGAGGCCAGCCTGGTCTACAGAGTGAGTTCCAGGATAGCCAGGATATATAGAGAAACCCTGCCTTGAAAAACCAAAAGAAAAAGAAAGAACAACTTCTTAAAATAGAGAACAAAACACCCATGAATGGAGTTACAGAGACAAAGTTTGGAGCTAAGATGAAAGGATGGACCATCCAGAGACTACCCCATCTGGGAATCCATCACATAATCAGCCACCAAACCCAGACACTATTTCATATGCCAGCAAGATTTTGCTGAAAGGACCCTGATATAGCTATCTCGAGTGAGGCTATGCCAGTGTCTGGCAAATACCAAAGGGGATACTCACAGTCATCTATAGGATGGAACACAGGGCCACCAATGGAGGAGCTAGAGAAAGCACCCAAGGAGCTGAAAGGGTCTACAACCCTTTAGGTGGAACAACAATATGAACTAACCAGCACCCCCAGAGCTCATGTCTCTAGCTGCATATGTAGCAGAAGATGGTCTAGTTGGCCATCATTGGGAAGAGAGGCCCCTTGGTCTTACAAACTCTATATGCCCCAGTACAGGGGAGCGCCAGGGCCAAGAAGTGGGAGTGGGTGGGTAGGAGAGCAGGGCGGGGGGAGGGTAGAGGGCACTTTTGGGATAGCATTTGAAATGTAAATAAAGAAAATATCTAATAAAAAAATTTTAAAAACAGACAAAAAACAAAAACAAAAACAAAAACAAAAACAAAAACAAAAAACACCCAGAATAGAGCAGAGCAGACAGAACAAGCAAGGAGAGAATTCCAATGTAGAAGAAATAAAAACAAAGGTAATCAATCTCAATTTTAGCAACTGATCTCGGTAAGACTCATCATTGAATGCTAAGCATAATGCTTTATATTTATACATTTCACTCTACCTCTCATTAACTAAAAATGGGAAAGGCTGGGGCTGGTGAGATGGCTCAGCGGTAAGAGCACCCGACTGCTCTTCCAAAGGTGATGAGTTCAAATCCCAGCAACCACATGGTGGCTTACAACCACCCGTAATGAGATCTGACGCCCTCCTCTGGTGCATCAGAAGTCAGCTATAGTGTACTTATGAATAATAATAAATGAATCCTTGGACCGGAGAGAGCAGGGACTGAGCGAGCGGAGCCGACTGAAGCGAGCGGGGCAAACGGGGGGGNGGGGGGGGGGGGGGGGGGGGGGGGGGGAGGTGATAGGAGCGAGACGGGCAGACCAGAGCTAGCAGGGTTGACTGGAACGAGGAAAAAAAATGGGAAAGGCTGACTTGCAGTTAAAAGTATCAGGTAGATACTACTTGAGCTAAATGATCCTCAAACAGACCAGCCGCCCAGTGAGCCTTGGCAATGCAGGAAAATGCTAAGAGTGGCCCTGCAAAGTGCTCCAAACCACAGTTCTCCCTAGGTTTAATCCTGAGGAAACAACTGTACATATTATGCATGTATGCATTCATGTCCCAGAAATCAAAGATCCTTCTATATAAAGGCTGAATGTTGTTGGAGATTGAAGAGTGCTCCTGAAGGGATTCCTGGACTGAGGGTTCAACTGAGAGCTCTAACTCCAGACAAGGAAAACCCGGGGGCAGACAGAACAGTTACATCACACCAGTGTTGTCAACCCGAGGCTGCAGAGGTTCACTGTCCTTGTTCTTAGCACATACTGTACAAGGGTGAACTGTCAAAACCTGAGTAGTGACTCTTACATGCCTCAGAAAATAGGGAGGACTGTGGGTGTGTACCAAAAATTTCCAAAGACAGAGAAAGCCAATAAGCAGAATGACAGGGTTATCAAATCTTCCAAAGATCAGAGGTGTTTATCTTGTAAAATATCAGAAAGAAAGAAAAGACACACAAGTATCTACTTTCAATATAATAATTTAAATGTGATTGTCACAGGCCTTGGCCAATAAGGTATAATTTATTAACAGCATTATTACAGTATCGAAGCATCTTTTCATGAAATCTAATTAAAGATTTTTTCTGGTTATTCTAGTATATCTGAGAGGTTAACTCTGTTAAATACTAAAGACAAAACCAAATGTGTTCAAGGCACATCGTGCAGTGAGTTCAAAACAGAACAGGTCACTGACTTCAGAGATCATGGGAAAAGCTGATGACCCAATGAACCCGACTACCTAACCAGCTCCAAGTAACACAGTTTTCTGCTCAAGCCTGGTTTCAAAGGAAAACAGTTTTCAATGGTTGGTTGGTCAAAACCAACATTAAACAGCAAGCACTAAAAAGTTAATTGAATGTTTGCCAGAAAGAGTAGGCCTTGTTTTCGTGCTGGATAATTAATTTCTTTGTTTTTATAAGAATTTTAGAGAGGCCAACATGCGCCCTGTGGGCAATTAACTTCATTCATGAAATACTCCTGACTTGTGCAGCACAGAATCTGTGGAGTTAGGGAAACACTTCAAGAATATATTTATCTCAATTTTTTTCTTCATAAATTTTCTTTAAAAATTATTCATCAGAATATCAGCATTTAAATTCAATTACAAGCAACTTTAATAATATAGATGACAACTCTGATCTAGATAACATGTCAAATCCACAAGTTTATAATATGGTCCATTTTAAACTAAATTATAATCAATGACAAAATATCAGTAACTTTAAATAATCTAAAATAAGTTTTTAAATTCTTGGTCTACCTTTAAAAAAAATCAAAGCATCTAGAAAAAAATGTATATAAAGAACACTGAAAATATAAATACTTGTATAGTACTCCTTCATGAAGTATTGGTTTTAATAATAATTTAAAAAATTAACATATATTATTTGAGTGACTTATTTTATATTAAATTTACTATCATTTTTAAAAAATTATGATTTCACACTGAAAAGGGGAGAATTAGTTTTCCCTGAGGATTTTTATGTAATATTAAGTGGTCAGCCTTAGAAACACATATGCAGGTAACACTGAAAGCATCCAGCAGGTTATATTTATATTTTTATATGTAGAAGTAACAATAACGTCTAAAGGAGAGGAAGTCATGAATTTGGGAAGGGCTAATATAGAAGAGAATGCGGGGGGTGGATGAGATGGTGCAATTCTCTTTTAATTTACTAAAATTAAAAAAAAAATGATTTCATGCTTAGAAAAAAATTCCACAAGCTTGCAATTAAAATCTTAAACAGAGAAAATGTCCACGAACAGTGAGTTAAGCACTCTGTGCCTTATTTTGTACCCTCCCTTCAAACAAGGAACTTGTTATTTAAGTATGTCATGAAAAAGGGTGATAAAGTCTTTCTGTAACAATGAAAGGGCTCCTGAGGTGTCCCAATGCAATAGTGACTCTCTAGTCACTTCAGCCACTACTCACACATAAGCAGCCATCCGGAGCTGAAGAGGTTTAGTTTCCAGCACCCTGATGGCAGCTCACAACTCCTGTAACTCCAGTTCCAGGGGATCTAACATCCTCTTTCTGTGTTCCTGGACACTGTATACAATAGTACACATTCACACACATTCATATACCCAAAAACATAACATACAATTAATGAATAAATCTTAAAAGAAAAGACACCTGCTTTATCTGCCACTTTGAACTTCTAAAACAGCAAAAAAAAAAAAAAAAAAAAAAAAAAAAAAAAAAAAAAAAAAAAAAAAAAAAAAAAAAAAAAAAAAAAAAAAAAAAAAAAAAAAAAAAAAAAAAAAAAAAAAAAAAAAAAAAAAAAAAAAAAAAAAAAAAGAAAAGAAATGATAGCTTCATGATGTGAAAACAAGAGCCTCCATTAAAAGTTTAAGTCAGGGCTGGAGAGATGGCTCAGTGGTTAAGAGCACTGACTGTTCTGGAGGTCATGAGTTCAAATCCCAGCAACCACATGGTGGCTCACAACCATCTGTGATGGGATCTGATGCCCTCTTCTGGCATACAGGTGTACATGCAGGCAGGATGCTGTATACCTAATAAATAAATACATCTTAAAAAAAAAAGTTTGTCAGTCCTCACTCACTCACTCACTCACTCACTCACTCACTCACTCGTCTCTGCTCCACACACATTGGTTCCACATCATCAGATTCAGACGACTACCAATCAAAACCACTGCAAAGAAAACTGCCTCTGTCCTAAACATGTGCTGTCTCTTTTTCCAAATCACTCTTCCCTACCGATAGAGTAAACTCCAACTTAAAAAACATCAAGTTACATAAGGTACTGTACTGAATCCAGATGTGACTAAGGTATCTGAGGGCATGCGGTGCACAGGTCGCCCTCAAGCTTGTTTGTTTGTTTGTTTCTTTCTTTCTTTCAATTTATTTATTTACGTATATGGACAATTGGGTAGGCTCACTGGTCAGCAGCTGCAGGGCTTCCTACCTCTGTCTCCAACTCTAAGCTTTTGGTAAACACCAAGATACCCAGGTGCATGGGCACTGGCCATACAAAGGGAGGTCCTCGGATTTCACAGGGAGGCAGCTGATGAGCCATTTTTCATAAAGGACTTCAGTACCTATGGAGAACTGGTTCCAGTCTTCAGTAGGTAACAGGGATGATTAATTTATTTGAAATTGCTCTCATAAATTATATATATATATATATATATATATATATATATATATATATATATATATATACTTACTTACTTTGATAACTTCTTATACATAAGAGTAGTAAAGAACCGACGAAGGTCACATAAGACATCGTGTATTCGAAGGACTTCTATCTCTGATGAAAACCAACGAAGGACCAGAATCGTGTCACTACACATGTGATATGTGTGTCACATAAAGCTTTCAGAGGACAGAGAATGGAATGAACATCTGAGGCAGAGGGAACGGAATACTGGCTCCTCTCTCAGTAAAGAGAAATAGAAATGAGCACAGAGCTCTTCTCAAGACAAAGTTTGGAGATGAGGGGTTAAGGGGCTGTTGGAAGATGGACATGGGGCCAACAAGAGGGGAGTTGACATCTGTAGGAAATTAGCTACTTGGATGGCTTTCCCTGAATGAGCTTGGCAACTACTGTTTTTTCACTCTGGCAGGAGACAGGAGAGTTTACATCTGGGGAGAGGAGGTGGCTAGGAGGGGGACACCTAAGATCTCTCAAGAGCAAAGGTTCAAGAGGGCCCAGCTGAGGAGCTCTCATCTGAAAGGTGTGGGAGCAGAAGTGTATCAGATACATTGGTTTGGACATGGGAAGTCACTATGGTTCATCTTACTTTATATTACTCAGGTGTGTGGTAATTTTATATTTAACTTCATAAACTTGCATTTTAACTGCATCCTGTCACATGAGGTCACCTGGGGAATTCCACTTGTGGCATGTGGACAAAACATGTGTCTTGGGCTGGAGAGATGACTCAGTGGTTAAGAGCACCGACTGTTCTTCCAGAGGTCCTGAGTTCAAATCCCAGCAACCACATGGTGGCCCACAGCCATCTGTAATGAGATCTGACACCCTCTTCTGGTGCATCTGAAGATAGCTACAGTGTACTTAGATATAATAATAAATAAATCTTTATTAAAAAATGTGTCTTTTTGAACATGATGGATTTCAGATTTTTGGACTACATGTGATTAATCTATTTAGTAAAAGTTTCAGTCTGTCCAATGAATAAACATATCATCATTCTTAAGCCACTCTTTCAATGTTCCCTTCAAAATCCTGTCAGTTGGGTTATAATGATTCTTCTTTCTAAGTAGACAGGAGTGGTTTTCATAAAATAAGTGGAAAGACCTACAGGGACTGACAGTTTCTCAATGAAATGCTAATTCCTAACCACCCCATAGTTTGGTTAGCCCAAAGAATCCCTGATCACATAAACTAAATTACTTACTTGCTTTTCTTTCTTTTCCCAGAGCTGAGGACTGAACCAAGGTTCTGAACTTGCTAGGAAAGTGTGCTATCACTGAGCCAAATCCCCAACCCCTAGAATTTATTTATTTTTATGTGGTTGCTTTGCTTGTACATATATGTCTGTGTGAGGGTGCCAGGTTCTCTGGAACTGAAGATACAGACAGTTGTGAGCTGCCATGAAGGTGTTGGGAATTGAACCTGGGTCCTCTGGAAGAATAGCCATCTCTTCTGCCCTGTCTACAAAACTTTCATTTGGTATTTTACATCTCGTAAATAGAAACCCACACCCAGTGATCACAAAGTCTCTGAGATACATATTAAAGGAAAGACAATGTATTAAGAGAATCATGAATAAGAAGTTGCCAGGTGGTGGTGGTGCATGCCTTTAATCCCAGCACTTGGGAGGTAGAGGCAGATGGATCTCTGTGAATGTGAGGCCAGCCTGGTTTACAGAATGAGTTCCAGGAAAGCTGGGGCTTTCCAGAGAAATCTTGTCTTAAAAAAACAAAACAAAACAAACAAAAAACCATGATAACAACAACAACGAAGAATATTAAGTTATTAATAAAAAGCAAGAGGATGCACAAAATCCACAGAACATAAAAGAGGTGTCAGACTTATATTGCTTGTGTATTAAAAACATGTTTCTTCTCTCCTTTCAACAGCTGGCACTCTAGAACAAACGTGAAAGTCAAGAAACGAGCTGGATTTGAGGATATGACAAAAATGAGTGCTCCACACATAAGATTTCTAGAGTCATTCTTATTGAAGCAACCCACTGCCAACAAGAGCCCAGGGAACATCATGCAGGAGGACTCAGAGGAAGGCTTGGCGTCCTGTGCCTCACAGCGGCACATCTGGGACGTCGGTGATAGCATTCTGCCCTCCCAGGGTGAAGCCAAGCACGGAAAGCCTGAGCAAGGCTTACCCAGGCTCTTACACAGCAAACCATATCTAATGGATTCAGCCTACTGAGGGGCAACAGCTGCCTTTGCAAGCCACAGTGCCTCCATCTGAAGAGGGAGTCCACATTACAACACTGGCACATGACAGCAATGAGAAACAGCTCAGCTCGGCTATCTATCAAGACCTGTCTGTAGTAGTGAGGAGTCTCCTAAGGTCCAAGAAGGACCCCAAACCAGCACTTAGGGGCTAGTCAGTCAGGTATTCACCTGGCTGGTTACTCTGGGCAGCTGAGTGGCTAGGTGACCTAATTCTGACTAATGGAACCAATGAGATTCTTGAAAAGATTTTTCTTCCCTACTAAGAGGGGGAAACTTAGAGACAGTCCATATCTTTCTGCTTTTTTGTGTTGTTATGCAATAAGAATCACAATGTTTTATGGCCAACTTTGATGGGGCAAAGAGGTGAATATATCATCACACACTGAAGAAAATGGGAAGATCGAAGAGGAGCCTGAATTTGTTCCTGGGTCAGTGGCTGGTCCCTGTGTCAGTGTTAGAAGCAATGATTCTTGATTCCTTGTTAAGTTAAAAAAAAAAACCAAAACAAAACATTATTGCTTCAGCCATTTTGAGTTGAGTACTCTATTACTTAGAAGTGAAAACATGTAGAAAGGATAATGAATAAAATCAAGGAAAGCTCTGAGTTGACCCACCCCCAAATCTCTATCACCTGGGACTGGCTGGGGTGTGCTGTTGTAAAGCGTCAGGATCTCTGTGAGACAGGACAACAGGATAACTGAAAGGAGTGCCAGTGAGGACTCAACAGTGACGGTGTCACAGAAGCCAAGGATCTAAAGCCAGACCAACGACTCTTGGCAATGAACATTTGTAAGAGAAGATGTGTGGACAGAGGGACACACTGTGACACACTACAGCTTCCATGATGTTTTCTATGCTTTTTGTTGTTTGTTTGTGTATTTTATTGGGGGGGGGCTGCAAGGGCAAAGGAAGGATATGAAGGGACAGGGAAAGAATAGGACTGGAGTGAGGGATGTGCAACTCAGAAGGAATTGATACGAAGTTTAAACTATTTTAGAATAACTCTTAGAAAGAATGAGGAGACCAAAGAGAGAAACAGCATTAGGGGATGAATTTAATATAGTCAAGGTCTAATCAATGGCAATTCTAAAAGAAAATAGCACACAGAAATGAAAATTTCCAAATATTAGACAAGAAACTTTCTGAGGTCCCAGGCTAAGAGTGAAGACCAAGACTCCACCAACTGCCCGGTGGCACAGTGAGTGGGATGAAGCAGTGTTTCATTTCAGACAATCAGAGAAAACTCTAAGCGGAGTAGAGAAGACTGTCAGCATGCCCCACAGGAAACACTGTCAAGCATGACTGCGATTCTGTGCAGGACAGGAACTCTCAAATGTACCATTACCACTAAAGACACAGAGTGACGTACGTAGAACGTTCAGGAGAGTAGATATCAATCTGAGATTGCCATACTCACTTGAATGTTCCGAGGTAGGCAGAATTCTAAGAATAACCCGTACTGACTCTGGCTTGCCTAGAATCTCCAACCCCTCCAATGTAGTAGGCCCATGGGGATATGAAGAGATATTAATTCTACAATTATGCAGAGAAAGACTTGGCCAAGTGGGTGTGACCTAATCAAGTAGAGTTTCCTATGGCTAATATTAGAAAAAAAAAAAAAAGCTGGAGATTCAATACATGAGGATCTGACCTCTGAAGGCAGATGCAGGCAGATCTCTGAGATTAAGGCTAGCCTGGTCTACAGAGTGCATTCTAAGACAGCCAAAGGGAAAAACCCTGTCTTGAAAAACTACCACATATCAGATATCCTACATATTAAATGCTTATGATTCATAACAGCAGCAAAATCAGTTATGAAGTAGCAACAAGGTAGTTTAATGGTTGGGGCACCACAACATAAAAAACTATATCAAAGGGTTGCAGTATTAGGAAGGTCGAGAACTACTGCTAATAGAACATAGCATGTTCACTATGGGTCAAGTGACCAGCTCTCTGGTCTAAGTGCTCTCAGTGCATTCAGTAGTGTCAGGAAGCAAAGCATGACAAAAAGTGGTCTAACTGGTAAGGTTGGGAAGAGTTTCCTTCACTCTTCTGTCAGGGTCTCCTCCAAGAAGCCAGCTAACACAACAGGACAAGGTTCCATTCTAAGCTCATAGCACACAGGGGACAAGTATTTGCCCTGACCCTCACTGGTCCATTTCTTGCCCCTGGTTCTACTGCTCCACTACAGTTCCTCTATTTATATTAACTCTAGTATTCTAGTCATAGCTCAGCCTGGACTCCCACCTCTGCACACTGCTCCCTGTGGATGGTGGGCAAGTGATAACGGGAAGCAGCAGCAGCGGAACACTCATAAATATCTGTCTTCATCTCAAGTATACAAAGGAGGTACTCCTTTCTCTACTCTGGAGATGAGGACTACAGGCTCCAAGACTACAAAGGCCTTATAATTGGTGCTCTGCCCCAAAGCCCACACCTTTCCCATTAGGACCATATCCCAGCTTATGAAGAATTAACATAGGCTCTCTATTTAACTACCCCTTTTCTTTCTACTGTAAGAAAGACTCTTGGACTCATGAGCCAGTCATATCTTCAACTCCTAGCTACCTGGCCATGGCTGGACAAGGGAGCTATTCACAAGATGCTATTAAAGACCAGCACGAATGCTTCAGAGTCCTGAGCTTCTCCTTTGGAAAAAAAAAAAAAAAACTATCCCGGACTTTTCGAAGAACTTTCTAGAGAAATTAAAATCAATAACAAGGCAGATGTGGTTCTCTGGTCAGGAGTTTAGTGGGCCAGTGAAAGAGGGTGAGGGATTACTGAAGGTATCCCAAAGCCCTTCATTTATTTGTCATTCTAAAGTGGAGGCTTGGAAGCATGCCAACCAAAACCCAGGATGTTTCATAAATACAAAGCTCCAAGCTGCCTACAGATTGGAGGTTTCTGGAACAAGGCTTGCCGTCTAGAAAGCAACACATAAAAGGTTGCATCCTTCAGTCAGACCACCCCGTCCTACATGCAGTCTTAGCCTAGACTCAAGCTCATCAAAGAAAATTCTAGGAAAAGAACTACTAAAATAGCTTTGAACAAAAATCACTGATATTTGTATTAGGCAAGATGGCAGAGTGGATACAGTTCTTGTTGTATAAGACTGATGACTGGAGTTTTGTCTTGAAACCCACATAAAGAAGAAGAGGAGAGGGGGTTTAAAAGATAGCTTAATGGTTTAGAGCACAGACTGCTCTTCCAGAGGTCCTGAGTTCAATTCCCAGCAACCACATAGTGGCTCACAACCATCTGTAATGGGTTCTGGTATGTCTAAAAGACAGCAGAGAGCTACAGTGTACTCATATAAATAAAATAAATAAATCTTTAAAAGAAAAGAGAGAGAGGAGAGAGAACCAACTCCACAAAACTGTCTTTGATCTTCAGATGCATGCCCTGCCACACCCCCACACACATGCGAATACATTTTTTTTAAAAAAATAATTATTTATTTCATGTATATAAATACACTGTAGATGTCTTCAGACACACCAGAAGAGGGCATCAGATTTTAGATGATTGTGAGCCACAATGTGGATGCTGGGAATTGAACTCAGGACCTCTGGAAGAGCAGTCAGTGCTCTTAAGTACTGAGCCACCTCTTTAGTCCCCACAAATACTTTTTATATAGTCATAAATGTCACAGATGATTCTGGCATTTGTAGTAACTGGTTAGTCACTATTAACTGAATAAATGAGCACAGGTTTTCATGAAGTGAATTCCAACTTAAAACAAAAACCAATAGAAACAAAACAAAACAAAACACTGTTTCAGAGTTCAGCATCTAATCATCAGGTAAGAGCCAGCAGTGTATCAGACTACCCCACAGCACACACTATAGAACACCACAGCACACACATTGTAATACAGCACACCATGCCATACACCACTATACTGCACTACACCACATCCAACGCCATACTTCACTGCACTGCACTATAGAACACCACACTATACACAAAACCATACGGCACTACCATACGTTGTTACCCTACACCACACCACACCATTCTGTGCTACTTTATAGCACACCACACCGCACACACCACTCTGCATACATCATCCTGTGTTGTACTTGCTAATATGATGGACATGGCCTCCCCACTTCAGAGACCCAGGGCACCGAGCCACACTCAGGCAACTGCTAGTTGCTCGGTTTTGATGCTCTGCATGATACTGTTTTAACTGAATAATTTATTCTTTATTTTCTTTTTGACCAAATATGCTCCCAGAGGGCTGGTTTTCTCTGATGACAATTATTATGTCACAGAAAAACATGCACTGGTTAGGGCAAAGAAACATTCAAAGCACATGCTACATTCCAAAGTCAATCCATAGTAAGTGTAACTCTGGGCTATCCAGATGGCTCTATGTGAATGTCTAATCATCTGTGTGAGTTAACCACACACATACACACAAACACATTGGTGGGGCAGGTTCATTTTAGAACTAACACAAGAAAATGTATCATTTCTTTGGTGATATGAGGTAGAAAATTGCAGATGAAATAGTTTGCACATTATACCCACTGTGTTGATTAACATTTGGTTAAAGACAGAAAAGAGAGAAATTAGAAAATAGTTCTATTCCTTTCTACTTTTCTTGCTTTGAGAAGACTGACTAAACAGACATAGGGCATAACAAAATACTTTTAAAAAGAGGCATCTCAATGGGGAGGGTCAATTTTCTAAGGAGCTTGCAAATAAGAACTAAAAAGATCTGTTGGCACACTGGTGTGGGAAAAGAGAAAGAAGCTGATGGAGGGAGACCAGGGACAGAGGGAACCCTGGAGAGCAGACAGGCCAGCAGGCACAGCAGAAGAGGACCAGGAGGAAAACAGGACTACCAAAAGCAATCCGTGACGCGATGCAAAGAGTTAAGGCAACAAAAGCCAGAGACACACAACCCAGGAGAATACTTGAGAATGTGAGAGCTTGGTACAGGACCAGGAAATCTAGGCTCAGATATGATTCTGACAGGTTCCAATACAGGAAACACATGCAAAAACTTACAAACAGTAGCTCTCTTTCCCTTTCCTACACAGCACACACATTATCTATCCATGTCATTGGGACTTTATAAAAACAATCTAATGAAAAAACTAAATTTATGTCAAAGTTAAAAATTACAGCCAGTTTCATTTTAGCAAGTCCTCCCTGGATTTCAGTGATGCAATGAGTGTGTACACACACACACTTGTACATGCACATGGTGTGTGCTGTGTGTGTGCCATGCCATGCCAAGTATGAAGGTCAGAAGACAACTCTGTGGAGTTAGTTCTTTCCTTTCCCTTTAGTTGGTTCTGGAGATTGAACACAGGTGGCTGGCTTTCGTGAGAAGCATCTTTACTTAGCCGGAGTAATCTTGCTAGCTCAATAGTTTCATTTTAATAATCTGATAATATATTTTACCAGGTTAAGACTATAATGTTAAGATTACAAAATGCCATATTATACGCTTCTTTTAAAAATAATTTTTATTTTAACATGTGCAGTTAATTTTTTTTATTCATGTTTTAAAATTTTTTATTCATGTTTTGTATTCAATTTTCAAAGTTTCTATATTCGAGTAGTATAGAGAAAGAGACTATGGTATTTTCTTATGTCACAAATTTAAAAGACAAAAATCAGCATTATAAGAAATGGAAAAAGGCCCGTGTCTCTGAGCATCCTCAGTACCCAACACACAACACGTCTGGAACTTACTTTTTGCTATTTTTCAGTTAGTTCAGTAATGTATTACTTCACCAAGGCACTGAAAGTCCAAAAGTCTTCCAGAGCAAAGGATAAAGTGAGTGTTCACAATGTTTATCTGAAGATTGTATATGCAAAGCTGGATATGCAGTAATTGCTAAATAATTAATAAAGGAAATGATTAAACACCTAGATTTGGAATCAAATTTTTAAGAGGAAAACTGTGTGTTAAGGAAAAAACTGTTTTAAGTCAACCACCAGCAAAATGAATTCACTGCCTAAATTTATATACACATTGCTATACCATACAACACTGTTGTTCCCAAGCGAACAAAGCAGCCCCTCCCTTATGCTGGCAGCATTCCACAGGCAACAAAGCCAAGGCCAGTAGATACAACATTTGCAACACGCATGTAAACTACTGAGATGAATTCTTCCAGCTCATAATCCCCAGAGAGACGAAAAGATGATGTGTTTTACCCTAAGAGCTCAGAGCTCTCTTGGGAGGTAATTCAATTGAAATTTTGCACTCAGCCTAGCTAGGCAGTGATAAACAGATGTTTAAATTAGCTGTCTACACCACAATCAAATATCTAAAGGAAAGAAGTGCTTACCACAAATATAGAGGAGATACTGAAGAGAGGGACGAGAAGACAAAAAGTTTGTTATTTTAGAAAAACAGGTTTTGAACTTCTTGGGTATGTAGCACACCACAGCAAACAGCCACGTCTCAGTGCACATACATACAAGAAAGTTTACTATCTCTGTACTACTGTTCAGTTTGCACACTGATAATCAACTTGAAAACCACAACCATTTCAATCCTGATGCTCTGGAATTGCTGTGCAGGTTTAGCCAAGCGGCAGCACACACAACCTCTCCCTTGCATTTACCTTTTATATGGGCATCTTCCCCTTTCCCCTAAATGTAGATGGGGTGCTGAGAAAAGAATATACATTATCAGAAAATAAAAGCTTAAGATTGACTCACAAAATTCCTCCTTCATAGCAAAGTAGGTAATTATCAAATTGGTCAAAAAGAAAATCATATAGAACCAAACAACAGTAAATAATGACATCAAACCCAGCACTCTCCAGTTCCCTCACTCACCGGGCTAACCAAGGCTCCCAATTTCCTGTCACACAGTAGGATGTTGTCATAAGTAAATGCTGTTAAAGTCCAATCAACTCTATGGAAAGAGTATCACATGCACTTAAAAAAATAGGATGAATGTGTATGTATGCCACATATCTATAATATGAAGTTATGATGTGTGTGTATGTGTGTGTGTGTGTGTGTGTATATATATATATATATATAGTTTCTGAACAGATCCCTATATGAATGCCTTTTGTGCAATGAACTAACCAACTGCAAGTTACTAGTATTGCTAAATAATGAGTGATAACACTCTGTCTGCTAAAGTATGACCAGAATATAAGCAGGAGGCTAAAAGCATCCAGTGAGACTTGAGCAGAAGAGAAAGAAGAGTCTGAAGTGAGCTGAATTAAAGGTGCTACAGAGGTTTAGCAGGCAGAGGAACAAAGGATGATGGGTATGAGGGTGGTCAGTTCCTCTGGCTGTTAAAGGTGTTATGACAGCTAAGGGATTTCAGTTTTATTAGTTAGGCAAACAAAGTTGAAACATTTCAAGTACAGCAGTAACCAAACAGCTTTCAGAACTATCGCTTGGACAGTGCTATAGAACAGAGAATGGAAGCCTGACTGACTAGCTGTAAAACTAGCCATCCAAATTAGTATAGGGTGCCATGGGGCTGGAATGGATACAGATTTCACATGTGGGAGGCAGACTGCTGGAAACCAGAGGGTTGTGACCAGGCCTTTGCCACGAGAAGAAAGCTGAGTGACAATAAGGCTGTTGACAAGACGTAGATGCAGGCGAGAAGCAGCTAGTGTAAGACATGATCAATTCTGCTGGAGAAACAATGACTTATAATGAGGTGGAGTTCATCTACTAAGCCACTGAATAAAAGTCTGGACTTGCAGAAGAGACCCAGAGCTTAGGAAAGGAGATGAAAGGTATACATGAGCCCCCTTTTTAAAAGATTAGTTTTATTTATATGAGTACACTATTGCTGTCTTCAGACACACCAGAAGACTGTATTGGATCACATTACAGATGGTTGTGAGCGACCATGTGGTTGCTGGGAATTGAGCTCAGGACCTCTGGAAGAACAGTCAGTGCTCTTAACTGATGAGCCATCTCTCCAGCCCTACATGAGCCTTCTACATAGACCTCCCTGAGCCATACTGAATGCAAATCTAGTTCCTGTCACATACTAGCCCTCTGACAGCAGGCAAGTGCCTTAAGCTCTCTCTGATCCTGCTTCCTCATTTGAAACAAGGGATAGTAGTTCTTACCTCCCTGGACCACTGTCAAAGTTAAATATATGCACGTTGATGCACTGAGAATAGCTGTGGAGAGAAAGAAGTAGGTGTCACCATAAGCTGCTATGTTTGTTGTAACTGAGGACTTTATACGGCAGAAACCATCCCCTGACTACGGAGAGTGAGAGCAACCACAGACAGAACTCCAGAAGTACTAAGACGAGAGAGAAAGAACAGACGCTGAGAAACATCAGAGAAAGGAAGGGAGTCAGCAATTCTGAAGACTGCAAAGACAAGGAGGGAGCAGAGTTCTGAAAACATGAATCAAACCAGGAACTAAGAAGCCATGGGTATTTCAAGAAAACATTTTTTATAGAACGGTTCCCAAATGTCTCTAATGATACACATGAAAAACAATCTGTACCTCATCTACCCTGTCTATGCATCCGTATAACCTGTGCTAGAATCATGTTCATGTTCAGCTCTGTGTACTCAGTGTCTTGAATTTTAATTCAGGGATAGTTCCTTATTGGTCATGTGGTCATCTTAAAGGCATATTGTGGCTAGTGGCAAACTTGGACCAGGAGCCAGCAGGTGTGGCTTGCCATGTCCAATGTGTTTACTATAGTTAGTCTCAGCATTCAGGAGGCAGAGGCAGTAGTTCTAGAAGTTTCAGGCCACTCTAGTTTACATGAGGAATTTCTGGTCAGCCAGGGCTACATGGTGAGAAAAACAAAACAACAGCACCAGAATTCAGAGGCTTCTAGGCTGGCTGCTGCTGGCCCTCCTCCTTCACCTTTCATGCGTTCCTGTTTGGTGAGGGCATCCATCCATCCTGCCCACAAAGGTGCCTGCCAGTCAGGGACTTGTATAGGCTGCAGGCACGCAAGGGAGCACTAATCATCCTGTCAGGTTTTCTGAGGAGACTCTGTGCATGTCACGTGGCTCATATCTGTGTACGTGTATGAAATGTCAGTAAGGCTCTACATGCAATTAGATT
Source organism: Mus minutoides (assembly GCA_902729485.2). Classification (NCBI taxonomy): domain Eukaryota; kingdom Metazoa; phylum Chordata; class Mammalia; order Rodentia; family Muridae; genus Mus; species Mus minutoides. The sequence goes on along the minus strand of LR753317.1, from coordinate 739,450 downwards.
AAAAAAAAAAAAGATGCAAGCACATTCTTCCAAGTCCCAGTGAATAAAGTTAAAGTGTGAATGCTTTTGTGGTCCAGTGTCTTACTGTCTGATATCTCAGGAAGTAAGTGTGGGTATAAAGAAGGACAGACGGACACTTGAGCCTAGAGGAAGGTAGAGGCAAAGGCAGGCTTCCAATGGAGAAGAGAGATCTAAGCATATTTGTATGGGAAAGAAAGAGTCAATGGAGAGAAAGACCTGGAAGAAAGAGGATGGGCTGTGGAGCAATGGAGTGCGGTAGGCAGGTTGTCACATTCCCAGGAATAGCAGTGGCAACCAGAACACTTAAATATATGGACTGAGAGGCCTGGAAATCCCCATTGGAAAAACTCTCCTTGAGTTCTGTAGCTAGTACTGGTCCTCAGGCTGGAGCTGGAACCACTGGCCTATGAACTGCTGGAAATGATTCACTGTTTCAACTCTACAATTTACTTTGACACTTTTTAATTGGCACATTAAAAGTATAAAGAAATCTTAGCCATCTAAAAGGTACCATCAGGTATTGTCCCTCTAATGCGCAGCTTTTCCTTTGTCAACCCCAGTATCGGTGTGAACTGAAAAGTCCTTTCCTGGGGTATGTGGGCTGACTTCAGATGACTCAGCATCAAACACTCCGGGGCTCTTATCTGTTTCAGCGCCCGGCAGTCGACTGAGCCGACCTAAACAGTGTGCAGCTCTCACCTGGGGAGTCCTGCGCTGCATTCTGCTCTCTCATCTCTTGCTCCCTTCCCCTATCGTAGCACAAGTGCAAGGAGTAAAGGAGAGAGGTGGAGAACGAGGAGAGCCACCCACAGAGGATCTCCATCGGAACATAAAGCCTATCTGGACTCTTGGTGAACACAAAAAGTTCTCTCCAAACAGTGACAATTTTATAAGCAAAAATGTCAAACAGGGGTCATGGCTAAACTATTTTACATAGAACATAAGGCATAAAAGTCACCTAATCTTCCTTAGCGAACCCTTTTCTAATGGTAATAGTTAACAAACTGCTGAAAGCTCAATTTTTCAAATTGTGTGTGTGTGTGTGTGTGTGTGTGTGTGTGTGTGTGTGTGTGTTGTGGTGTGTGTGCCCATGCGTACATGCCTATACAAGTGGTAGATATTGGGTACCCTACAATCCTTTGTCTTATTCCTGTAGGGTAGGCTTTCTCCATAAACCAGGAGCTGGGCTGACAGCCAGCAAACCCCAGTCACCCAGTGATCCTTCTGTCTCCTCCCTACACAGTGCTGCCTGCCCTATACATCACGCACACAGTCATGCCAGGTTCTTTTCATGAGTGCAGAGGGATTCAAACACAGGTCCTCAGGCTTGCATGGCAGGTGTTTACCCACTGACCCTTCTCCCTAGCCTTTTAGTTACTTTCTTACCATGCTTGCTTTTATTCCACATATGAAAGCTATTTCACACAACATTTAAAGATACTCTTAATACAGTTAGGACCTGTGGCACACTCCTGGAATCCCGGTGCTTTTGAAGCTGTGGCTGGAGAACTGCCGTTAGCATAAACCAGGCTGTGGAACACAGTATGACCTGCCTCACTCTTCACCGAAGAGGTATTGTAAACAACTTTATAATAATATCATATCAATGAATGATAGTTTTTGTCATCTTGTAGATTTTACTTCCTGAATATAACTAAAAGTACGGAAAGGCAGATGTCATATTATGTTCAAGTCAAAGTATTAGGTTATGATGGGGAATAGCAATGTGCTACAATGTACACAAGTTTCTCATTTAATTTCTGCAGCATCTCTCTCTGTTCTCATTTTACTAAGTAGGAAAACTAGCTCACAGGGCTAAGAGCCGTGAAGCATCTTTTACACTCTGTTCCCCATGCTAGAGACTGAGCAGATGTAGGGCCTGGCTCGTGTTGTTGCAGACCACAGCCCTCTACAAATAACATGTATACTCTAGACTGCAGGTTTTTCTGAGGACCATCCCACTGCACTCAGTCCAGGGTGTAAATAAGCCCTTTGTCTAGCATAGCCCACTGCCCACACAGCTAGCTAGGCAGGTCCCCGCTAGCCAGTACTTGTGTCCATGAGTCACTTAGTAACCCTGTCAGTTATCAGATCGGTGCAAAAGTATCACATAGCTTGTGATCAAGTGACCCTTACTTTATTTAATAATGGCCCACAGGGAAAGTGGTGATCCTGGTGAGTCAGATGTGCAGAGAGGCTGCAAAGGGCTTCCTCAAACTGAAAAGTTGAAAGCTCTTGATTTAAGCATGGAAAGTGAATTCAGGGATTGCTAAGATCCATGGTAAGAACAGACTTCTGTTCAGGGCAGTTGGGGAGGAAAGAGAAGTGCACCCTAAGTTTGCCCTTGTACTTCGTCTTAGTTAGAGCTTCTTTGCAGTGATACTACCCTGTAACCTAGGCAACTTGTAAGAAGGGTTTACTTTAGCTTACAGATTATAGTCCATCATCCAGGGAAGTCAGTAGAAAGTACAGACCGGGACATGGAGGCAGGAATTGGAGCAGAAGCCATGGAGAAGTGTGGCGTAAGCACTTGATCCTTCTGGCCTGCTTCTTTATATCCCAGAAGTGGTCTGCCTAGGAGTGGTCCCACCAATAGGCTGGGTCCTCCCAAATCAATCACTAACCAAGAAAAGTGCTCCACAGGCTTGCCCATCAGCCAATTTAGGAAAACATTATCTCAGTTGTAGTTCCCTCTTCTCAGATCACTTTAGCTTTTATCAAATTGACAACAAAACCAAAAAACAAACAACAATCCCTAAAACAAATAAACAAACCAAGCAAGCAGGAGGCCGAGCAGCCACTACTTCAACTAAACATAGAGGACAGGGCAAACTGGAAGCGAGGGAAAGCAAAGCTATACACTCCTCCAGCTCACTTCCAGAAGGACTTCCTTAAGCAAGGCACTTCCCAACAGCACCACTGACCGGGGACCACTGTTCAAATCTTGAGCCTGTGAAGGACATTTCAAATCTCATATTCTACTTCCTGGGCTCCCAGAGACTCATGGGCACATCATAATGTAAAATTAGTCCAACATCAGAATTCCCCATAGTCCTTCCCACTCTCAACATTGTCTAAAAGTCCCAAGTCTCTTCTGAGACCCAAGGACAGTTCTTAACCTTCACTCCCTGGAGAATAAAAGAACAAATTATACACTTCCAACATACAATGGCACAGAATAAACATTTCCATTCCCAAAGGGAGGAGTGGGGGCATAGTGGACAACAGCAAGACTAAATCCCAACAGGGAAAATTCCAAATTCTCTAGCTTCATGTCCAGCATCTAGGATTTAGTTCCCAAGTCTTTAGGTGGTTCAGCCCTGAAGTTCAGCTGCCTGCAATATGCCTCTCTCTCATGGGCTGGGTCCACCCCCTGTGTGCAGCTCTCCTTGGCAGATGGCTCATGGCTCTGGCTTCTTCAACATTTAGGATCTCTACGACATCCCCGGCTTCACTTTCACAGCATCACACGATCACATCTTACAGTCTCTTTACAAGAGACTCCCTTGCCCTGTGTTGCCTGGCCTCAACAGCTCTCTGAAACACTGGGGAAAGAATCCATGACCCTCATGTCCTGGATTCTTCCCCCAGTTCCACATGAATAATACTGTCAAGTCTGGTTGCCAACTTGGGATAGGCCACGAACTGCATCAGCAACAGCCTTGTTGGTAGGCAATTTCTAGGAGTAGAAAGCCCTTTAGAGTCTCTTTCAAAAGTTGGAAGCGAGCAGGGCGTGGTGGTGCACGCCTTTAATCCCAGCACTCATGTTCTAGGCCGGCCTGGTCTACAAAGTGAGTTCCAGGACAGCCAGGGCTATACAGAGAAACCCTGTCTCGAAAAACCAAAAAAAAAAAAGTTCGAAGCATAGCTGGGTGTGATCTTGTCCCAAGATCTACCTTGTTCTTGTTCCAGTGCAAAGCAGAAAGCCTCAAAAAAAAAAAAAAAAAAAAAAAAAAGGATGAGGGCTTATTCATTTACTTAATGTTTATGAGGGTTCTATTTGCATATGCACCTACATACCAGAAGAGGGCATCAGATCTCATTATAGTTGGTTCTGAGCCCCCATGTTGTTACTGGAATTGAACTCAGGATCTCTTGGGAGAGAAGTGCTCTTAACCACTGAGCCACCTCTCCAGCCCCCAAGAGGCCTCTCCATAATGTCATTAATTTCCTTAAGAATTACAGTGTCACAGCCAGCCCTTGAAGGTACCATAAAGCTTCCTAGTGTTCTTTCTCTCTCCCAGTTACAGTTTCTATTCTTTCTGCCTCTCTTGCTCTTTTTCACTGTAGACCTGCAATGAATGAATAACCACACCACAGGCTCAATGCTTTGCTTGCTGTCTTCTAACTTCTTTCATCAAAGAAATTAGTCCATTACCTTTTAACGTAACCTCAGACAAGTTCTTGGGACATGGGCAGAAGGCAGCCATATTCTTTGCCAAATGTCACTTGAATGTCCTCTAGCCGGTGGCTGGCAGAGTTCCTCTCTAAAGCCTCTTAAGCCAGGCATCCATTGTGCATTCCTCTCAGCACTGCTGTTTTCCAGGTGCTATTCCATGAGAATGGCCCACAGAGCTGCCTAGTGCCCTCCTCTGCTTTTCTAGGCCAATGTTCCCAAGCGTTCCCCATTCCTCCAAACCCATAATCAGATTTTTCACAGCGACAGCTCTGGGCAGCTTTCTCCTTCAGGGATGTTGGTGGTGGAGTAGGAAGGTCAGCTAGGTGTTTTCTCTCCTTCTCTGAGCTACCAGGATTTTAACACACACACACACACACACACACACACACACACACACGTGCACACACGCACGCACACACGCACACACACACACACACACACACACACACACACACACACAAGATTGTGTTATTTTCTGGAAAGTTGTTTCTAGTTGTGGTGTGGCTCAGTCCTTAGCACACACCTTTAATCCCTCTGACTGGAATACAGACATGCCCTTAGTACACAGCTCTAATCCCAAACAATGAAGGTAAAGTAAGTTTGTAGAAGGAAGCAGTATGTTTTAAAGTGATGTCAAATTAAGTAGCGGACAAAGTATTGAATCGGAGAATAACGTGACAGACTAAGATCTGCCCAGCTCTTAGGAGGAGAGGACAGAGAGGCAGCCTAAGGGGGCAGTGCAGAGAGTGCAGAAAGGGGAGGCAGTTTTACCAGGAGAGCTTTAGAGACAGGCTGGGAGAGAATGGGCCAGAGAATGACAAGGAGCCAGAAGATTAGAATATATTGCTAACGTGAGAATGAGGCCAAGCAGAGCAATTCAGGAGAGGTCAAGAAAGAGAGAGAAGCCAGATGAAATCAGTCATCTTGGAGAGGAGTTTGAACCAGAACTCCATTCCTGGAGTTGAATCATCCAGGAAAAGTTCTGAAAGAACTAGAAAAGGTGAGTATATTCAGCAGTTAGTCTCAAGAGGCTGAAAACATTCCAGGCCTAGGTAAGATTGTACAGAGGCTACAAGCTTCCAGGACTAGGTTAGCAGACTGAGGCAGTAAGCCTTGGAGATGACAAGTACATCCGATAAATAAAAGATATTTTAACAAACCGAGAAGGATGGAAGCAGCTCGGCAGGTAATATGTTTGTCTCACAGATGTGAGGACCTGAGTTTGATTCCCAGAATCTATAGAAAAGGCCAGATGTGGTAATGTTTGCCTATAATCCACATTCTGGCAAGACGGGAGGCAAAGACAGGTGTATGGACTAGCAAAGTTCCAGGCCAATGAACGACTCACACAAAAGCTAGAGTCTCATACAAAAGATAATAGGATGTCTGAGGAGTAACAGCTGAGGTTGCCCGATCCTACAAACAGGGAAATGTACATGTATACATAGGTCTGAGGAGAAACAAATTTATATAGTCTCAAACACGCCTCCACAAAACGGACATCAATGACAAAAGGGGAAACAAGAACTTGATTTAAAAAAAAAAAGGGAAGGAAAGAAAGAAAGAGGGCTGGTGAGATGGCTCTGCAGGTAAGAGCACCCAACTGCTCTCCCGAAGGTGATGAGTTCAAATCCCAGCAACCACATGGTGGCTTAAAACCACCTGTAATGAGATCTGACGCCCTTCTCTGGTGCATCTAAAGTCAGCTATAATGTACTTATGAATAATAATAAATGAATCCTTGGACCGGAGAGAGCAGGGACTGAGCAAATGGGACCAACCGAAGTGAGCGGGGCAGACCAGAGGGAGCAGGGTTGACTGGAGCGAGGAGAGAGAGAGAGAGAGAGAGAGAGAGAGAGAGAGAGAGAGAGAGAAAGAGGGAGAGAGGGAGAGAGAGAAAGGGAAAAGGGGGGGGAAGGAGGGAGGGAGGTGGCAGACACCATTGTGATCAAGTTAAAATATCCACCAAGGGGCTTGTGATAGGACACAGGGAGAACATGTTTTGATAAAACAAAAACAAAACCAGCTCTCAGAAGTATCATGCTCATCAGGACAAGGACAACTGAGGCACTTCTCTAGAATAACTAGGCTGCCAGCACAGGAGTCTGCCTCCTGCTTGTGCATCCAGGTGTGAGCCCTCAGCTCCAGCACTATCCTGCCTGATGCCATGCTCTCCTGCCACGAGGATTATGGATTCTAACTCTCGGAAACTGTAAGCCCTGGATAAACTCTTTCTTCTATAAGTCAAAAACAAAACAAGAACACAGCATACACACAGCATGGAAGCCTGCAAACACTGAGGCAGGCAGATTTTCTTTTCCTTCTGCTTTAAAGGACATTAATAGAACAACTGATGTAATCTGAGTATAGTTGATAGATCAGACAATAGCAGTGAAGTGTCCCAGTGTCAATTTCCTGACTTGACAAAAGTACTGTTGTATATCAGAAATCCTTCATTTTAAGAAAACAAACACAAAGTTGCTTCAAAGAAAAGTAGCATGGACTTGAGATAACTCACCTCAGGGCTCCCCTCTAATCACCCTGCCAACCCAACACCAGCGTGATCCCTTAGAATGATTAGCACTATATTTAAATGAACAGTTGCTAATATATCTGATGTTGAGGGCCTCCAGAAACCAAAGATGTCTTGTTCCATTTGAAAACATATACATTTGATACTAAATATCTATTTGATAGTAAAAAAACCATTTACCAAGCTCACACTTTATTGCTAAATTTTGTGTCGATACTTGCTATTTTATATATTTGGGAGATAAATGTCTATTGTTTATGTCTTTGCTAATTTAGTTAGATCATGCTATTTTACAGCATATAGACCTTTTAAAGAACATTATGTAATTGTTGATATGTTAATATAGGGCATTACAGGCAGCTCTTGAAGACACTAAAGTCTATCAAGTCAGGTGGTAGGGAAAAGTTAATTAATGAGTAATAAGTAACAGTACTAATTAATAAAGATCACCTTTTAGGGAAGTGTTTGGTAAAGTCAATACTTTGTAAGCAATCTCATTGCTCCCCAATCGGTGATGTAATGGATTTGCAGAAAGTGAGGTGCACTAATCTTAATAGTTACAAAGTTTAAATGTTATACATTCTTTGGATACCCTGTCTCAAAACTAATGTTTGCCAAAATACAACATAAGCAGCACATGAGGAGCAAGGAGTTGATTCTAGTGACCAGGGTGGTCAGCAGAGAAGGGGTCCTGGAACTGCTCCCACTGGGAAGCCCAAGGCACAGGAAGGCACCATGGCTTTGTAGAGAAGTAACTGTGTGAACATGAGTACATGTATGAAGGTCTGCTCTTACAGGGCCAATGGCAACAAGATGAGACCTATATATAACGGGAGAGAGTGCTGATGGTGTAAAACCCATGGTCAATGTCTGTCAGCACTGGAGTATTGCTGGGGAGTCCTAGGGAACTGGATGGGATCCCTGTATGGCTTTGATTGCTCATGTCCACTGCCGCACTCCAGACCCTAACCCCTGCTGCTGACATGCCCAAGGTGATCACAGTCATTAGAAGACACTGACCGGGGCTTCAGGTAGCAAAACTGTGGGCCGTGAAGGCCACTTACAGTGAGGTCACCATTCCTACCTCACCCAGAAGGCCAAGAGCTGAAACGCTTGGACTTCTTTGTACTAGGATTATTTACCCCAAGTCTATGACTACAAAGAACTCTTACAAAGGAATTCCAAGTGTCTAAATATATGTTCCACCACATATACTACTATCTCAACAACATACACTGCTTAAGACTTGGACTTATAAAGAGGGTCCCTAAACCAATCAACACTGATAAAGCCACAACCGAAGGCAGAAGGGTGAATAGCTGTGCCCATAGGACAGAGAATTAACCTGTATCTGAATTCTCATGCTAAGTCCATAGCTGTATAAGTTTGTTGTTCTCATATTGATAAAGATCCCTTTATACCAAAAGTAGATTCTCTTAAAGCAAACAAACAAACAAAGGCACAAAGAGAAAATAAAATGTTTCATTACTTACTATGGGCTATATTAGTAAGGCCTTTTCTCTAAACAAAATACAAAAGTCAAAACAAATCTCTAAACATGAACACATTAAACATCTTATGGATCTGCCTGCGTCTGCCTCCCGAATGGTAGGTTTAAAGGAATAAACCACTCTACCAGGAAAATTATACATATTATGCATTTTTAGACTTTTCAAATCAGAAAGACTTCTATATATCATTTGAAATAACACAAATATCTTACAAAGATAAATCAGTGAAATCAATTACAGTCTACCAAGAAGGGGTGACCCATAAGCTAAAGGCCTTTGGACTATAGATAAGCTTTAAAACTTTTTGTCAAAATATAATACATAGGGCCTAGCATTGTGGTATATGCCTTTGATCCCAGCACTGGAGGGTGGGAGTGGGGACATGTGGATCACTGTCATTTCTAGGCCAGCCTGATATACAAAGTAAGTCCCAGAGCACCCAAGGCTACAGAAAGAGACCCTGTCTCAAAAACAAAATAAAACAAAACAACAACAAAAAAATCCCCAAAATCAAAACCGAAAAAAATCAAACAAAGAAAAACAAACTACCACCAACAAGAACAAGAAGAAAAAATATACACCAAGCACATCCATTTACAATTGCGGCTCTTGACAAGTTGGACATACTCAGATACAGACAGAAAACTGTGGTAACTGTTCCTTCCCAACCAACTGTGGTCTAACTGATCATTGGTCTAACTGATCATTACTCTGCCACAGGCACAGGTACTGTCTAAACCTAGATTCTATCACTGAACTTGACATCTGAGAGATTTTTCTACACTCTGTGTTCCTAAAGATCCTTTTTTAGTGTTATATAACATTTCACAGCCTTTATTTATTATATTATTGATAGGTATTTTAATCAGCTTTTGTATCTGAAATTTTATATTTCTCTTTTAAAAGGCTCTCAAAATTTGAGGGTCTTGCCATTGAGTAGTTTAGGCCACCTTCAAGTCACAATTCTGGTGCCTCAATCACTGAAGTGCTTCTGGAAGAAGAGCCAAGAAACCTTACTCAAGAGCCGCCTCTGTCCCTAACAGTTCTGAAACTCCTGCTCACGCCATGCATGCCCATTGAGGTTGTATTTAGCGTGCCTTGCAGTGTGCGGTCAGAGGCAAAGCACCCGTGGCCTCTCATTATGTACACCAGTGGCATGTAGTACACACTCAAATGCACACTGAAAAAATAGTGATCTTAAAGTACAATGAGTCTACCACAAGGAAACCATGACTTGAGGAGACAGAGACACGGGCTTCCATCAGAGACTCGAGGAGACAGAGACACGGGCTTCCATCAGAGACTCGAGGAGACAGAGACACGGGCTTCCATCAGACAGGGGCTCCTCTCAGCCAGCCGTTTCCAAAATAACACACGAGATTCCGAAGGAGGAGGCATGTGTCATGTGATTAAAGGCCATGTTCTCTATTTCTGTTCCATATCGGCTTTGTAGTTCTCGTTCAAGTCCCTTCCTGAAAAGAACTCAGCAGCCAGCCAGCCAGCCACCTTAGCTCCAACAATCCTGGGCTTTCCCATGGCACGTTACTAAAGGGAATGTGTATTGCTAGTGTATTCAAACAGTACCCCAAACCCCACTATACATGACATCATGTTTTGTTCACAGTCCAAAGATTTAGAAGTAAACTGGTGCCAAAATACTGTAAATGTTTTTCCCCTTTGTGCCTTCAAGAATTGGGCAAGAAATAACAACTATATTTTCTTTAACATTTGCAGACACTTTCAGGCTAAGAAATGGGGCTATCTGACTTGGGTTTTAAACACTGAGAAATTAGCTAACTAATAACTGCAAATAGTCAACTATGAAAGAAATGGCAAGGCTTCTAATATTCCACCCAACCCTCACCAGGTCCAAGATCAGACCCAAAGCTACACACTCACACTGTCTTTTCAGAAACACATAAAATCAGTATTAACTGCCTTTAAGGACTCAGACACTGCTACTGTCTCATGTATTCTACGAGGCTTTAGACTAAACGTGTGGTGATGTGACAGAAGCAAAAGCCACATTATAAAGAGAGACTTGAACAGCCCGAGAAGGGCGGTAACAGCAAAACTAAACATCAGGTGTGGGATCGCCGCTGGAAAGGAGCGAGCAGACAGCAAGGTGAGCGGTTTGGGGAAGGAACTCAGAGAGCTCTGCAAGCCTGGGTAACAGTTATTTAGATTGCTGAGGATAAAGGAGGCAGATCAGGTCCCTGTGCTACTTCCAGAGCTCTACAGGGAGGAAGAAGCACGCTTCGCTTCCCAGCGTGCAGGCCACCTATCTGAGGAGGGGAGGAGAAAGCACTTTCAGCACAGGGGAAGATTTCAGGAGAAATGAGGATCTTGGCATCTCTCCAGTGATAACAATAATTAAACCAAGGAACTTTCACAACTTTTGAAAATATGTGTCGATGTTCAAATTCACAGATTATACACGACATGACATAACAATTTACATTCATGACTGTACACAGCTATCATACACTAATTTCTACACTGTCCCGTGAACACCACATATCAACAATCTCTCCTAAAGCAACAATTTAGTAGCTACTCTTTCAACAATAAGTTGTCTTTTAATGAAACCAACAGGAAGTGTTTAGAAAATACACATGTGAAATACCCACACCTAAACTTTCTTGCCCCAAGTAACTTTATATAAAATTTTCTACTTCAGCTTAGAGAAAGTTAGGTTTACAGTTAAAAATATGAGTGTTCACCAAAATGAAACTAAAGTGTTGTTTTCAGAAAATAATTATTATTTTAAAATTCTAAAATGTACTTCAGATTATTTTAGAAAATTCATCTTAAACAGTGCTCTCACTTTTCTACTAAAATTTTTATTTAACAATTACTTAGGAACAAAGAAAAGGTAACTATAAAGAGTGCTCCAAGTTATTTACCAAACGTGACGTGTCTGCTTCTGGTCAGTAGGTATGTCCCTTCCTTCTACAGAGAAGGCAAAAGCCCTAGGCATAGAAACTACCTCATTTCACAGCTACAGATTTCTGTTCACCGCAATGGGAGCTTCCAACGCTGTTTGCAGCCTATTTTTCTATCAGTAAAATCAATCCTATAAGAAAACACCAAGTTTTAAAATGTTTCCTCTTTTATTGCCCTCTTGATTAAAGTTGAATTAAAATGTTCTCAAAGAGAGTGGCCATTTTCCCAATGCACTTCTTTGCTGGCAGGATAGTTTCTTCTCTTTCTTTTGTTTTTTTGAGTAATGAGACACCAGAGAGTTTGGGGGGGGGGTAAATTCACTACACTAACTATATTTTAAAAGGACCATTGTTCTGTTTTTAAAGCTCTAACTCTTAGTGTTACATTAGGCCTGCCACACAAAGATAACTCTGAAAAGAGACATCAACTTGTCTTTCATGTAACTTTTCGGCTGGAGCCACGGCACCCTGCATGCCCGCCAGCGCCCGCACTTAGAGCAGCCCTTCAGCCAGTGAGGCCACCACAGCCTTTGGGTTTTCTCCCTCTCACAGCACAATCTAGAGGATCCAAAAAGAAAACACAGCTTTTGTGTGTGTGTGTTGAGGAAACATTGCTGTAGCTACGCTGGTGGCTGTGTGGGCCACATTATCTGAACTAAGAAGCATACGGCCCAAAGATCATCTTCTATAGGAATTTTTAAAGAAAATGCTAACAGTTTCTAGAAGGGTGCCAAGTATTTATATAACTTTTACTCAAGTGGTCAAATAAATGCGTTAAGTACTGAGAGAGGAGGGAGGAAAGAAGACAAGAGGCACAATTCTGGGGCAATGAGTGACATGGTTTCCTTCGTAGGAATAAGAACACCTGAAATCAACACCAAGGTTGTCTCGGTCTCCTTACCTCAATTATCCACTAAGATAAGAAAAGTCCCCTTAGAGCAAGGAAAAGCTACCGACTGATCTCTGAAGGAGCAAGAGCAAAGAACATATATTTTAAGATATTGAAAAGCATAAACTCATACAGCCATAACAGAATATGGATTCCTAAGGCTGTAAAGTTTGGAAAGTGTTTTTACATAATGCTGGAAAAGAAAGCCCACCAAGACACATAACTTCTCTAGAGTGTGGGCTTTCCAACTGCAACGTGGTCCCTGCATGGGAACATCTGGCAAGATCGCTACAAAGAAAGAAAATAAATTCTAGGCACATTTGTCCTGGGGTGATGGTGGTCTTACCTGCATAAAATGGAAACAAACAGACTCAAAACTCTTTAATGTATCAGAAGGGTGTTCCTCTGAGTTGAAACAAACTAGTGAATGTGTCTGCGTCTTTCCTGTCTTGTCTGTCACACACTCAGGTAGCAGTTCTGACAATGCTCCTCACAGCTCCTCGTATGGGTAGGATCGGTTTCTTTCCCACCAGAGTTCCTCAGCTAAGGAAACAAAATCTGTGGCTAGGCCCGGGTAAGATAGATAGCTATACAAAGTCAAAAATGATCATTTTAACAAGGAAACTCAAGTTATGCTTTTAATTTATAAATGCCTTCTATAATATTTATTCTTTTGGCATTTTCTTTAAAAAGAAAAGCAAGCAGCCTTTCAGACTTCATCAGTTTAAAACTGGAGCAACTCACGGCTTCCAAAAGGCTTTTTAAATCGGTTCCTGTCTCTTTAAAAAAGCCTGAATAATTAACCACACTCTTAGTGCCATTCAAATAAATAAAAACCAGTATGGGTATATTCCACACGACAAGCTTACAGCTTTAAAAATCATTAAGAACTTGGTAATAATATTTTCAGCAAATTTTACTATTGCCTATCCATCCTAATGCACTTGACTTATCTGTGGAGATAAAACTTATCTTGACCTTGCTGGATACAAACAGCCCAGACTAAAACCTGTGATAGCCTCTGTGGGAGAAAAGGCAGCGATAACCATTACAAGACAATACAGGCAAGTCTCCACACTCAATACAAATGCTCCAACAAAAGGAAAATTTGCTTTATTCCCTCTTTGGTCATAACAAATAGGAAAGCAACAGTTTTATGCCTTCAGATAAACAACATTCAGTGCCCCCCCCCCCCAAGCTACCTATTTTAAACAAGAAACAGCAAAGCCTCAGTCTTAAGAAGTCCCATGAGCACAAAGGAGCAGAGGACCAATGGGGAAGAAACTGAAGGTCTTCCTTTGGGGACAGCTATAACATCAGAATCCTTCCTTACCATAGTCTGAAATTTTCAGCTTTCACTTTCGTTAAGCTCAAATATTATGAAATGACACCTCCAGTGTCTAATGCCTAAAAAGATAGTTCCAAGTGTTTCCTTTATGTTATGGTAGTGCCCTTAAACAGGCTCCCTCCTCTCTTAAACGTTAACACCACAATGTTTTTTTAATCAGAGTAAAGAGCTAAATCAGAGTGGAATGGCCCATTCTGTTTCCCAAGCTTGCATGGCGGGCGGGCAGGCAGGCAGGCAGGCGCAGAGGGAGCTAACTTGAACCCACTTTCACTTCTAGGTGCCTGTCTCCAGACAGAGCTACCTATACTATATAATAAACAAGGCTACTCATAGTGCTAAGATTTCTGATTCTCAACTAAATTTCTCTTGCAATTTTAAAGCACAAAATGAAATAATTTCAAAATATTAGTCAGAAAGTTTCAATTCCAAAAATGAGAAAAGACTTTATAATTTGGCCTTGAAATCATTTCCTTTGATTTTAGACTACTTGGGGGAGGGGCAAACCTACAAAGTGTGGCCTGCCCTGACACCTGAACTCCCGGCTGGGACTCTCTAGTCTCACTGCCCTCCAGAGCCCACAGTGGTCAGGCCACATTTAGTCACTCCAAATGACATTTACGAGAGTTAAGTAAGAGAGCAGCTTCAGCCATCTTTCCACATCACTCTTTAGTAGTTTGATAACTGTATCGATGGCATATGATTTTAAGGAAGCATGAAAGGAAAGTTATTAACGAACTTGCTAAGTTGATCAGTAGCTTTCATCAGCAGAACACTAGCACAGAATTGGCGGCCCTGTTACACTCCTCTTATGACTGTGGCATATTAACTCCACTGAAACCAAGAATTTTAAACGTTCCCTACTGGATAATTAGCTCGTAGGACCTAAATGAAACCTACAGTAATTTTTATACATTTCCATCTCCAGCATTGCTTAGTGCAGATAAAAAGCAAGACAACTTCCTCCTATATTTTAATAGGGGGCAGCTTAGGCACTTGGCTATAGATGAACACAGACTTTAAAAAATGACATCCACAAACAAACTCTGCCACAAAGAATATGGCTCAACTGCTAATTATACAGAAAACTGATTTTAATTACATAGAGAATATTGCTTTTAAAAACACTGCAAATTGCAAAGGCAGACAAGGAGTTAGGGAAGCAATACATTTCTCTTGTGTTACAACAGTGCCCTCTACTGGCAGCTATAGAACTCTGCAGACATAAAGTATGACATTTTTACAGGGGGGAAAAGGCCAGGAAGAACAAACTTTAATTATGGAAATTGTGCTGCTTTTAATGTAAATGATGAAATCCAACTTGTGTCATGTTAAACCTAAACCAATATTTAAGTTGACATATGAAAAGCCTTCTGATGAAATTTGTAGTTTTAAAACAACTGATTTCAAAAAATGTTTCCAACTATATATCTAGTTAAAGACAAACCACATTTAAGTGATAAATAAATATTAGAAATGCTTGGATAAATCAATATTTCTTGGTAAAAAATTCAGAGAGCTAAAGAAACTAATATCTCCAATTAAATGTATGAATATTTTTCTTGGTATGCCATAAAAGTCACCACCCAACTCATTAACAACAGGTCTTCAACAACAAATTATTGAAACCAATTCAGAGGTAGAGACAATAAATGACTTTACTTATCTCTTGTAACTAGCAATATTTCTTTAACACAAAAACCAGTTCCACAACAACACCCTTTTTAGCCACAGTTGGTGATGGCAACAGCTATTAGTAACAAAATAACCATGGAGTATATAGCTGGAATGAAAAGTCTAGATGTTTGTAAGAAATCACAATACAAACCTCTACGTGACATGCGATCAAAGATTTGAATCTTACACTGTAAGGTGGGGAGGGCATTAAGAAATACTGCTGATGGCCAGGCAGTGGTGGCACAGCACTCAAGAGGCAGAGGCAGAGGCAGGAGGATATGTGAGTTCCAGACCACCCTCATCTACAGAGCAAATTCCAGGACAGCCAGGACTACACAGAGAAGCCCTGCCATGAAACAAAACAAACCGAAATAAAACCCACCAACCAACCAAAACTAAAAAAATACAACAACCAACAAAACAAACCAGTGTTTCTGAACTAGCATATTAAACAACTGATCTCAAATAATTACTATTTCACAATTAGCTGACTAGACTATAGAAGACTTCCTATTGCTTCTATTTGGGTATAATAAATAGGTTAATTCTATCAGAGGGACCTACAAACTTCTGCTGCAGAAACTATCTTCAAATCAGCTCAAGATGAAACTGACTTCAGTAAGGGAAAGCCTTACATTCTGAAGAACAAAGTGGCCACAGCAGGAAACTATCAGGCTGAGTTTAAAGTCTTTGGGCAAGGCCTGCTGAGACATTCAAAGCTTTGAAAACTGGGAGACGGAAGCAGACAAACAGAAGGATGTCAAGTTCAGCCTCCCACAGCCTAGTGAGGACTGAAAACTTTCAATAGGTTAAGAGTTACCACCCAACTTTTCAACCATAAGTCTTCATATCTTATTAATGGTGGTATTTTCAATTTTATAAAGGGAACCAAGAGAAAAATGAAACTTACATCTAATTTCTTATTTTATAATGAACTACTACTAAAAACATCCTTCATTAGGTCGGAATGCATATGTAAAGAAATTATATTCTACATTGTCAGTGGGAGGAAAAAAACAGAAGAAACAAGAATGAATTCTGAAAGTATCAGAAAATTATAATAGAGATAAAACAATATTCCCATATCCTGAGGATCAGAAATTAATTTTTTACAAGGATATACTTTCCTCCAAATGACCAGAACTTAAAAGAAATGAGTTATGAGATATTCACACTTAAAGGAATGATGGATTACAAAAGTCAAGGAGCAAGGTGATCATGGGATCAGAATTCTACTATTCCCTCTCCAGAGAAGTTCATAGTTATGTTCCTTTCTACAGGTTCTTAAAAGACAGAGAGAGACAGACGGAGAAAGAGAGAGAGAGAACATGTACACATACATATGCACATTTGTGTATATTTTCACTATTACCCTATTACTTGTATAGTAGTCCAAGCCACTTTTTCTTCCTCCTAATTATCTACATTTTTTAAAGGATCACATCTGAAATCTTTAAATTTAAACACACACAAAGTGATATTTTTTTAAAATCTACAAAGAGTCAGGCGTGATGGCGCACACCTTTAATCCCAGCACTCGGGAGGCAGAGGCAGGCGGATTTCTGAGTTTGAGGCCAGCCTGGTCTACAAAGTGAGTTCCAGGACAGCCAGGGCTATACAGAGAAACCCTGTCTTGAAAAACAAACAAACAAAAAGTCTATAAAGAGGGGCTGGAGAGCTGGCTGGGAGGTTAAAAGTGCTTATTCTGTTTCCAGCACCCACATGGCGTTTATGATCATCCTGACTTAAGTTGCATGGGTTCTGAGATCCTCCTCTGACATCTCTCGGCACATGGCACACATACATATATACAGGCAAAACACTCATAAACATAAAATAAGTAAGTCTAAAAAATTAGCAAAGCAGATACTCTGGAAACAAAGACTCAACTACAAAGTAACACAACAGCACATAAAGGTCACGTCTGCAATACAGAGGGCAAAAAGAAGTACAAGTCTAAGCCGCACAGAGTCATAAGAATTCACATGAGATGACAAAAAGGCCCCAGCGTGGTGGAAAGCAGGACCCCAAAGTAAGCCAAACCAAGAGCAGTCAATCCGATGCAATATGAACTACCTATTCCTAAAGGACACTCCCACACAGTGCAGCTCTGAGCAACTGATACCAAGGTAGTCTGATAAACTCTTTAGACTTTCAGAAAGGGAAAACAAACAACAAACTCCTTTGATTATTTAAAGAGCTAAAAGGGTAAGTTATATACCAGAGAAAAAGGCTTAGAAACAAGGCTCAAACCAGTGGCCATCAGTGGCCCAGCACCAGAGTAGATAGGGCCCTGAAACACAAGTCTAGTTTCTACAAAGTGAAAGTTTGTGTATCAGAAAGAGCCTTACTTGGGTAATAAATAGATAGGAACTCTGGATAAAACAATGAAAACAAGTATTTGAAGGTTCTAGAAAGCAAGGAAGAGCAAGTAGACTTGAAAGACAGTTACAATTGAAAGGAGAGGTCAGCACTGAGGAGTACCCCATCTTTGGGGCCTTCTGTCACACATGACAGAAGGTCTGTGCTTTGTGAAGTCACTGGAACATAAATAAAACCTGCACTGCTATTCTCCTGTGGACTCAGGATGGAGCCCGAGACTGACAACCAAACTCTACAAAGGAGATAGATGGGGAGCGGGAGAGAATGGACCAGGAGTGGGGCATCCTGATAGATGGGGAGCGGGAGAGAATGGACCAGGAGTGGGGCATCCTGATAGATGGGGAGCGGGAGAGAATGGACCAGGAGTGGGGCATCCTGATAGATGGGGAGCGGGAGAGAATGGACCAGGAGTGGGGCATCCTGATAGATGGGGAGCAGGAGAGAATGGACCAGGAGTGGAGCATCCTGATAGATGGGGAGCGGGAGAGAATGGACCAGGAGTGGAGCATCCTGATAGATGGGGAGCGGGAGAGAATGGACCAGGAGTGGGGCATCCTGGCCTCTACTTACAAATTTTGACTTAAACAATTATGGTGGTATTATGTTTTGTCAAAATGGAAAAAGTGCAGAGCAAGGGTGAACCCTAAGTAAAGAGTAGAGCCGGAGCAATAGCAACCAGGCAGTGTGCTCCTCAGTACACCCTCAGTTAGCGTGTCTGTGGCAGGGACTGTGGATGGGGAATGCAGTGGGCATGCAAAACTTTTTGTATGTTCAGATCAATTTTGCTTTTTGAACTTAAATTGGCTCTTAAGCCAAGTACATAATTAAATAAAACCCAGGTCATGTAGCATTAAATATAAAATATTTATGGGTAAGTTAATAAATTATGCATAAGAGGCACACTGAAAACTACTGCACAATGCTGAGGAAAACCAAATAAGATTAGGAATAAGAGCTAAATCATGCTCATTCATTGGAAGGTTCAACATTGCTAGAATAGGAATTATCTCCAAAGTGACCTATAGATTTTATGCAGTCCCCAAATTCCCTACAGTCTTTTCTGCAGAAGTCAGGAGTCTGTCCAAAGTCTGATGTGGGAAGACAAGAGCCTTGTGGCAGAGCTACAATGAGCCTAAAGAGCTGGCCTACTCGAAAGCTAAGAAGTGGGTCCGCAAAACTCTCTGCATTTTCATAGACAATATCTGATCCCAAGATCAGAGATTAAAAAGTTTATCTCTCTCAGCCTTCCCTGGGTATTTATCTGAGATAAATGAAAGCACAAATGCTCACTGTAACTTTATCAGAAACTGTAAAACAAGAAACAACTGAAATGACCATTAACAGATGAGGGGGTAAATAAGCTGTGGTATATATATATATATATATATATATATATATATATATATATATATATATATACACACACACACACACACATACATACACACACACACACATACACACACACACACACACACACATACATACATACACACACACACACACACACACACACATACTCCTCATAAAGGCTGGAGTACAGAAATCTGCAACGATATGGATGAATCTCAATAGAAGTAAGTGAGTGGGGGGCGGGGGGGGGGGAGATGTTTTCTATGATAGAAAACAGGCTAGCGATTACCTGGAGACAGAACTGGAAAGAAGGGGAGAGAAGACTCCTGGGGAGGTGGATATTTTCTCATTTTGTCTGTGAAAATGGTTTCAGAAGTATTCACACATCTCAAAACTTATCAAAATGTAGACTTTAATCACGTGGGATTTATTCCATCCCAGGTATATGTCAATCAAGGCTAAAAAAAAGCAGGATCCCAAGCAAGTGGCAGGTGTGACACGCCTGCAACCCCAAAGAGCTAAGATCTGACAACCATGGCCGGAAGGCCAGTCTGCTGTACATCATGATAACCTATCTCAGAAGCAAGAGGAGCACCCACAGCGACACCGAACCACCAGACTCCAGCCTGGGACACACAGCTGCCAGTCTGAGTTCAGCCAAACTAACTTCCTGCTGACATAAGCAACCAACAGAGGCAAAATCAACACTCATCAGTAAGGGCAACAAAACGCAGACTCTTCTATAGACAAACATTAACAATGTCAGGAACATAACTAGGACTTATTAGTTATAGGAAGAAATGCTAACAAAACCTGCCAAAAAAAGGGCAGTGAGAGTCCAACTCAGAAGATCGAAGACCGAAAGAGGTTCTCTCTCTCTCACTGTCTCAAAGCAAACAAAGCACAAGTCTAACCCTGGGCTGCTGAGGTGCTTCAACAGGTAAGAGTGTGTACTGCTCTTACAGAGAAGCTGGATTTGGTTCTAGAAACCACATCGTGGGACTGGTGAGATGGCTCAGCGGTTAAGAGCACCAACTGCTCTTCCAAAGGTCCTGAGTTCAAATCCCAGCAACCACATGGTGGCTCACAACCATCTATAACAAAAATCTGATGCCCTCTTCTGGAGTATCTGAAGACAGCTACAGTGTACATGCATATAATAAATAAATAAATCTAAAAAAAAAAAAAAAAAAAAAAAAAAAAAAAAAAAAAAAAAAGAAACCACATCATGTGCCTCACAACTGCCCATGACTCCAGGTCCAAGAGATCTGAAGCCTTTGGCCTACATAGGCACCTGCACTCATGTGCACGTATGGCTGCACAGACACATATACATAGTTAACAATAAATCTTTAAAAATGAAGTCTTATATATGTCTGAGGTCTCACAAAGAGATGACAGACTAGAGAAGAAAAAGTATGTTTCTCAAGCATAAAAGGATAAAACCACAGTTAAACTGCTGAAAACCAAATATAGTCTTGAAATTAAAAAAGAAAAATACCCATCTCACAAAACAATATCAACATTTAGACCCATATCACTACAAAGACATCTGATTTCTTTTTTTTTTAAAGATTTTATTTTATTTATTATACGTAAGTACACTGTAGCTGTCTTCAGACACTCCAGAAGAGGGAGCCAGATCGGATGGTTGTGAGCCACCATGTGGTTGCTGGGATTTGAACTTATCACCTTCGGAAGAGCAGTCGGGTGCTCTTACCCGCTGAGCCATCTCACCAGCCCCAACATCTGATTTCTTATAGAAACAGTGGATCTTTATAGGCAGTGCTGGGGTATCTATGAGGTGGTAAAGGAAAAGAATAACCACCAACACATATTTATTCCCATAGAAGCTTTATAAAAGCCAAGATTGTTCCGAGAAGTGGACAATTGTAGCTCTAAGCCAGGAGCACACACAGTTAGCCTATAGCATCCTGACATAGCAAGAAGCCCATGTCCATAGTGCTGTCTGGGAAAACAGATTAAATATGACAAGGCTCCTGCTGCTGAGGGGCCTGCAGCTGAGACGCATACAAAGGATGCGTTTGAACCTACTAGTAGTTTGAACCTACTAGTTCAGAATGCACAAGACTGACCATTCTGCTAACCTCCACACTAAGCAATATGAGAATTACACACTTAAGAACTATTGGGACAGGTAACAAAAAACACTTTACATAACAGCACGTAAAGCTTTAAACCACAAGTGTAGTTACTTTTAGAGGGCAGCAATGGTTATGACTCTGGGAGCAATGTAACCCACAAGAGAACCTTGGCCTTGGCCCTAAAGCTGTAAGTAAGGCCAGTTTCAAGACAGAATTTTGTGTGTGTGTGTGTGTGTGTGTGTGTGTGTGTGTGTGTGTGTGTATGACCCTGCACATTTAAAACACTGACTCTGCCAGGCATAGTGGCACAGGCCTCTAATACCAGCAGAGGCAAAGGCAGGAGGGTCTCTATGTGTTTGAGGCCAGCTTGGTCTACCCAGACAACCAGGACAACCAGAGTGTCATAGAGAGACCCTATCTCAATGAACAAACACTGAATCTGGCATTGTCTATCTGGTATATAAAACCTGGGTCCTCAACCAAAGGGGGGAAAAATCTTTTCTAAAGGGTAAAATCTTGAGAATTATATGACTTCTATGTTTGCTACTGTAAACAATTCTAAAACAGTTCTATGGGTGCTGGAGAGGTGGCTCAGCAGTTAAGAGCACTGACTGCTCTTCTAGAGGTCCTGAGTTCAATTCCCAGCAACCACATGGTGGCTCACAACCATCTGTAATGGGGTCTGATGCCCTCTTCTGGTGTGTCTGAAGACAGCTATGGTGTATTCATATACATAAAAGAAATAAGTAATTATTTAAAAAAACAGTTCTAAAGTAGAACTTCTTAAATAAAGCTCACTAAACATAGATTTTCTTAAACTAAAGCTTAATAAATATGCATAGTTCAAAGAATTCCAGAACCTATGACTGACAGCAATCTCAGCTTAAACCCTTGTTTGTTATAGATGATTGCGTTTTGCTCCCCAACACCTAAATGTTCCTGTTGAGGATGCTATCACCGCTTATTTGAGGTAACCAAGTGGCAGTGAAGCTTTTCAGTTCACATTGCTCTTTCTGTCTCAGGCCACAAAAGTGATTCTATTGGTTAAGTAGTTATAAACTAACAATTCAGAATTCATGTAATAAGAGTTGGTCACTGTTTAAACAACATATGTGCAAATATTTAAAACGTTGCTAATTGGACCAGCCACCCCTGTTTTCTGTTTTTCAGTAGATTTTCCGTACTTCTTACTTTTTAATCATACAAATGACTAAAACTCTAGTTTGGAAACGATATGACATCATCCAATAATGAGGCTACAAATCCTGTTGAGTGAATGAGCAGCATACATTGGCAGACGTTGAGCCACTGTGCTTTCCACTGAGTTTAAAATTCTTAGGGCAACAGTGCGCACGCATTCACTGCACCACCTAAGCACAGAGCTGGAATTGGGAAGACTAGACCGCTGTGCTCCTGTTCCTGAATTACCAATTACTTTGAAAGATAATAAACTCATGTTTGTTTGTTTTTTTAAAAAAATATTTTAGCATATCATAGATTAAATAAAATCATTTAAAACTTTAAGAATCATTGCTTTAAAGAAAATGTTAGAGTGAAGGTCAGTCTATACAGTGACCATGAGTAATCACATTTATTGTTCGATGGTTTGGAAGGCATAAAACAGGAAGAATACTAGGGGCTGGGGAGGTGCTGGGACCTTAGAAGCCCTTGCTGTTCTTGCAGAGGACCTGGCTTTAGTTGCCAGCACTAACATGGGGCTCATAATCATTCATAATTCCAGTTCCATGGGATCTGACAACTTCTTCTGTCCTCTGAGGCTATCAAGCACACCCATGGAGTACATACAAAACATTCACGCACATAAGATAAAATATATAACATACATTTAAAAAGCCAGAAATGCTATGTCACTAAGCATTATAATTATCATGAAATAATAAATTCTCTAAAGAAGAGTAACTTGCCCAAAAGATATTTTCTATATTCTAAGTACTGTGTTATAAGTGCTAGGTGTGAAACAGTTAATAAACTAGGAAAGAAACCAGGTGAGTACACTCTGGTTGAGGGAGGTAAAAAACCAAAAAATCCCTAAATAAAGTGCCATCATCATTCAACAAGGTACAGAATTCTGTACAATTAGCAGCCAGATCCTTCCTGTTTCCTTGTCAAATGAAGATAGTTTAAAGTTATTCCATTAAGAGCAAAGACAAGCTGGGCGTGGTGGCGCATGCCTTTAATCCCAGCACTCAGGAGGCAGAGGCAGGCGGATTTCTGAGTTCGAGGCCAGCCTGGTCTACCAAGTGAGTTCCAGGACAGCCAGGGCTATACAGAGAAACCCTATCTCAAAAAAAACAAAAAACAAAACAAAACAAACAAACAAACAAACAAACAAAAAAGAGAGCAAAGACAAGGAACTGAAGAGATCACGCAGTGGTTAAGAGCACAAAGGGACACATACTATTCTTGCAGAGGACCTGAATTCAATTCTGATCAGCCACAGCACGTGGCTCATAAGTGCCTCTAACTCTAGCTCTACAGGGATCCATTCTCCTGGCTTCTGTGGGCACCACATTCATGTACACACAGACACACACACAGACACACACACACACACACACACACACACACACACGTTAATATATAAGGAAAAAAGAAGATGAGCTGGGCATGGTGACACACATCTTTAATATATAAGAAAAAAAGATGAGTTGGGCATGGTGACACACACCTTTAATCCCAGTACTCAGGAGGCAGAGGCAAGCAGATCTCTAAGCTCAAGGCTAGCCTGGCCTACAGAGCAAATCCTAGGTCAGCCGGGGCTATACAGACAAAAACTGTCAAAGAAAAAAAGAAAGCGGGGAGGGGAGAAGAGGGAGAGGGAGGAAGGAAGGATGAATTGATGGATGACCAATGACAAGCAAAGACAGGGAAGTAGGGATGAAAGAAATGTGACCAGACCACAAAACCGAGAGCGATTCAGCTGAGCCCTGAGTTCAGGAGCCAAGGGTGTTGGACAGACAGACAGCATCATTACTCTTCTCGTCCATCCTAGAATGAGCTGAAGAGAGAGTCCCTGTCAGAGGATTCTGGACTTCAGTGTTGCTCTTCTGGAATCCAGAAACCACTCAGCAGGGATGAAGGGCACATTCCACGTACAGAGGGTAGGTTACAATTCTTGGTAAGGTATCCCAAAAGAGGCCCAGTTGAAAGACAGCATGTGAAAAGAGAGCTGAAGAAGCAGCAAGCAAACTGACTTTGGCGACCTCTGCACCAACACTCAGGTCATCTAAATTAAACAAGGGGACACAGTCTGACTCTTAGAGCCTCTGTACACTCCAGTTGTCTTACACTTACTTATTCACTGCAAAATTAAGAAACAAAATCCCAGGCTGTTGTACAACCCTGGCTTTGAACACAGATCTCCTATGCAAAAAACAGTATGCTCTTAGATAGTCAGGTGACTCCCCTGTACCTCTGCTTGTGTTTTTGGTTTTGGTTTTCACCTACAATGAGGATAATGATAAAACCTCAGAGTAGCTGTGAGGACTGCAGACATTCCTGAAGCAATATACAGAGAGTAACATGGAAAGCGTTCAGTACTTAGAAAAATTTCATTCCCACCTAGACTTGACACTAACAAGCCCATTCACAGTGTCAGTATCAAGTGCCACAACCTACTTGAAATGTGATATCAAGCCTTTGAAATTAAGCATTGTCTGAAAACACCGAAGACAAAGCTTCATTAAAACAAATTACGAGATACTAATTTTTTTTGGCTTATATCAACACTTTTGTGACTTTTCTTGGTCTGATCATGAACTAAAATTCATTATGAATCCAAGACCTTGAACTTCTTCTGCCTACTGTCTGAGTGCTGGGATTACAGGTATGTCCAACATGACCAGCTTCTGTGATGTGCCAGGTACTGAATACAGAATGCTGTGTGTGCCAAGTAATTATCATACCAATTGAGCCAAACCCCAATCCGAGATGCTGCATTTCTTAGAGCAGATGGGTTCTAAGGGCCTGGCCATTCTGGGACAGTCCTTACTGCACACAAAGAAGAGAAAGGCCAGAATGTTTCTTTAGAATACCACCACCAACAGTGTGTTCTTATTGGTATTATAAAGAACAACAAATGAATAGACTCCCAGGGCACTCAGTCTCTATTTCATTCTAGTATGAAGAGAACTGGACGAAGGTTAATAAGGCCAAAGGGACTTTCTCATAAGACTTCATATCCCAATTTGTACTAAGATATATAAAAAGTACTATCTTTGATGATCAAAAAACAAAAACACTACATACAGATTTCTATAATGCACCAGTAGATCTCATGATAAAAAATGATGTAGAAGTAAACATAAAAGAAAAGGCCCAACAAGATGGCTCAGTGGGTAGAAGTACTTGCCACCAAGCTTGCTGATGTGTGTTTAATCCCTGAACTCACATGGCAGAAGGAAAGGAGAGACTCCTGGAGGTTGTCTGCTCACCTCCAGTTACCTCCTCTCCTCTAAAGATACATTTTTAAAATTAAAAATATAAAACAATTAACATTTACCTTATTTTATATATTAAGCTCATAAATACCCTAAGGTAAATTCTTATTTATGAAACAGTCACCATGAAACAGTAACTCAAGAATCAAGGTTAGGGTTTTCAGTAGAATAAGAAGAAAAGAGAAAAGTCTGGAATCTTCTAACTGATCAGAAGATCAGAGATGGTGAAAACCAAAGTGTGTCCAAGAATAAGTAATACCTGTGCCGGTAACTATAGACTATTACAGAACCTGGAATATTCCAACACACCAACTGCCAAACAGAAAAATAAAAATCACACAAGTCTAAATGACACCATCTTGCTCTAAGCCATTGGCAATGTCATCCATTTCTTTGACAGCTTGTGAATAAGTAGATATAGACTAAAGATGAGGATTTGATTATGCTACTGTCAAAATTCTCTAGGAAAGCCGGGCGTGGTGGCGCACGCCTTTAATCCCAGCACTCGGGAGGCAGAGGCAGGCGGATTTCTGAGTTCGAGGCCAGCCTGGTCTACAGAGTGAGTTCCAGGACAGCCAGGGCTATACAGAGAAACCCTGTCTCAAAAAAAACCAAAAAAAAAAAAAAAAAAATTCTCTAGGAAGAGCCCTTGACACCCTGGCCAATCACTATCTTAAAAGCGTAATTCTTTTACCATGGTATATAAGAAAGTAAAATTATTTCATATTCCAATCTGTAATTAAGCAGAGCTCAAGTTAATCTGCTACCGAAGACATCCGATGCTATTTGTAATCTGCCAACCTCGTAAACCCCAAGTTCCACTCTTCCTATCTTACCTTCCCTACCTAAGTAATTCAACTGACATAGTGTCATAGAAATCCCTAAGGTCAGTAGGAATGTTGGAAAGAGCCCCAGGTGTGACAGAGCCGGCACTCAGCCCCCCGGGCATGCAGAGTGAGCAGTGGTCTCCCAACGGCTCCAGTGAGCTCTGATCACTTTCTTTCTTGACCTTAAAAACATCACTTAATATACTTGGGTAAATAGTCACATTAACAAGCAAAGAGAAAACTAAGAGCTCTGCTTACATATTTATACCCGTGTGAAAGAAAAAAGTCATCATTTCCCTCAAATCAAAATACAATTACCCTTTCATGAAATAACTACAAATAGGATGATGAATTCAGGTAACATAAAATCAAAATGCTTTTTAAAACTCTAGAGCAGGTCTGAGTAGAGTCTTGTGACAGTCCACCACATAATACACTATCCAGTGTCTACTTTAATGTTCCAAAGACTGGCCGGCACCAAGCCTTCCACTCTGGGAATAGCCATTGCGATCCCACGGGCATCTTGCCAAGTCTGCCTCCAGTTCCAGAGACCTTGCTACTGGACACACACAGCACGGGGGGAGCTGAGCTCCAGCTGGGTAATGCGGAAAGTTCAGGCCTGCAGCAGGAGAGGAGGTCAGAAACTAGTGAACAGCGGTGAAGATGCTGATTTGGATTTGGTTGGCTTTGAGTTTTGCCTTTCTCTCCCTTCACAGTCACTCATGTTAGGCACCAGAAAGATGCTTCAAATTCTATCACCTTAGACACAGAGTGCTTGCCTGCACTAATTGTTCTTACAACCCAGAGAAGAATGGACTCCAACTAAAAAGTAATTCCAAAGGGAACTTCAGAACACTGTGGAGTTTACTGTGCTTGGATCTTTTTATTTTTTTTAATGTGATGACAATATTGTTAGAATAATATTTTGAATATAAGGCACAGTGGTCTATCTTCCCTCCTATGACAGAAAAGTTCAAAATGGTTCCTTAGTCTCATGATCTTAACTGTATGATTAGCTATTCCTCAAAACCTAGTCACACAAGCATATATGACAAGGAAGAAGTGATGCTGTCTAGAGGAGGGAGGGCTTCAAAAGTGTATTATTATTGAATGACAATGTCCCTATGAAACTGAGTACTATATACAATGAATATGTGTCAACTAAAATGTGGTTACATTTAGACTTGTCGCTTCACAAGGTCTCAGGGCACATATCCTCTGGTGGAGAGCATTTTATTTCCACTCTAAATCACTTTGTGAAAATCTGAGTAGACAGTAACCTTCCTCAAGGTCACCAGGGTGTGTGTGCTGAGACAGCTCAGTCACACATGCTTGTGGCTCTTCCACCCCAACCCTGGTGCACTGGGGACTCCGCGTCAGTGAAAGTCCCTGCTCTCTTTTACAATCAACAGCATTCCACTGATGACTTGAAATTGGCCAAGGAGATTAAGATAGATGTGTGGATCGATGGATGGACGGACAGATGGACAGATAGATGGAAAGATAGATACCCTACAAAACACAGAAAGACTAATAAACTCTTATGTTGACTATGAAAGCTGTAAGAAACTTCCAGAAGAAATATTGAAAATGTAGAATAACTGAAGTGTCCATAGCTGTTCTGCTAAGGAAAGATTTTTTTGATATTTAGAGACTAGATCTGATTCAGAAAGTCACTCATGTCATAACAAATGACTGACGCTCCACTCTGTCCTCTTCACTAACATACAAGATGTCAAGTAGGTTCAATGGTACAATCTGTCAGTACTATCAAGGGTGTGCTACAGACTTGAGAGTTCAGTAAAAATTAACAGAATTAATCAGACATGTGTGTCCTTCTGTGTCCAGCCTAAGAGAGGCTACACGGAACTAACGGTCTGGGCCAAATGCTTTCTTCTAATTATCTACTGTGGCAGCTTAGGGGTCATAGTTTTCCAGAAATCAATAGCAAATTTAAAAGACAAATTATGGGGATAGAGAGAGGTCTCATAGTTTAAAAGCACTTGCTGCTCTTGAAGAGGACCTGAGTTTGGTTTCTAGTACCCATCTGGAGGCTCATAGCCATTCCTAACTCTAGTTCCAGGGAATGTGATGCTCTCTTCTAACCTCTGCAGGCACCAGGCATGTATGTGTACATATAAGTAGGCAAGACACTCATACACATAAAATTAAAAATCCTTAAAGATACAAACTACGAATATTTGCAATACTCACTGAGTGACAAGAATTTCTTTGAGCTTCTAGCTATCCCTGCTGAGTCTCACACACATGTTCCTTTTAAAACTCATGTTTTTTTCTGTTCACTCAATTTCCAGTTCCTCATTCAGAGGGCAAAGTCACTTTAGCAATGGCATCAGTTACTGGATTTGTTTACTAGATGACAGTTCAAGTGGACAGAGTGGTGGGCTGGTCAGTGTTTAGCAATTGCTTTGGGACATGGCGCTATGCACATGTGCTATGTTTAAATTTTAATGACATAAAGGATTCATAGAACATAATTTAAATATATAGTTGTCATAAATCCTGTATGTGCAATTGTTACATAATATTTTTGCTGATATTTGCCAAAATTATGTATGAGTAAAGCCCACTCAGGTTTGCAAGTGAAGAATGAATGTGCACACAGAGGCTGGTTATACTGAGAGGCTTGTGGCACACTCACTATCTGTCACACCTAGTCCTGTCTGCCAAGGCAGCATCAAGGCCGCACAGACAATACATAAACAAACGGACACAGCTAGGCTCCAATAAAGTTCATTCGCAGAACCAGGAACTCTGCTGACCTCTGCTTGAAGCTGAAGCAAAATAACTCTGGCAAGTGTCAGAACTCCACTTAACGTCAACAACAGGCATGAGTTCTTTTGCTGCAGAACGCTGAAAGGATATTCCTCATGACTTAAAATCAAACAGCTACAGGCAGGACTCATTTTGGAGCACAATATGCATGTTCTATATTTTCACCATCACTGTTTCAAATCAGCAGAAGAATAAATCAGACTGTGATGTGTTAGCACTTGCTGCCTTCTGTGCCGCAAAGCCTTCCTCCCACTGTGGCCAGTTTGAACCTAGCAGTAAGATGTGCAGCTGAGAATAGTTGAGAACAGACAGCTATGAAGCATTCTCTTCACACAGTTCAGCCAGCTTAACCAGAAAACACCTGAGAGGCGATGGGCTGTGAGTCTCTTGCTTTTAGTATAACTTATTTAAGTTTCCATGACTTTTAACAAGGACTGTGCTTTACAACCAGCCCACAAACTTCCTGAAATCTTGACAGTATTTGTCAGTAAACTAGTGAGACTTTGTAAGAGAGTGGGACCAGCTCCTACAGGCCATAACAGTTGTGCTAGATTGACACTCATCAAATTTCTTTCTTTTTCTTTTTTCTTTTTCTGGTTTCTTGAGATAGGATTTCTCTATGAAGCCCCAGTTGTACTGGAACTCCCCCTGTACACCAGATTAGTCTCAAACTCAAGAGAACTGTCTTCCTTTGACTCCTGAGTGTGCCACCACGACCATCAAATATGTCTTTAAGTCTATGGATCAGGATGATTTAAAAATGGGCACAACTAGTTAGTTGGTGGTTACCTGCAATAAGCCAAGGAATCATTTTATTATAGTAACAATGATTGAACAGAAAAGCCACTCATTAGTTCTTTTGTAAATATACTACTACCAAGTCCCCAGAGCACATGAAAGGATGTTCTCTTTAGAGAAGCACAGCAGTTAATAAAGGTGTGAGCTGCCATTATTTAGAACTTGTACTGACTTTATGACTGGATGGATGTCTGCTGAAATCACAAACTCCCAACTCTACAACAGCCTCCACTAAGCCACTGAACCTGACATTTGAAGGTTTTGGAGCCACCATCAATGTACAGGATACAGAAGACCATGTAAAACGCACCTGTTGGAGCACTGTACATGAACTGCAGACTGGGAAGACCTGTGGACACCAAACAATCTAGACCCTGCAGCAAATATGCCAATATAAACAGGAAAGAGATAAAAGGGAGGTGATAGGAAGAGAGAAGAAGAAACAAACTAATTACAATGTAGAGATCCTAAGAGTTTGACTGAAACAGTTACAATCTGCCCATGTTGACCGCACTTCTGAGAAAGATGAGTTACCTGATGACATCTGTGAGGAGTTAATCCTAAGCACATGGCATCAGGACTGTACAACTGCTAACACACTTCTTATCTTGTAGAGTACACTTCAATGCTTATGATGGATGCAGACTAGACATGCTGGTACACACCTGTAATCCCAGGATTTGGGAGACAAGAGGTTTAGGCTCAGGCATTGGAAGGACAGCTTTGGCTACACAGCAGGCTAGAGGCCAAGCTGTGCTCCATTAGGCCCTAGCTTAAAACAAAACAAAAAGTTATGAAGAGATAACTCGAGGCTGGACACTTCCTTCAAGGCAGCCCGGAAAGAGAAGAAATGAATGAGCATATAGTGAGCAGGACTGATGGGGCACTAGTGACCTGTCAAGCTGACAAACAGATATGGGACGCTAACTAGTCTAATCCCTTTACTTTTGTATTTGGAATTTTAAAAATATTAAAATGCGTCAGGTGGTGGTGGCGCATGCCTTTAACCTCAGCATATATATATGCTTCAATCCCTCTCAGTAAGGATGAGTCAGATATCCATGTGGCCTCTAGTAAAGACCATTTGTACTTCCTCTGGCCCTGTCTCCTAACACTGCCACCCTCCAACCTGTCCCAGTCTTATGATTCCTTTGTACTCCCCAACACTCTAGGCATGTCCCCTGGGGCCTTGCATTAGAGTTCCTTCTATGTGCTGTCTCTTCCTCAGATGCCTTGAATCACTCATTTAAATGTATGCTCAATGAACCATTCACAATATGCCATGACTTTACATAATTGAAAATTTTTTGATTTATTTTTGTTTTAAATGTATGTGTTTTGCCTCTATGGATGTATATGCCTCTATGTATGTATATATGTGCACGACATGGGTGCTTGGTGCCCTTAGAGGTCAGAGGAAGGTATCTGATCTGCTGAAATGAATGATTGTGACCCACCCTATGGGTGCTGTTAACCACTGAGCTATCTTTCTAGCCCCAATGTAATTTTAACCAACTCTTCTTCTATCCACCTAGCATTTTCAATTTCCATCTATAATGTTCTACTGAATGCCCTTTAGCATTTATTGTAAATATAGCATATACTTTCTTTATTATATGCTTGTTATTTCCTGTTTGTTCCACACATGAATGTGTAAACATAAAAGTGGGATTTCTCTGTTTCTGGACAAAATACTTATATATTTTTTGTGTTTGCAATACTTCTTGATACATAAAATCAGAGAACAAGGACAACAACAAGGGCAGTGTGTGGGCGCAGTAGACGATATTAATCACCTCTCTTTAGATCCTACAACAAAGTATCCAAGGCAGATAGGCTTTACAAAGTATCCGAGGCAGGTACTTTATAAAGAGAAGCGGCTGATTGGTTTACAGTTGTAGAGGCTCAAAGTTGCAGCTCCCGGCATGGGGTGTTGAGGACTCTGGGGACACCTGTTCAGACTCTGCTGAGGGCCCTAACAGCACAATGGCAGGAGCCCGTGTGGGAGGAAGCTATTTTATCTTTATGTTCTGAGATAGCATCTCACTTTGCAGCCTAGGCTGGCCTCAAAATCATGCTTCCTCTTCTGCCCCATCTTTCTAGGTAGTGAGATATAGTGTGGAACACCAAGCCCAGAAGGCAGATTACATCTTGAAATAGGAAGCCATAGTTGGATTCAGTAGCCAGCCCCATTCCAAACAACTCCCTCAAAAGAACCTGAGTTCCCAGGAGAGCTAACTTAATCCCTTCTGAGAGCAGTGCCCTAAATGATCTAAGGACTTCTCACTCATCCTGCACTGGGAACCCAGCTTCCAACCCATAACCCTGCTTGTGAGAAAAAAACCACAGCCTACCACAGTATGAACACAGGCAAAGTTCCCTAAGGCACTGAGCCCATGATCACTGACATAGCAGTCTGGGGAAATTAGGAATTTAACCTCCAAGTTAAACTTTT
>LR753317.1:421265-564803 GCA_902729485.2 Mus minutoides | reverse complement strand
AAAAAAAAAAAGAGGGCTGGAGATCTCGCTCGGAGGTAGAGCATGGCCCTGCATGCAAGCAGCCTTAAGTACAATTCCTCATCATAAGGAGTGATGGAATTCTACTTCAAGTGCAGTAGTAGATTCAAGAAAGTCTCTCAGCACTGCGAGTGAAGAGGGTGAGTTTTACTGATTTTTTACATGGGGAAAAAGTAACTACAAACAAAATAAGTAAATAAAAGCTTAGTGTGCAGAAACCCTCAGATGTGTTCATGATACTTCAGTAGGGGGCACACAGATGCTGTTTTTACAGTTAAATTTCTTCAGATCCAGAATCTGGCCTTTTGTCCCTTAAGGTCTAATCTAATTCACCATGTTTTATTTCTGTTGCTACAAAAGCATAGAAAATAAACTTGAAATAGAAAAGCTTCAGAAGACCCCTGCCATGAAACATTTGTTGAAAACCTTAACATTTCTACACTGCAAACAAGTTCACGAACAGACTGCACAGTTAGTACATGGGCTTGCCAAGCCTATGATATTTATTTACAAGGAGAGTTACTGTGTGCACCACGTAGACACAGAAAGGCACAGAACTGCATGGCATTCGTTTTCCCACAGCATTTTCTATAACACCACAGAGACAGTCAAGCTATCACTCCCTTCTCCACAAAGCCAGCTTTAATAAAAACGCATGCACCAACAACTGCATTTGAAGCTGAATGTGAAGAAATCCTTCAAATGCGAAACTAAGTCTATCCCTGTTTCATATTTAATTTGCAACAGGATATCTGGGAATTGTCACGGCGCCTGGCAAGGCTTGTTAGCTGATGACTGGATGCCTGCTGAGCTGGGCTCCACACACAGGTAGTACTCAATTGTAGACACAATCTTCTGACCCACCTCTCATGCTCCTTTAAAGTTAATCTGAGCACACTGTGCATGAAAGGAAATGAGAGATGAGCGTTTCTCCGTCACCACGGTGCTGGGACTTCCTGAGTGTTCACCCCGCTGATGACTGGTCCAGAGCTACCATTTTTTCTAACTATTCCCAATTGTATCTGTCAGTCATAATTAGGGCTGTGCACTGAAGAGAGGTGTTAAAATGGAATAATGCCATTAGATCTGACAAGTATGCTTTTTCTCACTCTAACCCTTCACTGTGTTAGGAAACACAGCCCTTGCTGTCATTTAGCAAACAGATCCGATGCAATCTTTACATATGTAAACTCATTTTGTGTATAACTTACAGAAGGATAATGAAAACAATTTTATTAGAGATTTTACTAGAAATCTGGAGAGATTTTCAGGACTGCTGCTCTTCCAGGACCTCAGCTCAGTTCTCATCCCCCTTATAAAGCAGCTTACAAAGGCTTCTAACTTCAGCTCCAGGGGAGGCAAGGCCCTCTTCAGGCCTCAAAGTGTACCTGAGCACACATACATACATATATATACATACATACACACATACACACATACACATACATACACACACAAACACAAAATTGTTTTTAAAAAAAAATCAATGTTTTACCATTACCAATACTGTTATATAAAATATTTTTCATGATATATCTTTTCAAAGTAAGAAACTTTGTTTTGTTCCAAGATTCTTCTTGTATGTTAAAAGCTTTCTTGTTCAATGGTGTGTGTTTCTACAAATAAAATTTCCGGTAGGATGCTATCATCTGCGCTCTCAGTCTGCCCTGCCACCACACCACCATCACCATTAAACCTGAAACACTACCTCTGCATTTACTTTGATTTATCTTTTATTTTTTATTTTTTATTTTTTTTCTCTTTTTTTGGTTTTTCGAGACAGGGTTTCTCTGTATAGCCCTGGCTGTCCTGGAACTCACTTTGTAGACCAGGCTGGCCTCGAACTCAGAAATCCTCCTGCCTCTGCCTCCGGAGTGCTGGGATTAAAGGCGTGCGCCACCACGCCCGGCTGTCTTTTATTTTTAAAAAAGACATATTTTGCCTTTCATTATGTGTGTCTACGTGTGGGTATGCACACACGGGTGCTGGTGTCCTAGGGGACAGAGGTGGCTTCAGATGCCCTGCAGTTACAGAAGGCTTCGACCGGGGAACTAGACAGCAGCTCTCTGAAGAACACTTACTCCGGACTGCTGAATCATCTCTCTAGAGTCCTATTTATCTTTGTAATAACTGTGAAACACATTAACTTTATCTCTTTAATAATATACATAGAAAAATAAAATATTTAAGCATTTCAGCTGTATTGAACAAAAGGAAAACAGATTTTCTGATTTGTTTTTGCTTCGTTTCTGAAACAAGGTATCCCCCCCCCACACCCTGACAAAGAAGAAAGTCAACCCCAAAAGCCCAGGCTCCATTCTTTTCAACACACTGTGGAGTAACAATAGCTTCAGATACAAAGTAAGAAAGATGACAAAGTAAGAAAGAGAATGACAATGTATCTAACTACTGGTTCATCTTTCTGTAAGCAACTTAATTTTTCCATTGTATTGATATTTTACATTTTAAGGCATATTTGGAAGTAGTTACTGAATAATACTTTATGAAAATAATGGAAAATATTTGAAGATTTGGGAAAATGTAATCTCTCAAATTTCATACTGCCTTCAAGTTACAAAATAACCCCAAAGCCACAAGAAGTAAATCTTTCCTTATTCTTCTATGACCTCTAAGCAATAAATACAAACCACAAAATTCTAATCATTACAAACATCAAAACTTCTCCAACTGAAACTGAAAACAAAAACAGTGTGTCTGTGTCGAGGGTTAAAAGGGTTAAAATCCTGGTTACAAAAGCAATGCTTAATGATAATAACAAAAGAGCTCCAAGGCTGCCTGAAGGGAGCCTGTGGGCAATCCAGCTCAAAGTCATCCTCAGTGAGTACAAGACCAGCCTGGGACACGTGAGATCTCATAAGAAAAAGGGAAAAGAAAAGAAGAGAAAAATGCAAATAAAACACTTACTATGTTAGAAGGTTCCGCTGAGGTGACAGGATGAAATGGATGATTATCCTGTGTCATTGGGACTGGGACTGTTTAACACAGGGATGGCCTGCCATGGGGCCATTTGCAATGGTGGTTGCAGACTTTCCAGCAACACAAAACAGCATTCTTTACCTTTATCTCAGAGACCTCTCAACCTTCACTTTAAATATGAGTGGCTATTTTCTGTAGGTCTATATGCACACATACTTACTTAGTAAGCATTCCAGAGAGAACTACCCAACAGACTAGCATAAGTCCCTAACAGTGCAGATCTCAAACACAATCTCCCATCACGACTCACTGGCCCACTCAAACCACATCACTCCTGACCACTTTAGACACTTCTATCAAGCGAAGCCTCCCAACTGTCCAGCAAAGAGCAAACAGTTGATGGCTAGCACACAGTAGGTGTGACTAATTACATGGGAAACATATGTGACACCATACATGCTAAGCTACTCTAAAATGGGCACTGCACACACACCAGTATGTACACTTACAGAAATACAGAGAGATTCAGAGGACATTAAAATCACCTCAGTGGCCATAACTCTAGTTAGGGACAGGGGTGTTAATGTTTTTGGTAGTTCCTAGTAATTCTTGTAAATGCTTGTAAATTCATTCTAAGTAAATGATTGAAAAACAAATGACTGAGTCTCCAAAAAATGTTTAATCTACACTTCTACTGAGGGAAACAGGGAGCTTTGAAATTCACTTGTTGAGACTGCTAGAATGTGATCCAATCACAAAATCATCATGGCTTTGTAAACTGACACAATTCTTTTGGAAACCAGTATGTAAGATGTGTCAAAAACCATTAACCTTTGACCTAGAAACTCCTGAGAATTTGTTAGAAGGAAATTACAGGAAAGAAAGAGTGCAGAGGCAGCTTTGCTATGCAGCTGCAATGTCTTAACATAAGGCACTGCTTCAAATGTACAAAGAATAAAACAAATACATGGGAGAGCAAGTGAACACTGTCATCTATAATACAAAGCTGGGGACAGGAGGATATGTCCAATCACCAAAATACTCTTTCCACAAAGCAGGAAGGCAGGGATCTGCTATAAATAAGGAAACCTGCTGTGTTAGAATGGGAGAAATTAGTTAATTTCTAAAGTGTCTTTTGATAGACCTCAGATGATAATGTTTAAAAATAAATTATAGATGAAAAAGAAGATGATAATCGATAATAATTTCAAACTTTGGAAAGGAAAGTGGCTTCTGAAAGGACAACATGGGACTGTGCTAACAGAGACTGTTCTAGATGCAGACACTTCCTCAAGGCAGACACACGTCCAACAGTTTACAGTCGAGCATCCTAGGAAAGGTCCAGAGCTAGATGGGAAAATGGCAAGGAGAGTCACACTGATGGAGCTGATACTGTTTATTCTCAGTCTTGCATGTGATTGCACACTCACTGATCCTAAGAAAGGAAAGGGTGCCACCTACTGAACTACAGGCACCTCCACAGTAAACAAGGACCGGTTTCCTTCCTTCCGCTGCTGAGCTTTAAGTCTTCAGTGAGGATAAAAGGACTAAGGACTGTACCAGCAGGATCAATGTATATGGAAACTTTCTATTACTTTATAGCATTTCATTAAAAACCGTTAGTTGAGACTAGTCTGAGGAAATGAGAGGAAAGGGTACACATTACACACAGGACAGGGCAGTGAACAATGAACCAATTACTAAAGTTAATTAGCATCACAACAAAATTCCTCCTAGAGCCAGCCAGAGAGCAGAGAGAAGGGGGCAGGGAGGGAGAGGGACACTGAGACAAAGTACAGCAGGGACAAGAGGAGAGGCACAGAGCAAGAAGCAATGCCTGTTTCCCCCCCTTTGGTAAAATAAGATACAAATAACTATAATTAAATATTTGTAAATAAAAATAGTTTCAGGGCTGGTGAGATGGCTCAGCGGGTTAGAGCACCCGACTGCTCTTCCGAAGGTGATGAGTTCAAATCCCAGCAACCACATGGTGGCTTACAACCACCCGTAACAAGATCTGACGCCCTCCTCTGATGCGTCTGAAGTCAGCTACAGCGTACTTATGAAGAATAATAAGAAATGAATCCTTGGACCGGAGAGACCAACCGGAGCAAGCCAGGCTTTCCGGAGCGAGCGGAGCCGAACAGGGACGGCTGGAGCAAGTGGGGACGCTGGAGCTAGCAGGGCCGGAGCGAGTGGGGCCGAACGGGAACGGCCGGAACGAGCGGGGCCAAACCGGAGCAAGTGGAGCGGATCGGAGCGAGCGGGGCTGGCTGGAACAAGCGGGGGCCGTACGGGGGCAGCCGGGAGCAAGTGGGGCTGGCCGGAGCGAGCGGGGTCGAGCAGAGCGAGCGGGGTTGACCGGAACAAGGGGAAAAAAAAAATAGCTTCAATACATAAGTTTCAAAAAAAGAAAACAAATTACTAAACTAAAAAAGAAACAGTTACTAAACAATTACTAAAAATAAAGTCCATTATTACAAAGCAATGGAAACAAATACAAAAAGTAAAAATGCATTCTCATGGGGCTGAAGAGATGGCTCGTAGTAAAGAACACTGGCTGCTCTTCCAGAGGAACTGGGTTCAAGTCCCAGCATCCACATGGCAGCTCACAACTGTCTGTAAATCCAAGATCCGGCACCCTCACACAGACATACATGCAGGCAAAACCCCAATGCACATCAAATAAAAATACATAAATAATTTAAAACATACATTCTCACGTACTTTCATTTTTCTTATAGTACTACCTTTCCAAGACCAAGCTACACTCTGGTCTGCGTAACTGGAAGTGCAAAGAAGTTTCTGTGGGGAGATAAAGTAGAAGATCCCTAGGCAGAATGCAGAAGAATCCCCTAAGCAGAAGCAAACTCAACCCTACTATGTGTTGCACTTTATACACTGCTGTTATATTCAGTTTAGAAAGACTCAGAGGAAGGTATCATTACAGATATACTTACTACATTGTACTTTTGAAGCCATGTGTTATGTCAATCACTACCCAGTACAGATTCTCAGGAGAAATAATGGTAAATGTGAATATATATCTGTTTTCAGAAAAACACATATAAGGTTTATAATAAGATAATTTATGTCAGTCAATTATAACGCCAAATATTATCCCCCATTTTATCAGATCAAATAATTTTCCACTTGTATCATAATTATTTCCATTTACCAGGCCCTAACATCTGAGGGCCGAATAAAGATGGCTTAGCACTGTCCTGTTGCAGCAAATGCCAAGCTAGCAGCCGGTACAGCAGATGCCACACAGCAGCCGCAGATGCTGCAGTACCACTTAAATGCAAATGCACTTAGATACCTTTAAACCCCAATCCAAAACCCTCACAATGAATACTTAATCTTCCTCTTCTTCAGAACAGAAGTGATTTTAGATTTTTTAGCGCTTTCTGCTTAAGAACTGAAAGAGCCAGACACAGTGGCATATGCCTGTGTCCTAGTACTCAGGAGACAGAGGAGAAAGACTGAGAGTTCGGGCTAGCCTGAGGTACAGAGCTAGACCCCACCTCAAAAATACACACACACACACACACACACACACACACACACACACACACACACACAAGCAGCTGAGAGAGTATGAGCCCACTATCCTACAATAGAAGCTGGGCCATCTTTAAACACTTCCACTAAATCAAGAGCTGAGTGAGAGAGCCTCTGTCCCCAGCCTGGGTCACAATGACTGTCTGGCACATGAAAGACATTCAGTCAGTAGCCAGACCTCCACCAATCTGTTGTACAAGTGCATCTGCTGCTCCTAACAAACAACCTCGTCTGTCCTGAGACAATATCTCAAACCTTGGCTTATTGCTATTGCATAACCTTGAACTCTATCTGCCTCCTATTTTTTTTTAAATCAGCATAAAAGCTATATTAAAGTATTCCTTTTCTGTAAACTTTAAGTAGACATCTGGCCGATTTCTTTAAGGGGTAGGTGTTTACATATTTGATCATCCACAGTCTCTCAACTGTGAGACCTTGGCTCCAATGTACTGAATTCTCTAGAACAACTCTATAACCAAATTTTATCCATGAACATGTCCCACCTGTGCTCCTTCCTGTGATCATTCTGATGGCTGCAAGGAAGTCTACAAGGTATTTGGGGGTACAGCACCCCTGGAGTCCTCCCTCTCAACAGTACCAGCATTTGTCAACTGAACCAACTCACCCCACATAGTTAAATACAGGGAATTCTCTCCAGGAGCTCTACGGACTTGCCTATCGATGCATCTTAACTTAGGATATATATGTTCAAGTTACAACATGTTCATAACTCCATGGTGGGACAAAGGAGTAACCACACTGGCAATTTTTAAAGCAAAATGTGATTAGATACCAAATCAGAACCACAACAGTCAAAACTTGAGAGAACCACACTAGGAAACCAGATGATTAAAATGTGGGCAACAAGGTGGTAAAATACAAGAAAGTAGCTCTAAGACCCAGCAGTGTATTCATGACAGAGCTTTCTCAAAACCTGGATAAGACAGTGTATGCAAATAAAGCAATACAAAACCCTTTTACCTGCTTTAGTAACCATGGATGACAGTATCAATATGATGTGTACTCTGAGATAAGAAAATGAGTAATCACAGAATATTCTAATGCTATCATCTTCATTATCTCTAAGAACTCGAACTGTTAGCAAAGATAAAACAAATACTGATATAGCATAAAGGGCAAAATCCCTATAGCCCTGATCTTGAACTAGAGATACCTGTGTAAGAGCAATGGGCATTTCTAAGACATATGGATGGCTAACATTCATATTTAAATTATGTGCAACATCCCTGGTCTTTAGGAGAAATAGAAACTAAACCCACAGCATTATCTCACATTGGTTAAGAAAGGCTGTTAACAGTCAGACAATGTGTAAGAGTTGGCAAGGATGTCAGAGAAGGTACTCTTGTATACTTTTGGTGTGAGGCTCACTTAGACCAGGAGTTCAAGACTAGGCAGTGAAGAGAGCTCTGCTATCTCAGATGAGTGAGTACATATGGCGCTGTCGCATGGCTCAGAGGTTAAGATGACCTGCCCACCTTCAATCTGCAGCACCCACAAAACAGCTTATAATAGTTCCTGTCTCTAGTTCCAGGACATTGGATGGCCTCTAGAGAGGACCTGGTATGCATGTGGAGCACAAACATACAAGCATTACCCTTGGCTTGTCCTGGAACGTCAGGCTGGCCTTAAATTCAGATCTGCCTGTCTCTGCCTCCTTAGCACTAAGACTAAAGGTGTGTGCCACCATGCCTAGCTATAGTTATGGTTTCTAATGTTAATTTTTTCTTTAGTTTTTCAAGATAGAGTTTCACTGTGTAGCCCTGACTCTCCTGGAACTCATTCTATAGATCAGGGTGGCCTCAAACTCATAGAGATTAGCCTGCTTCTGCTTCCCAAGTGCCAGGATTAAAGGCATGTGCCACCATGCCTGGCTTGTCAAAAAAAATTCAAGGGAGATCATTTTGTATAAAAATAATCCAGAAAAGAAACCCCAATGTTTCTTTTTTTTCTCATGTATTTTTCACTACTGACTATAAAGTTGACATTTTAACTACATTTATTTGACAGCATTTAAATATGATAACCATAACTTTATAAGAACTTTATTATAGCAAATCAAAATAAAGGAAAACAAAGCCAGAATTTCCTGGGACCAAGTTTCTTGGCTTTTATTTATTTGCTGTTGTTCTTGTTTTTTTCTGCAGGGCTGGGGAGTGACTCCAGGGCTCTGCAGTCAAAGCAAATGTTCTAACCACCACACTATACCCTATGCCTCACAGGTCCAATTCTTAAAAGAACCCTTCCCACATTATTAAGTAACTTAACTATTAAGTAGGCAGTCTGGTAGGTAGTAGGTAAAAACAAGTGCAAAACAGTTCGACTCAGAAAGCTTTGAAGAGTACACTGAATGTGAGGGGCTAAGGCTTTTAACCCAGAAAGACACCTGAAATCATAGCAACAGACAGGGCTGCCATCAGTCTGAAGGCAGCCTGGGCTACAGAGTGAAGTCCATGTCCACTTAGGCTATAGTGTGAGAACCTTTCCCCAAATGAACAAACAAAAGGAGGAGGGGCTAGGGGTTAGTCTAGCTCAGCCACATGCCATACACATGACAATACACATAGAGTCTACTTGTTAACGTGGCCTCTACCTCACCCAAAAACATAAAACCATCGATGTACCGGCCACTGATATATTATTATCACTCTGTTCATTTCTGTCTCTAATTCCTCGTTTCCTCCCACCATTCGATTTTTATTCATTTTTCAGGACACAATTACAATTTTTGTACACTAGTAAATATACTGGGAGATTAATAACTGCACAGACACACAAGGATTAATTTTCACAGTCTAAGAGGACACGTCATAGATTCTTAGGACTATCTTCATGAAGATATATGGATATATAAGCAATACCAACAAGAAAAACATTCCAGGGCTGGTGAGATGGCTCAGCGGGTAAGAGCACCCGACTGCTCTTCCGAAGGTGATAAGTTCAAATCCCAGCATCCACATGGTGGCTCACAACCATCCGTAATGAGATCTGGCGCCCTCTTCTGGAGTGTCTGAAGACAGCTACAGTGTATTTACATATAATAAATAAAAATAAATCTTTAAAAAAAGAAAAGAAAAACATTCCAGGACCACCTGACACAGCCTGACTAAAGGAGACAGTGGAGTTCCAGTCAATCCAATTACTACCTGGCCAGTGTCCCACGCCTAAATCCTTTGTTAATATTGCTTTTACATGAACTAGTTATATGTTTAAAATAAATAATTTCTGTTTAAAGCAGATATAACAAAAGTAGGTTTCTAAGCTAAACAAACAAACAAACCAAACCAAACCAACCATTGCCATTAAACACTAAAGGGCTTAAAGAGAACTACATGTCAGATTTCCCCAACAGTAAATAAAGGTCACAGATACAGATGGATCCGAGGTGGCG
Organism: Mus minutoides; assembly: GCA_902729485.2. Taxonomy (NCBI): domain Eukaryota; kingdom Metazoa; phylum Chordata; class Mammalia; order Rodentia; family Muridae; genus Mus; species Mus minutoides. The sequence continues at coordinate 554,875 of LR753317.1, read as the reverse complement.
CTGGGCAGAGTGCTCAGCAGTCACTAAAGGAAAGCTGGCGATGGCTGAGGGACAATGGCTGAGGGCCAGTCTAGGCTCCACAGTCTGACACTGACATTGGGAGGCTCAGAAAAAGGAGAAAGAGGGCCTTCTAATGGACACGACTGTACAAACAACGCGTGACTCCATTTATGAACATCCATGGATGTGGCACTATTCTCAGCCCTGTGTCACTGTGATGGTTTATATATGCTTGGCCTAGGGTATGGCACTATTAGTAGGTGTGGCCTTGTTGGAGTAGGTGTGCCACTGTGGCCATAGGCTTTAAGACCCTCATCCTAGCTGCCTGGAAGTGAGTATTCAGCTAGCAGCCTTCAGATGATGATGTAGAACTTTCAGCTCCTCCTGCACCATGCCTGCCTGGATGCTGCCATGTTCCCACCTTGATGATAATGGACTGAATCTCTGAATCTGTAAGCCAGCCCCGATTAAATGTTGTCCTTCTAAGAGTTGCCTTGGTCCTGGTGTCTGTTCACAGACATTCACTAGCGCCTGGCTTCTGTCAGTATTACCCTACCTAATGCTGAAGGGAAACTGCTAATCTATTGAGCAGTCTGTCTCTTAAAGCGCTCAGATGAGAGCATGTTGATAACTTTTGAAAAGGGAGACAGCTAGCTCAGTGCATAAGCATACATGTTGGGCAAACTTAACCTTGGATATTTAGCACTCTGTACACAGCTGGGTGTGGCCATGTACACCTGTAACACTAATACTGTGGGTTACAGAAAAAGAACCACTGGCCAGTCAGCCCAGTCAAAAAAGTGTAAGTTCAGTAAAAACCATGTCTCAATGAGAGAACAGTAAGGCCGATGCTGAAGACCATCTGCTAACATCTTCCTCTAGATCTCACAGGAATGCACATGCCCCTCCCCAGTTCTAACCATATTCTCACACATCACCAAGAAAAGGGAAGAAAACTTACAGTCAGTACCTTCTCTATCTAGCATGGCTACTGCCAAGGAGAATGGGGCTTCAATTTCAGACAGATGTACTACAGCTCCAGCACTTCTCAGTGGAACACACTGTACACTAGAGCCAGGGTCTTACAGCAACCCATCAATCCAAGAGAACAGATTGATCTACAACTCAGGTCCGGTGTCTGTCCAGTTTTCAGATAGGCAGCACGGCCACATGAACTGTAAAACAACCTACTCCGAGTTTCCCCAGTTCATGAAACAAGCAAGTAATACTTCAAAAGCTAGGGTAACGTGAGATTATACAAAATAAACTGTAAGAAGCGGCAGTCCTTGGCAATTCCTGATCGGAAGGTAAATGATACAAGTTGCTTTAGAAAATAGTGGTATGGTTCTTCAAAACAGATATATCCTAGGGTGGAAGAGATGGCTTAGCAGGTAAGGGAGCTTGATGCTAAGCCTGATGACCTAGCTCTGATGCCCAGGACTCACACAATTGAAGCAAAGAACCAATTCTGATCTCTACACAACACATGTGATATATCACTCTTGGTGTTCACTTGTACACACAAACAAATGAACCAACTAATTAATTAATAAAGTATAATAAAATAAAGCTTTACAGGCGGACGTGGTGCTTAGTAGAGGAACATGTACAAAGCCCAGAGTTCAATGCCCAGCACTCAAACTAACAAAATTCCGTATTGTGTATATCATCCTAACACCACATGTCCATTTTGACTATATACCCAGGAGAATTGAAGGCATGGACATAGACAAGGTTTACACTTGATGTTCATATGATCATAACGGCCTTACTCACAAGAAGTTAAAGGTAGAAGCAACCAGGGTCTATTTAAGAGGTGGTGAAATAGATGAGGAATATGAAAATGTCACATCACCCAGCCTTAAAGAGAACAATTCACCAGGCATGGTGGCACACGCCTTTAATCCTAGCAGTACAGAACACAAAGGATGAATCTTCCTGAGTTCATGAGTTCAAGGCCGGTCTGGTCTACATGGTGAGCGCCAAGAAAGCCAGAACTACACAGATAGACCCTGTCTCAATAAACCAAACCAAACCAAAACCAAGAGGACACTGCTGGCACACAAATACTAGAGACAAGGCTTGAAGACCTTACACTGTGTGAGATCGGCCACAAAACACAGACGCTGTATGATCCCATACACAGGCCATTCTCACTACTGTTTACTATTACAGCTCACATTCTTATATAAGCATCACCACCATCAACCTCTAATGTGGATTATCTTCTGAAACTCAAACTCCGTTCAAATTAAAATCAATTCCCCACTCCTTACTTCCCCTGTTCTTAGCAACTACCATTCATTTTCTCTGTCTGCAAATCTGTTTACACTGGAAACTACTCAGCCCCCCTTCCTGCCAGCTACCCGCCTGCCTGCCTTCTTTCCTTTCTTTCTTTGAGACAGAGTCTCACCATGTAGCTTCTGATGACCTTGAACTTCTGATCCTTCTTCCACCTCCGAGTCCTGGCATTACAGGCATCATGCCTAGTTTTATACAGTGCTTGGGGATGAACTCAAGACTTCCTACAGAGCAAGAAAGTATTCTACCAACCGAGCTACATCTCTACCCTCTTTATAATCAAAAGTTCTACATGACCACGAGGAAATGATTTCTACTCACAGCTCCCTTCCCCCCCCCAAAAATCCACAGCTAGGCTTCAGACAGTGCTCACAATATACTTGCTACCCCCATATATAGCGTGTATGGCATTCAGCTCTTCAAAAATCAATAACAGGACAGGAGAGGTTTCCTTTTTGTTTCAAAGGTTTTCTAATTCATACAATACATGTACTGAGAAGATTCTGCTGGTCACACTCTGTTCTCTCCTATCTACAAGTCACAAAGTAGATAAATACCTCATCCCAAAGAACCCGGATCACACCAAGACTGTGCCTGACACCAGCTGCAAGCATGTCTATTAAAGGGTTAGAGTAATTTGTAAATCACCTCAAATTACTGAGAATGCATTTCTAGAGCAGGAGCATTGGGCGAGTGTGGAAAGCTAAAAAGGCCGGGTTATTAACACAGGAGGGAGAGTAGATAGCAAATACCTTCTTGAGAAGACACAATGGGGGGCAGGTAATCTGGAATGTAGTCTTTTCTTTCCTCTGCATCTTTACTTCCAGGCTGAGGAAACTGAAGGACATTGTTCTTGCTAACAGGAAATGAAGGAATTTGATGTGGGAAAGTGACAGGTTCAATATTATGAATATAGTCTTCTAGTTCATGCAGATTAACTCCCATAAGTTGGAAGGCTTCACCAACATCATCCAAAATGGGGTCTGTTCGGCCATCTGAAATAAAGTCAAAAGCAAACGATTACCACTGGAAAGAAAGTACATGGTTATTTTTTAAACATATGTATGCGTATGTGTGTGTGTGTGTGTGTGTGTGTGTGTGCATGGTTTAAAATGAAATATATTGCTTATTCAAGACCTAGTTACACGAAAAATTAGATTTTTAAACAGAATATCACATTGCTTAAATAATACAAAGCTGACTGCTAGACATGGTGGCACACACCTTTAATCCCAGCAATCAGGAGACACAGACAGGCAGATCTCTGTAAGTTCAAGGCCAGTCAGGGCTACATAATGAGACTTCTCTTTCAAAAACAAAACAGAGAGAGAGAGAGAGAGAGAGAGAGAGAGAAAGAGAGAGAGAGAGAGAGAAAGAGAGAGAAGAAGAGAAGAAGAAGAGAAGAAGAAGAAGAAGAAGAAGAAGAAGAAGAAGAAGAAGAAGAAGAAGAAGAAGAAGAAGAAGAAGAAGAAGAAGAAGAAGAAGAGAGAATGTGGTGGGGGGGGGGAGAGGGAGAGGGGAGAGAACAACTGATTGGAGTTGGGTCTCTCTTTCCATCATGAGTCCCAAAGTCTTAACACAGGTTGCCAGGCTTAGCAGCCAGTACCATTACCTACCAAGCAGTCTCACTAGCCTATCAAACACTTTTTCAGGCCAGGTGTGGTCATGGCACTTGCCTTAAGTCTCAGAACTCAGGAAGCAGAGGCAGGCAGAACTCTGTAAGTTTGAGGTCAGTCTAGTATATATAGTGAGTTCCAGGACAGCCAGGGCTATGTAGTAGATAAGCCCTGCCTCAAAACAAACCAGCAACAAACAAACAGGCTCACTTTCAGTGATGCACAAAAATAATACACATTTCTCCTATTACTGAATGTAAGCATGCATTTCATTTCTTCTCATCCAAGTCTTTCCCACCATTGTGTAAAGAATAGAACCATCTTAAATTCTACATGCCTCATAATTTCAATCTAGGACATTCTGATGCTCCCCTTGATCTGCTTTTTCTGAGAGAGTTCAGGTATTTTCCCCCCAACTCTGTATTTTTTCTATAATCACATCAGTAGAAAATGGTCTCTGGCTTGCCAGGTGTGGTGTGCACACCTTTAATCCCAGCTCTTGGGAGACAGAGGCAGGCGGATTTCTGAGTTCAAGGCCAGCCTGGTCTACAGAGTGAGTTCCAGGGCTACACAGAGAAACCCTGTCTCAAACACCCCCCCCCAAAAAAAATTATAAAATGCTTACTTTTATAATATTCTACCTACCATTAAGTTAACTAAAATGTTGTTATGTGGTTCAGTGAGTGGTTTATTAAGACAAGGTCTAAATGCTTGTTCTCACTGACTTATAACTCATTATGTAACACAGATTGGCTCCAAACTCATACTGATCCTCCTGTCTCACTGTTTTGTGTGTTGGGAGTACAGGAGTGGATGGTGGTACCTGGTAAAAGGGCAGATAGGGCAGGGCTGTGGCTTCAAGTTCTGCTCACTCAAAACACACACACACACACACACACACACACACACACACACACACACATATATATATATATATATATTTTTTTTTTTTTTTTTCCCCCACTCCTCTGTGCTGCTGGCCTTGAACAGGCAGTGTCCCTGACAAGCCTTGCTGAGTATTAGGAGTACAGATGTGTGCTACATGACCCACCCAGGTTTTCCTTCTTCTGTGACTTTGCTTTGGTTTGGGAGACACTGTTTCATTTTTGTAGTCGAGGCTGGCCTTGAGATCTCAGCAATCCTCCTGCCTTAGCCCCCTTTTGTAAAGCCTTACGTACTTCTCTTGAATAGCCTTCTAAGGAGCTAGCTGGGCAGGGTTAGCGGTTCCAGTCTAGTGGGTACTTTCACTACACCCATTTATGCTGTCTTCTGACCTACAATTCTCTCCAGTTTTACACAAACATACTTCATACTTCAACTCAAATATTATCTTTTCCCCCCAAAGCAAGTGTTCCCTGGAATCCACAGCTAAAAAATATTCCCTCTGTTTTACTCAGTTTCCATATACTGCAAGTACCATAAGATAATGAAGTCAGGGTACGAATCATGAGACCCATTTGAAAGGTTTAGTACCTGCTTTCAGTACGACATAGCAATACCCACACCCAGGGACCAATGCTCCTCCTACATGTGTAGGAGAAAGTGTCACCTTACAAAAATTTATAAATTTGTTACTTGTGGAATTAATAGCAACTTCTATACTTGTTTTAATTTGTTTTATTTATTTATTTATTTATCTATCTATCTATCTATCTATCTATTTATTTATTTATTTATTTTAGAAAAGGATCACACACTATCTATCTATCTATCTATCTATCTATCTATTTATTTATTTATTTATTTTAGAAAAGGATCACACACCACCAGGCTGCTTGTGTCGATATCCTGACACCCTTGTAGACAAAGGTTATATTTCACAACCCTCAGCCCAAGCTCAGTTTATAAGTAGTGCTCAATAAATGTTTGTCAGAAACACCAAGAGAATTGATCATAGAATACAAGATGACATAATAGTAACCTGAAGCTACAGAATTCAACTTTAAAAGAAATTTGTAACTGTGCGTGTGTGTGTGTGTGTGTGTGTGTGTGTGTGTGTACATGTACGTACTCTTTCTCAGGGGATGAATTGATTATGTTCATATTCTACTTCAGTACTAATGTGCTAACAGACTGGAGAACCCTAACTGTATTTGCATCACACTATGGTGGATCTAAAGCAGTACAGACACTCAGGAAACTGTTAGCTAGTAAATGAATGGATAGTCTGCAGCCTTGCACTCTAAAACCATCTGTTTAATAAGTAAGCATTTCTAACAAGTCACCAAATCCAAATGGGGAATAATGAATCCTAGAATCATATTCTTATTTAAAAAAAAAAAAGAGTGAAAAGGAAGAAAAGAAAACTGACTAGAAAAAAATGGGTAATTATAAAAAGTTTCATACTGGACAGTGGCAGCACATATCTTTAATCCCAGCATTCAGGAGGCAGAGGCAAGCAGATCTCTGTGAATTCAAGGACAGCCTGGTCTACAGAGTTACAGGACAGCCTGGGATATGAAAAAAAAAAAAACTCTGTCTCAAAAACAAAAGAAAAGGCCAGGGAATGGAGGGGAAAGTGTTCATGCTAAATGTGATGGCCCCAACCTTTAATCCCAGGCAGAGGCAGGCGTCTGGTCTACATATTGAGCTCTAGGATAACCAGGGCTATGAAGAGAGACCATGTCTCAAACATAAACATAAAATAAAATGGGGGGGGGGGGGGACAAAGGGAAGGGAGAAGGGAAGAGAGAGGAATGAAGAGGTTCTCAGTAAAGCACAATAAACTGGACACTTTGGAATGCTTGAATCCTTGAACTACCTGGCATGGAAGGTAACTATGTATTCAGGGGATATTTTCAGAACCCAAAAGGCATACAACATCTGCCTTTAGTTCAGAAACTAGGTAACAAAATATAATCTACCTTAAACACAACAGTAACAATATACTGAAGGACAATAGAGGAGGGGCTTGAAGGTAAGGAAGCAACAGCTAGACTATCATTCTGCCACAGCACACTTTAAATCGCGCACTCAAAAAGATGTGCAGTTAGCCTGGCATGGTGGCACACGCCTTTAATCCCGGCACTCGGGAGGCAGAGGCAGGCGGATTTCTGAGTTCGAGGCCAGCCTGGTCTACAAAGTGAGTTCCAGGACAGCCAGGGCTATACAGAGAAACCCTGTCTCGAAAAACCAAAAAAAAAAAAAAAATGTGCATTTTAGGAATTCATTCACTAAGTCTTTGTGGACTACCCATTAATTTACTAGCCAACTGTTTCCTATTTGGAACAACCCTAGGGTAACAGAAATCAGGGTGCTCCAATCAGTTAGCACAGTAGGTACTAGAGTAATACAAATACAGTCAGGGTGCTCCAATCAGCACATTAGGTACTTACGCAGAATATGAATATAATCAATGTATCTTCTGGGTCAGGGTACATATATACACAAACAAAGAAATAAGATAAATAGGATCTGATTTGTTGGGGTTTATTTTGTTAGGACTGGCATTTGGAGTCTTAAAGGTATGGCAAATCTATAGGTCCTCATTTTAAAAGTAGGAACCACTTTAGCAGAACAAATTACTCTATAAAACACTTCATTTAGTTATCCAACTTGCCACCTTAAACGTCCTATCATGGAATTTAAATGAATGGTATAATCCCCGCCCCCCCTCATACATCAGTAAAATCACACATCTATAAAATGATCTGTAGCTTCTACTGAAACGTTCCAAATCATTAAATACCACCGGGTAGAGACACTATTGGGCATTCACTTAAAAGTCAAGACATACTGCGACACTGAGTACCCGGAAAACCTCCCAAATTACCCTGTGATCCTTGCCATCACACTTAGATCCACACCAACAGAAGAGCATAAAGGAAGGACGCCGTGCGTAACTGAGATACTTATTGAAATCGACAGAACCGGCCTTGAAAAGTAGCGAGTGGAGAAGTCTGTGAAAGGAACAGATATAGAGGGAAAAAAAAAAAAAAAGAGGCAGCGACCCTGACTGAGCAGAGCTGTCAACGAGTCTAGTGAGGAGTTCAGGAATGGCCAGCCTTGTAAGAAACGGCCGGTAGACGGAGCGCCTGTGACAGCTAGTTGTAGTAGTTTGCGAGCAATGGGAGGCAAAAGACCAAGGTGGAGCGAGGTGGAGAGCATTCTGGGGGTGGCTCTGGCCGCAGCCGACCCGAGACAATGAGAGAGACCGAAGCACTGGTCCAGGACCGGCAGGGCTGAGAGGGTGGTGGAGCTGCGAGCCGGGACCCCGCTTCCCTGCCGGTGGCGGGAAGTTAGCGGATGAGGAAGAGGCACCTAAGGGATGACTGGAGTTCGCAGGAGACGGTGGAAGCCCTCCCCCAGACCGTCGGAGTCTCAGAGGATCCTCCATCTCGAAGCCGGCTTCGGTACGCCACCCTGGAGGGGATGCCCAAAGGGGTCCGGGGTGGGGGACGAAGGTGTCACTCGCGACCGGCTTGGGGCAGCCCTCCCGCAACCCAGCCCCAGTACTCACAGAGTTCAGAGTAGCGATGGCAGCCCCGGCCCAGCTGCTGCAGGTAGCGCTGCAGGACGTCGGTGAGGAGGTGGCAGGCGCTGAGCTGCACCGAGTCCCAGCCCAGCGCCTGGCAGATCTGCGCCACCGAGACCCTCAACAACGACCTAGAGTAACTCTCGCACATCCCGCTGCGTGGACGCCACCGCAGCCCTCCGCTGCCACTGCTCTCCAGCCCTGCCGCCACGCCTCAGCAGAGCCCCCGATTCATTCTCTGGGGGGGCCCGCGGCGGGGAAATCGTCCCCCCCACCCCTCCGACCCCGAGCGACCACCTCAGAGCCTCAGCAGCAAGGAGCGCGCCAGCCTGAGAGCCGCCATTTTGGACTCGCTCCGCCTCCAGCTGGACGGCCGCCGGGGCGAGGCAGCACGAGCAGAAGGCCGAGAGAGAGGCGGCCCAGGCTCCGCCCAGTGGGAGGGGAGCGATCGTCTCGGGATCGACTCGAGAGCCTGGACGCCGGCCGGAAGCCGAGCGACTGGGCGCAGGTGGAGTCTGCGCCTCCCTGACAACAGGTGCCGGAGTCTTTCTCTTCCCCGCTGGTGGAAAAGTAAGAGGTGACCCTCGGGGTGTTCAGGGCCAAACCAGGGAGGCAGTGTGTGATGTGGGAAGGTTAAGGGATTAACGTTAATAATGTTGATAGAGATTCAAGCGTGAAACTAGAGAATTGGGAATGTAAGCTACCCCGCAGAAGGCGGAATCCGATTGTTTTCCTTTCCTTAAATCTAAAAAAGTAAAAACTAAATTGAAAGATGAAAGAGAAGACGATATCCAGAATGAAATAGTGGCCACTTGAGGGGTTGGAGTGAAATCCAAGGTGTTCACGCAGGAGGCAAGAGGATCGTCGTAAGCTAGAGGCCAACTAGAGTCACCGAAAAAGACTCCCGGCCCTAAAAAGCAAACAGAGCGAATAAACTCAAGTTGTTCATTGTATCGTTCAGTGCTCTTCATAATATGGCTGGTTTGAAGGGGAGAAAAGCCTACGTGTTCAATTAGTGGGAACTGCCCCCCTCGCCCCAGTAGTGAGCATGATACTATTTTAGTGCAGATTATTCTTTCTTTTAAAAAAGCTAGCCGGGCGTGGTGGCGCACGCCTTTAATCCCAGCACTAGGGAGGCAGAGGCAGGAGGATTTCTGAGTTCGAGGCCAGCTTGGTCTACAAAGTGAGTTCCAGGACAGCCAGGGCTATACAGAGAAACCCTGTCTCGGGGAAAAAATAAAAATAAAATAAAATAAAATAAAAGCTGGTTTGCGCCTTAGTAGCCACAGTAAGTAGTCTATCCAGGACATGTTTCCTACACAGGTCGAATACTCCCTTAAATCCTTGAAACTGGTTTTGTCCAGAGAATGTTTGTTTGCCTTTCCCAGAGCTTCTTCCAGCCCTAGTTGAATTTTGCCTGACAGTACCAGAAACTGTGATGGGTTGAAATAGTGGGATTTTGTGTGTGTGTGTGTGTGTGTCCCAATCTTGTTATGTTGCCACTTCTGCCCTTAGACTTTGGGGGCTGAAATGAGCCTCCACAGTAGCTAGCACTTCGGGCAGCTGCTGGTAGACCCTGATTAATAATCCCAGTGCTGGGCAAGCAGAGGCAGGCAGATATCTGAGTTCAAGGCCAGCCTGGTCTACAGTGCTAGTTACAGAACAGGAAAAAAAAGTTTCAAATTAAAGCCAAACCCATCCCAATGACTACTGAGCTAAACCAGACCTACTTTGGCTATAATCAAATACTCCATTTCTTAGTTGTGCCTGCCATATCTATCATTGATTATTCAGTAGATAAGATTATGTGCCCTCTCCAATAAATTGTTTCTGGGCAGCTGTGATGGCTAGTCTCAGTTGTCAACTTTAGTACATCTGGAATCAACTAAGCCCCAAATGACTGGGCACACTTGCGAGGGATTTCTTTTCTTAATTAAATCTCTTGAAGTGGGAAGACACACTTCTAGTCTGGGTCTTTGACGTGGGACTATCCATCTTTAATCTGGCCCACACCTTCTGCTGGCAGCTTATATAAAACCCAGAAAAGAAGGAAGCTTGCTTTCTCTTTGCCTGCGTGCCTTCACTCTAGCTCACAAGTGCATTCCTTCACGGGAAGTAAAGGCTACTTCTTTGGGATTCCAGAGCATACTGAAGATCAGCTGAGACATCCAGCCTCTTGGACTAAACAACTCCTGAATTCTTGGACCTTCTGTTTGTAGGCAGCCATTGTTGGGTTAACTGGACCATAGGCTATAAGTCATTCTAATAAATCCCCTTCTTGAAAGTCTTGAAAGCCCAATAAATCTGAAAACATGTTAATTTTGACAAATGGCAGTTGGGAAGGAAGTATCACTACTGGGTCCATTAGTCATTCTGTACCCAAGCGGCAGGAGCCTGTTTGATGCAAAAATCACAAGGATACTTTTCATATCTGGTCTTAATTGAACATATTTTATTTTATTTATTTATTTTTGGTTTTTCTAGACAATGTTTCTGTGTAGTTCTGGCTGTCCTAGAACTCTAGAGCAGGCAAGCCTCAAACTCAGATATCTGCCTCCTTCTGCCTCCCAAGTTCTGAGACTAAAGGTGTGTGTCACTGTGCCTAGCTCATTTTTAGAACTATTTCATAACATTGAACATTTCCTTAATTTGAAACTCATACCTTGGATTTCACACACACACACACCCCCATACATACACACACTACCTCTTTATTTGCCTGTGTGTTGTGGAAATTCTTCAAATCTACAGAAAAACTGAAACAAACAAGATTCATGGATTATTAACATTTTGCCACATTTACTATATATGGATATATTTTAATTAACTTGTACTCACCTTTTCCAAGAACAGCTTGAAAATACGCTGCAAACCTCATGCCACTTAAGTCTGAAAAGCTTGAGCATTTATCTTCCCAAGCCAGCATAATTCCCTGTGTAACCATATGTATGACCATATGGCCACGACTCTGGTTTCCCAGGAAGCTAAGTGTGGGATGGAGGGAACTCTACAGCAGGTTTATCTGGGAGCACTCTTGGGACACCAAATGTGGGAGGGAAGGAGTGGGAGCCAGGCAGATACCCTGTCAAGGAAGCCCTCAGCCAATCTCAGGGTGCTTGCTGAAACTCTTGGACCTTTACATTGCCAAATTCATAGGTGACTTTGTGTAGACTTTCCAGGAAAGGGTGTGTAATCTTAGGCCAATGTACTGCTTATCGCTGAGTCAGTTCCACGGAAGGCTGAAGTCCTTGAGAGCTGAGGCGCTCGGCACTATCTTATTAATATTCAGCATAATTCATCTGTTTCTCCTCTGCTCTCTTTCTTGGTGTAAATTTGAAGAACAGCTCTTCGAGAGGTGGTGGGGGTTCTCCTCTGAGAACATCATTAAAAAGGAAAACCAGGAGCTGTTACCACTCTCATTCCTGCAGATGGGCTCCTTGTCTATTTTCAGTGGCTTGCTCAGACCTTATGTGTAAGGGAGGGCTCTGAGTCCTAGGTTTCCATATCCTTTCTAGAATGTGACTGCCGACCCTGTCAATTTACCCTCAAAATTGAACAAAAGTACCCAAACAGACCACCAATATGCCAAGTAGTGCCCATTACCTAATGGGATAACAGCTCAATCTTCTACAATCAGGATCTGCTACTATCTTTTGGGCTGAAGTACTAAAGTAACACCTATAGCCTTGTTCATTCCAGCAGGACTTTTACTGTCTCCTTTGGTAAAACTCGCCCATTTTGGAGATTAGACCCATAAGCCTCAAGAACTCTGGGTTGCAGGACTTGGAACAATTGTCTAAGTAAGTCCCTGGGAGTGGTGGCAAGTGGAGAAACTTCAGCCTCTATTCCGTGTTATCTCCCTGTTGAGAACCCCGCTCCAAAGAAAAGCCATTGAGTAAAGTATGTATCACATCCTCGGAGATTGTACCCCATCCCCACAAAGTATTTCCTATAAGCTTATGCTTAGCAGTGCCTATAAAGGCCATAACATCAACCTGCCAGCATAACAGCTTCAGGTGGTATAGGGCAGTAACAGTGGATTTCATATCTGGTGCCTTTCCCAAACACCTGCTTGTAAAATAGGTCCTTGAGGACTGTTGCAGCATGATGTTGGACACAATTGTGTTTTGGATGAGAATGTTCCCCAAGGGGTCATATATTTGAATAATTGGTCCCCAGTTGGAACTGTTCTGGAAAGATTAGGAGGTGTGGCATTGTTGCCGTATGTCACTGGGGTGGGCTTTAAGATTTCAAACGCCCATGCTATTCCCTGTTAGTCTTCTCTCTTTCTCCCTCAAGCTTTCAGATCAGATCTAAGCTCTTGCCTACTGCTGCAGTGCCATGCCTGCCTGCCTGCCTGCCTGCCTGCCTGCCTGCCTGCCTGCCTGCCTGCCTGCCTGCCTCCTTTACTTCCAGTTGTCATAGATCTGTCATCATAGAGGGTCATCAACCCTCTGTAACTGTGAACCCTCAAATCAAGCACTTTCTTTTATAAGTTGCCTTGACATGGCAACAGAAAAGTAACTGAGGGCTGGTGAGATGGCTCAGTGGGTAAGAGCACCCAACTGCTCTTCCGAAGGTGATGAGTTCAAATCCCAGCAACCACATGGTGGCTTGCAACCACCCGTAATGAGATCTGACGCCCTCCTCTGGTGTGTCTGAAGTCAGCTACAGCGTACTTATGAAGAATAATAAGAAATGAATCCTTGGACTGGAGAGACCAACTGGAGCGAGCGGGGCTGTCCGGAGTGAGCAGAGCCGAATGGGGATGGCTGGAGCGAGCGGGGCCGGAGCGAGCGGGGCTGGAGCGAGTGGGGCCAAACGGGGCCAGCCAGAGCGAGCGGGGCCAACCGGAGCAAGTGGAGCCGATCAGAGCGAGCGGGGCCGACTGGACCGAGCAGGGCCAGCCGGAGTGAGCGGGGCTGGCCGGAGCGAGCAGAATCAGCTAGAGCGAGTGGGGTTGAGCGGAGCGAGCTGGGTCGAGCGGAGCGAGCGGGGTTGAATGGAACAAGGAAAAAAAAAAAAAAGAAAAGTAACTGAGATACCAGTGAGTCAGAAACCATGAGCAGGAATGTCCAGTCTTAGAAACAGTGACTGCTCTTTCTAGGGTTGAAAGGACAAATGCTGTCATCACCTTCGATTCTTTGAAAAGCCGCAAGGGACTTTTTCTGAGCTTCTGTAACACAACTCTGCAGCTGGTGGCTTAATCAACAGCCTCTGTCTTACAGTTCTGCAGCATGCTTGGATGTCCCTGAGACCTTTCTGCCTGGGTTACAGACTGCTGCCTCCTCTTGATGAACTTTATGACCTTTGTCTCTGTGTGCACACTCCTTATTTCTCTTCCATTTTTAAAAAGAATTATTTATTTTATGCATATGAGTACACACCAGAAGAGGGCATCGGATCCCATTACAGATGGTTGTGAGCCACCATGTGGTTGCTGGAAATTGAAATCAGGACCTAGCCAGGTGGTGGTGGCACACGTCTTTAATCCCAGCACTTGAGAGGCAGAGGCAGGTGGATTTCTGAGTTCAGGGCCTGCCTGGTCTACAAAGTGAGTTCTAGGACAGCCAGGGCTATACAGAGAAACTTTGTCGCGAAAAAAAACCAAAGAAAAAAAAGAAATAAGGACCTCTGGAAGAGCAGCCATTGCTCTTAACTGCTGAGCCATCTCTCCAGCCCAACTTCTCTCCCATTTCTTAAAAAAAAAAAACAACCAGTCCAGTGAACCAGGATCCATCCTTATAAAAGTTTAATATGACCACTTTATTTCATTCATGAATTTGTGTGCACATGCTTGCATGCATGTGAATGTGTACAACTTTCTAGAGTACAACTTTAGAGTACAACTAGAGTACAACTTTAGAGTACAACTAGAGTACAACTTTGGGAATTAATTCTCACCTACATTTGGATCCCAGGGAACAATCTCAAGTCTTCAGGTTTGGCTGTAAGTGCCTTTACCAACTGAGCCAGATTGATAGCCCAACATTACTTCTTTAAAGGCCTCATCTCAGGCAGGTGTGCATGCCTTTAATCTCAACACTGGGGAGAAGGAAGTAGGTGGATCAGTGAGTTCACAGTCAATGAGACTGACTCAACAACCCAAAACCTAAACCAAAAGGCTGTATCTCCAAATCCAGTCATATTCTGAGGTGTACCTGAGGGTGGGGCTTCACAATCATATTAGAGAAGTCAAAGCTTGCTCACTTCATCACACACACACACACACACACACACACACACACACACACAGAGTCAAACAATGACATCATGGTACTGTTCCATTCCACTTTTGCCTTGATCTGCCTCTTTGCCATTCTTCCATGGAAGGATGTTGGCCTTTTCTCCTCCCCATCAGCAGGACATGAAGAACTGTGGTGTGAAGGCGAAGTGCTGATACAATCTTAACAAAGACCCGTGGGAGCTGGCCTCCCTCCTCACTAGCTTGCTGTACCCTGTGAGCCCTGATCATGAATTCTCCATGCACAGTCTTACTGATAGTGGGAGGGAAAAAGTTTGAGACAGAGTCTGTGTAGTCGTGGTTGTCCTGGTACTACTCACTACAGACCAAGCTGGCCTCAAATTTCATAGTCGTCCTCCCTGTGTCTCCATGCCACCATGACCAACCTAGTGTGCAAACTTTTGATTGGTAGTTTTATCCTACCTAGCTTGTGTTCCTTGCCATCCCACTTCCAGACCTTTCATCTCTGTTCTAGCCAACAGCATGGTAGGTATTTCTCCAAGGGTTTTGATTCAGGACCACACATACCATGGCCTTACCTCAGAATCCCAGGGCTTTGCATTGTTGCTTTAAGGCTTGTGCTAAACTCCACAGGATTACTACCCATTTCAATTGCCTCCAGTTCTACAGTCTACTCCAGGGCCTGGCCCTTAATCGATGCCAGAACTTATACTGCCCTTCCCTATTCTGGACTTTAACTCAAACCTGGGAGCCTTTTGTGCCATCAGTGTGTAGCTCAGAATTCCTAAGGATGACACATTCTTGCTTCCAGAAGCTATATAGGTCACCTCGAGTGGTGCTTCCTTCCTCAAACTGGCAGGTGTAAGACACAGTCCTCTAATTCCCTGAGGCTTTGTAGATGTACCCCGGTGAATTAGGCCATACAATCTGAAAAATATCAATCATATGGCAAACCCTGGAATTTTTTGGATTCCCTCCATCTCTTCCTTTCCCTCCTCCCCTTTCACCATAGCCTTGGAGGCTAGCAGGAACTCTTGGTCTCAACTTACAAGTGTACTGAGTCAGTAATCACCAAATAAGGGCTTTTACAACAACTTACCTTCCCATAAAATGGGGTGGTCTATGACTTCTAATATACTAAATTGAATTCCTCCCCACCTGCCCCCCTTGAGACAGTCTCACAATGTAGCCCTGGCTGGCTTGGAACCTGCTATGTAGACTTGTGTTGAACTTAAGGAGACCCTCCTGTTTCTGCTAGTTGAATTATATACTTTGAGTGAGTTTTATGGCAAGTGACTTGTATCTCAGAAAAGCTGCTATTTTCAAACACTATGTTTAGAGGTCCGAACTCCCCTCTCTCTGCTTATGTGTGTGGAACTGGGATTGAACCTATGATGTTCCACTTGCTAGACACCAAGCTATAAAGCCAGCACATTAGCACATGAACTGAAATGGAACTGAAATGTCTGTAGACAACTTACTAGGCCACAGAGGCAAAGACTTCTGAGCCCAGTCCCCATCACTTTCTCTTGATAGATGGTGAAAAGAGCAGAGAATGAAATGACAAAAACTGATACTGAGATAAGAAACAGTGCTCAAGGCCGGGCAGTGGTGTTACACGCCTGTAATCCCAGCACTTGGGAGGCAGCGGCAGGCGGATTTCTGAGTTTGAGGCCAGCCTGGTCTACACATGAGTTCCGGGACAGCCAGGACTGCACAGAGAAACCCTGTCTCAAAAAAACAAAAAATAAAAATAAAAA
The DNA here is from genome assembly GCA_902729485.2 of Mus minutoides. NCBI lineage: Eukaryota > Metazoa > Chordata > Mammalia > Rodentia > Muridae > Mus > Mus minutoides. Next base: position 538,519 of record LR753317.1, on the reverse strand, counting down.
CAAACAAAACAGTTCTCAGTTACACAGAATTACAGTGTTTGGCAAGGCTGGGGCAAGAGGAAAGAGGCAAGGCCCGGCCCGGCCCAGCCCAGCCCAGTTGAAGCTATATAGGAAGTTCAAAGTTAGCGTCCTTTAGAGTAAGACTATGTTTCAGAACAACTAAGCAGGCTGGAGAGATGGCTCACTGACTGTTCTTGCAGAGGACCCGGGTTCAATTTCCAGTACCTACTTGCTCACAGCAATTCATAACTCTCCTCAATCTACCAGAACTTCTGCAAAAGACAGTTTCACAAGGATCAAGAGAGCTGGAGAGAGGACATGAAGAAAATACGAACAATTCTGAAGCTGAAGCCTTGCCCTTTTGCAATAACTCCTCTCCAGTCCTAGGAAACAGGTTTGTTTTCTGAAAGAACATCAGATTGTGGGTCATGAGTTTTGCTTGTGCAAGTGCTGGCCAGAAGAGATAGAAGATACTGTGTTGGAAATACTTAGCTCTGTTCTTCACCCACCTTGATGCTAACTTCAGAGCCGCCACTCTCCAGGGACTTGGCACGAATCCGCTAAGACTTGAAGATACTGATGTAGGTAGTGACCCAGCAAACCTCCCAGCCCACTCATGACGTGAGGCTCACAGCCACCAATAGATTCACAAGTATATACTTTTTTTTTTTAATGATTTATTTTTACGTGTGTGGGGTTTTTGTCTGCCTGTCTGTCTGCATACCAGAAGGCATCCCATGGGACTACAGTTGTAGATGGTTGTGAGTGACCATGTAGGTGCTGGGGAATTGAACTCAGGACCTCTGGAATAGCAGCCAGTGCTCTTAACTGCTGAGCCATCCCTTCAGTCGTAAGTATAAATTAATGAGTCTGAAGTAGACACACCAAGAATTTCCGGGCTTCTGGAACAAGAATTGGCAGTTAAAACAGAGTCAAGTTACTAAGCATATTTCTATCTATTTACTTACCTATTATCTATCTATCCGTAATCTTAAAAGATTTGTAGAAACAGAAGTGAATGCGCAGCAGAGACATTCTATGGCCCAGGAACTAAGGTATTTACCACATGGCCCTTTATGAAAGTTGTCAAGCCTTTGGAATGTGAGAACTAGGCACTATGCATGCAGGGAAACATTGAGTCATAACATTTAAAATTAATGTTTTAAATAATGACAAGACTACTTAGGAAAAAATTTCAGTGGAAGATTTATCAGAAGAGATTGGAAAATATACAAAGAAAGGGGAAAATTGCAAATCAATGTAAAATTGGTTTCTAGAAAATGGGACAGAAGGAAGGAGGAATCCATCAATGTTGTGGGGGTGGGGCACCCTAGGTCTTTTCTGCACTACATCTGAATCAGTGTTCAATGCAGTGCACATAAAAGGGGTCACATAAGTCCATCATTCAGAATTATCAGAACAGAAACCTATGTTTTCAGGAAGGATTGGGTGTGGCTCAGCATTCACTTAAGGTGAGGATGTGTGTACTCCCCTGCATTACACACAACATACAGCTTTCAGAAGAAAATGGTCACTGATGAATGGCTTCAATACTTAAGAGTCATTTGGCGGCCCAGTGGACAAAATTAATTAGGGAAACCACTTTCTAACCATACCCAGGGAAACTGGTGTGTGTGCCACGAATGATAAGAAAAGGAGGTCCTGTTCAGAAAGGTCCAGGAATGGAGCTCCAAGGTGCTAGAAGTGTACTACAGAGCACGTGTAAAAAATAGTTGAACCAGGGCTGGAGAGATGGCTCAGCACCCCACTGCTCTTCTGAAGGTGCTGAGTTCAAATCCCAGCAACCACATGGTGGCTTACAACCACCCGTAATGAGATCTGACGCCCTCTTCTGGTGCGTCTGAAGTCAGCTACAGCGTACTTATGAATAATAATAAAACGAATCCTTGGACCAGAGAGAGCAAGTGGGACCGACTGGAGCAAGTGGGGCCATACAGGGGCGGCTGGAGCAAGAGGGGCAGACCAGAGCGAGCAAGGTTGACCGGAACGAGGGAAAAAAATAGTTGAACCAGTGCCTGAAACTACTGAGATGCTATTCCAAGGTGACTACTGGCCCCATTGTTTTGCTTCTGAACCTAGGCATTCTGCCACAGGTCGGCCTGACACAGCTTATTCTTAATGTTGATTATGTCAGATCCCTGCTTTTCCTCTGAGTCATCTGGGATGCAAAGGTTGCCTTCATAGCACTCCACTCTCCTGGAAATGGAAGGTTTGCTGATTGTTAAGCCAAGTCCTGAAGAGATAGAAGCCTGAGAGCACTCAGGAGTCTGAGGCCAGAAAAGACAGAATCCTTTCCTGACAGTCACTGACCCATCCACAAGGGGCTGTTCTAATAGAAAGTAACCAGAAATGACTATACGTTCTTCTCCAGAAAGTACTGATCTCCATACTGGTTTCTTTACTGATCAGTTTTCATTTCAGCTTGATAATATAGCTGTTGGGAAAACAAGCTATTTGAAGAACTTTGAGCTTATGAACTTATTAGTGTTTTTGGCTAAAAGCAATGCATGGGCTCTATATGCTTTTTCAGAATCCCTGTATTACTTTCATAAAAAATGTTCAGTGCCATTTGATTTAGTGCACAGAATCACCCCACTAAGGCTTTCATACAGTATCATTGTACCCTGCTCTTGTTCGCTGTCCCCAGGGCTCCACTCTACTCCCCACAAAAGCTCCAGTTCTCATCACAAACACAACCTGTCTTTTCCATCACTCTGCTTCCTCCTCCTTGGGATGTCTTCCTCCCATAGTCCCTCTTCTGCTTTCATGTCCTATGTACGAGTGTATATTTGACACTAAAACAGTAATCACGGAAAGAAAATATACTGTCTTTCTGAGCTTAATTCACGTCCAATTCCAGTTCTACTGTGATGTGTATCATTCATCTGTTGGTGGACATCTAGGTTGGGTCTGTTACCTTGGTAACTGCCAATAGTTCAGTGTTAAAAACACAGGTATGGGGGTGGGGTGCTGGAGAGATGGCTCAGCAGTTAAGAGCTCTTCCTGAAGTCCTGAGTTCAATTCCCAGCAACCATGTGGTGGCTCGTAACCATCTGCAATGGGATCTGGTACCCTCTTCTGGTGTGTCTGTCTGAAGACAGACAGTACACTCATACATAAAATATCTAAATCAAAACAAAGACAAACCCAAAAAACTACAAGTATGCAAGTATCCTTAGCGTATGCTGACAGATTTCTTCTGGTATACAACCAAGGGTGGTGGTATACAGCGGGGGCCATGTGGTAGTTTTGGTTTTTGTTGTTTTGATGAACCTTTACACTGATTTCCACAGTGACCCTAAGTGCTGTAGTTAAAGAGAAAATCCCTGACCATCCACCCCTGTTGGTATGGCTAACATAACATAGTACATGGAGTCACTTCAGGCATTCAAATTTTATGAGACAAGTACACTGATTTCTTTAGGAGGCCAGAATACAGATCAGATCCATGGAGGTGGAGTTAGTGGGAAGAGCAAAGTGTTCTTAACTACGAAGCTATCTCCCCAGCCCTTCAAATCTTAATAGTCATCTATGTGAAACATACCTTCTCAATGCATGAAAAATAGCATTTAAAAAATCATTCAAACTATCTATGTGCCTGAAGTTCTTAAGCATTTTGTGAGGAAGAGTAAATTGCCCCAGTTTATTTGAATGGCATCTTCCCAGCAAGATATTAAGACTGCCAGAGAAACTGACCTGCAGGCATGCCTGCTTGAACCCAGAGCTCTAGACCACTGAAGGTTGGCAGAGAACTGGAAGTCAGACCTGAAGTGACCTTCTGCTGAAGGGCTTTAGCAGTACAACGTTACTATTTTCAACCGCTTAATATTATCTCCTTCTGAAAATTATAATTATTAATAATGAGACTGATTTTTTCATTGTAAGTTGTTTATTGTAAGATAATTTACAAACATCCTGCTGTCTTTGTAACTCAGTGGACCAAGTTTCTTCTGACAAAGACAGCAATCAGTTAAAATCAGCCTGCGCATTTTTCTTCTTTACCTGAAAAACAGTATGGAAGAACAGGAGTCAAATAGGATGTCTTGTGGAAAATAACACATTCTTAAATGGGGCACAGAAGATGCAGGTGGTTCTCCAGCTCTGGTCTGGGACTCTCTGGGACTTGTGAGGGCAAACTAGTTTCATAATAATACTGTCCCTTCTCATTCCCACTCACAAGGAAATGACTGTATCTCTAGAGGCTTCAGACAACAGCAGAGTGGAGAGAGGACTCTCCTGTGAGCCAGATCTGGAGTCAGGACCATAGGCCTGAGAACCATGAACCCACACTTAACTCTCTACAGTGATTCAAGGTCTCTATGCCTAAGTGTATTTCCTTATACCTACACCCTCTAGAACACCACGGCTCACTAGCAGCACCCACATTGAACTCTCTGCCTATTATCTGGTACAGCCCAAACACACCCACAAGTTGGCTACACTATAAATCAGCCTGCCCAGCTAGCCTGTCTTAGGGAAGCAACTTTATGAATGCAAACTAGTAATGCTAACTAGTAACTGCTAACTTTGGTAATACCTGGCTAGATTTCTTTGCTGAAGGCTTAGGGGAAGAGTGTGTGAACTTTACCTCTTGTCTGAGGATGTAACTTGATTTTCATTAATTCCTGGTTATTATATTAGGGAAAACAAGAGCACAAAACAAGCAGGTTAGGAAGCAATCCACACTAGTTAACTCCAGGCCATGCTGTGCATGTTACCCTAAGCATACAATGCAAACAGTTACAATCCTTTTGTTGGTTTTTCAAGACAGGGTTTCTCTGTATAGCCCTGGCTGTCCTGGAACTCACTTTGTAGACCAGGCTGGCCTCGAACTCAGAGATCCGCCTGCCTCTGCCTCCCAAGTGCTGGGATTAAAAGGCATGCGCCACCACGCCTGACTAACAGTTACAATCCTTAAAACCACTCAGTATAAAATGCCATAGACTACAGTGTAGTTATAATCAATACAAAGTGTTTATACAAATAGGCAAGACAACAGGTAATAATTTTATATCTTTAAAAAAATAACATACAATTGAAAAGATTAAGCTGACAATATAAATATGATTTATAATTCTTTTATTTTTAACACTAAAAGCCAGTTGTGTGTATTAAAATCTGAACAAAAAAATCCCTTGTAGGTTACAGAGCATGCAACCCATTAATAAAAGTGAACCAGTGTTGAGACTGCACAGTGGCTTTTAAAATAAGGACTTACATTGTCTAGAAAATGAAAATTTATCTCCAGTAAGATTACTTTTTCTAAAGTCTCAGTATAATGTCTCAATCCCCCTCTTCTCATTTTTCTTAATTTTGCTAATATAACTGAAATTTCTCACATCCCTAAGCAAGAAAAAAGGCCCAGTCCTAAGCTACAGAATTTAGATCCTCACAGTTTATACCCAGTATCTCCCATTTTAGAAGCAAAAAAACAGTATTCTCTGGTTATCATACTACTCTCAGATTTTGAGAAGTCAGCTCTTTACCTCAAACCATGTCACATTTAACATTCAAAGATATACCAGCTTGGCATTTGGCCATAAGTCATACTTAATCCTAGTATTATTAGTCTCATGTCACAGGAGACAAAGTCCCAGGAACTAGACAGAGTACCTAACCATGTTTATAACCCGGACATCAAGGTGCTGTGATGCCATCAGGGTAGTGATGGCCAGGCTGAGAGAGGGGCAGTCCTCTGTTCAGAAAGCAAGAGTTTAGGACCAGGATGCTCACCCCGGATAACAAGGCTCTAACTTTTATCATAGTCCATTGACTCAATCCATTTTAGACTCTGCCCCCTCCAAGGCATAAGGACAGAGACCAATACAAAGTCAATTCCTGATAAAATGGTGTAAGTGCTAAGACAACGTGAAGTCAGATGCTAAAAGATACCTCACTTAAGTTAGTTTTTTTGGGAAGAAAAGATTCCTCTAGCCCAATCAAGGAAGATGAGGAATTGTCAGATGAAGAATGAACAGACAATCAATCAGAGAACGGAAGCCCAGGCAAAAGCCTACACCTCTTAGAAATGAGAAACAGCATGATGTGTTTGAAGACCTGGAAAGGTCAAGGTAGCCAAGGTCCAAGCAAGTAACTACAATATTATACGAGAAAGATTGCTGATGGCCAGAAAGTACAGGATCACATACAACAAAGTAGACTTTTTTGCAGGCTGCTTCTGTAAAAAGCCAGCAAGGAAGCATTTTAGGCCTTGGGGGCTATACACTTCTTTATAACCCTTTACAATATGACCCTGGACCAGTTTCTCCATAATCTCCGTAATTCTGCACTGTCAGAGATAGGAAATGCTCTGAAAACAAACACTGCCTCCACTCCATCTTGAGGGTCTGACATCTACAAATTAGATCTTTTGCCAGGCCAGCCTTGATGCCAGCTACTGAGGAGATAGAGAGGGAAGCTTGAGCCTTTGAGTTTGGGAATAGCTTAGGCAACACAGCAAACCCTTTACATGTAGAAAATGGTAGGAAAAGGAAAGATTAAAGGGGGATCTAGAAGGTAAAACTCAGACAACTTGGTGACCAGTCAGGAGGAGAGAGCCTTAGCAAGCCAAAGGCATTACTACATTTCCTCTGTCATTACAACCTTGTGCCTGGGAGACTGCACATGGTTGACGGCCACTTTAATCTTCCAACAATCCAGAAATTTTCTGGAGAAAAACAGTATGCTATTTTATGGTACCAATGAAGAATAGTAACTTAAATTTTTCATCATTCACTAATTAAGAGAATTATATAGAATCAAACCTAAAACTAGTTTAAACTCAGAAAGTTTGGCTTATAATAAATGATACTGAGTTCCAAAAACAGACTTTCCAAATTGATACTGAATTATTCACAACTTTCTTCCAAATTCTTTAGGAAAGTCAACTCCACACAAAGGTATCTCTCAAGATGGGAAATTAGACTTTAACATTTCAGCTCAAACAATAAGAATTAAGCAGAGACGCCCTTTCCATCCGAATTTGATGCAAGGACACAAGATGCTGCAGCCAGTCTTCTTGGTTGTAATAGAACAGAAACACAAAGCAACCAGAGACCCACTGACCCACATGCAGAGAAAACAAACCTTCTCTAGGCACCAGCTACATTACTTACAGAGCAGCAGCCCCAGAGATGATTTCAATCAACTCCTTTGTGATGACAGCCTGGCGGGTGCGGTTGAAAGTCAAGGTCAATTTGTCAATCATATCAGCTGCAAACAAAAGGGATATATAACAAAATAAAGTTTCAAAAACAGCAGTTTCTACTTAAAGTAATTAAGAGTTGAATTAAATCCTGCTGTAATTTGGATCCCCAAACGGCCTCTCGGGTTGGTAACACTTTATCTAGTTATTTTCCACAATAAGACGGATACCTCAACAAAACATTCTTTTAACATTTTTTGACACTACTCTGAGCAAAGCTCACACACACACACACACACACACACACACACACACACACACACACACGCACGCACGCACGCACGCATAGGCACAGGTTCGTGTTCTCTCTCTCTCTCTCTCTCTCTCTCTCTCTCTCTCTCTCTCACATATGCAGTTACACTCTAAATGTTCCTGTTTCTAGGTGTGGGTTAGCAATGTCCTCTAGCACGGGCTTACAAGCGTTCTTGCTGGCGTTGTCCATGGCAGTCATCCTGGCACTCTGCTCACTGGTGGTGGACTCCTTCAGGGAGTAATAGATGAGGTTGGCCAGATTGTATTCCTGGTAATTCTGCAGCACATCAGCATCAATGTCATCATAAATGCTCATGGTCTCTGTTAAAACAAGCCAAGAGTTTCCTTGAGGAATATAGATGAAGACCTATTCATTAGAAATAGCTTATGAATAAGAATTTCTATCAATTATACAAATCATCTTGAGGTAAATGAATCTGTCCTAATAATAATTCTATTTCCATAGTATATTATCAGCAAAATATGTGTCAACAGGCTTTTACCTCAGAGATAACTTTAAAATTAAGAAGCTGGCATTTAAAATAGGCATTAAATTTCAAAGTTACAGGGTTGGGAAGTAGGTTCAATAAGGAGTGTTGCCTAGCCAGTACAAGGCCCTTGGTCCAATCCTCAGCTATAGGGGTAGGGTGTAGGGGCTTAGGTTTCAGTTATAAAGCCCTCTGAATAGCAGCTAGCCAAGCATTTGTCACATATACATCATTCAGTAATATTTTTAACTAAAAAAAAAAAACAAAAAACAAAGACTGAATCTATTAGTGTTATACAAATCCACTTTAATGATTAGTTATTAAAGAAATATGAATGTCAGTCTGATAGACATGAGGACTGAAACTGACACAAGGTAGAAACTGATATGAGTTTTGGATTCAATATAGACATTTGCCAGATATTTCAAATTCACTCACAACTCCTGAAATAGTACTATGCGGCACCAGTCTCAGACAGTATTAACTCCTATTTTATGTATTATTGAAAAAATCACGACCCCCAAATATCCTAAAACCAAAACCTCACTGTGATGGTTTGTATGCTTATTAGGTCAGGGAGTGGTACTAGAGGTGTGGCCTTGTTGGAGTAGCAATGTCATGGTGGGTGTGGGCTTTAATGTCCTACTCCTAGCTGCCTAAAAATGAGTATTTATTCTGCTAGCAGCCTTCAGATGAAGAGGTAGAACTCTCAGCTCCTCCCTCCTGCACCATGCCTGCCTGGATGCTACCATTCTTCTGCCTTGATGATAATGGATGTTGTCCTTATAGGAATTGTCTTGGTCCTGGTGTCTATTCACAGCGGTAAAACCCAAACTAAGAAGCTGGTGTCAGGGACTCGGGTATTGCTGTGAAAGGCCTGACCATGCTTTTGTTTGGAAGAATGTGGATTTTGAGACTTTGGATTTGGAAAGCAGTGGAATGCTTTACAAGGTGCTTAATGGGCCATCCTAGTAGGAATATGGAAGACTTTGTTGCTGAGAGTGATCTGAACTGTGCAGACCTGGCCCAAGAGGTTTCAGTGGAGAATTTCAATAGAATTAGAGACCGCTTTTTTGTGGTATTTTGAGTAAGAATATAGCTACTTTTTGCCCATGTCAGAAGAGTCTGTCTGAGGGTAAGGTGAAGAAACTCAGATTAATTGCATTGACGAAGGAAGTCTCAGAAACACCCATCTTAGACTTTGTTTTCTGGTTATGTCTCATAAAGAGCAATTTAAACAAGTGTAGCAACTGAAAAGGGAAAGATTTAAAATATATGGGGTACCAGGAAGTGAAATGAAGCTGAATCCTGTGTTCAAGGAGATAACAGATTAAGGGAGTGGGACTTCGGGAACAACCCTACCTAGATGAGTTAGATCCAGGCATGGTGGGGCAGACCTTTAATCTCTTGAGTTCTAGACCAGCCTGGGACAGCAACTAGGTGAAGAAAAGCTTAAATCCAGGCATGGTGATATTCACCTTTAATCCCAGGATTTAATCACAGGTGTCCTGGGATTTCTACAAAGCAAGATCCAGGTCAGCCAAGTTTAGGCAGTGAAGGAGTTGGAAAACAGACAACTGGTGATAATGTAATAGAACAAGGGGGCCATGTTCCAGCCCCAGCAAGCAGCAGAACTCAGCAAGTTCAGTCATGTGGCTCTGGCTTTAGAGTCAAGAGGAGAGATTACTGGGACAATTGATGCTGGTTAGCTGGAGCTAAGAAACTAGTGGTGATTAAGAAGAGAGCAGCATCACTGAGGTGAAATCTTCTGGAAAGTGTTTTTCTGAGAGCACAAAGAAGCTGTGTTCCAGAGATACCTAAGGTTGTACCTCCTGCAGCTGCTGTACTTAAATGTGTAAGAATCACCCAGATGGTAGGGGTTTTGAAGGCATGAAGGGGTCATGAAGAGCAGCTGAGGCTTGCCACTGTGAGAGGCCATGGAAGGCCAATGGTGAAGGTGCAGTCTCAGTTGCAGGGTATTTTGGGGATTTGAAGCTTGGCACTATGAAGAGAGCCTACTGGTGAAGCCTAGTTGCAGCAGAAGAGCCCAGTGTATTGGAGTTGCCAGTACCATGAGATGATCACCAAGAACAGCAGCAGCAGTGGAGTGGATCAACCTGAGTTTAGGGTGCTACAGAGGGCAGAGCTGCAGAAGTAACTCCTGCCCTTCCTCACATTGCTTTGGAGACCCCAAGATGTTTGAGATGCCAGAGCCTCGGGCTATTTGCTGAGGAAAGCTGCTAAAAGGGAGTGGAACCCCTCCCAGGAGAAAGAAGTTTCAGTCAACAAAGATGAAAAAGGAGTTGAAGATCTGAAGACCGCTTTGACATCAGACATGGAGATGCCAGAGTTTAGAGTTTGCCAAGATGGTCTCCTGTCTTGATTTGGGGATTACAGTTAAGTGACTGAATCTCAAGAGACCTTGAACTTTGACCTTTTAACATTGTTGGAGACTGCTATAGACTATGGGGAGTCTGGAAGTTGGACTAAATGTATTTGTTATTATGTTATGTTTAGGTATGGCCCCTGTAGACTCGTATGTTTGAACAAGCCTATGGGGGCTAGGGAGTGGCACTACTAGGAGGTGTGGCCTTGTTGAGTAGGTGTATCACTGTGGAGGCGGGCTTTAATACCCTAGTCCTAGCTGCTTGGAAGTAGCAGCATTCAGATGAAGGACTGTACATTTGGAGACCAGTCTGGGCTAAACAACAAGTACCCATGTCTAAGGAGGTGGGTTGGGATGTGTGTGTGCAATTATATACAACCCCCCCAAGTAAACAAATGTAAAACAACACAGATGAAATGTAACACACAAGAGGAAGATACTTCTACAGTATGTTGTTACTGAGCAAAGATGACTGTCCAACAATAAGTTGATAGAATTCAGTGGACCATAAAAAATAGTTATTGTAAGCATTTTAAATCTCTATCTTCAACATCTGATTGCACAGCAACTGTTTGCAAACATCAAGCCAATTTTTAGTAAGGCTTTTCAGTCACTGAAAACAGGAGCATGCTTAATGACACTGACTCCACTTCAGATGTTGACAATAACACAGCAACCCAATAAGCACTGGCTTTCCCCAATGTACTGAGGTCTCCTGACACAACACGTGCCGTGTGAAAGTGGCTTACCAGCAGTCGCAATGGTATTCAGAGAGAAGATGGGCTTCTCTTCTGTCTTGTAGGAGATAACAGACCTGAAATGACAGATGCACATGTGAACAGCAAAGTAATTTCTAAACTAAGCAGAGATTCACATCAAAGAGCTTGGAACTCTAAATGTTCTTACTTGAACTGATTAAAAATGATAGAGCCTTCATCAAATTCATATCCAGAATTTAACAACTCAAGGGCAATGACTGATGCATCTCCAAAAGTAGGGGGCTTCCGTCCCACATCTTTGAATGACACCAAAAACTGATCAGAATGAGTCCTGGAGATTACATAAAATAGGTTATTGAGATACTGTGTTGTAAGAAAATAGCAAAAGAAAAAAGTTATCACAGGTTTTTTTAGGGCTGTGGGTGGTGGGTTGCCGTGAGTTAAGTTGTTCTACATATGGAAACATACATTCCTTTCTAGTATTTCTAGGCTGTGACAACCCTGATGATTACTTCTTTAGCTTAATGCCAATAGCTCTGGTAATCTTCATTGTATTCCACTCCTGGTATTGAAGAAGTGAATACACATGTACACACACAATGTAAAGAGCAACACACAGAATATATATACACACCAATGTATCATGCAAACCTTTTCTCTATCAAAGTCTTCAATTCACTCATGTTTCCACTCTTCAGAACATGGAACACTTGTCTCATTTACCTATAAAGTATGCCCTTGATTTTATCACCAACTCCAACAATCATAACTTCTTTCCCAGCTGCTGTGAGGGCAGCCACTTCATTCTTCATCTGTTTAGCCACTGAGGAGTGAATGGCCCCACAAAGGCCTCTGTCCGAGGACACACCAATGATAAGGTGCTTCTTCTTGTCCTCAGGGGCCTTAATCTCAGCCTTCTCATACAGAGCTAGAAAACAAAATGACAAGAGGATTGAAATGAAGTCTATAGTAAGTGAAATAGTGACAGTCTCATTTCAAAGGGAATGAGTTAATTTCCACTCTTACTCTCTTAGGTGGCTCTTGATGAGCATAACCAGGGGGCATTTGTGTATTTATTCTAGTACAACTAGGAAGATCACCACCAAGGTGCCTAAGGATCAACTGGTGGCCAGTTTTTTTGTTTTGTTTTTAAAATAGTGACTGAAATGCCTAGATACAACCAAAAGGACAATAGAATACAAAAGCACCTGCTTAGCTAAACATCAGATTTCTATACAATATAAATTCCCAGCACATAGCTAAAAAAATAAGCAAGTGCTGACTGAGCCACTCGTGTAAGCTGCACATCACTGAGCTCCTGTGTTATAAAATTGTTCACACTGAAGTTATGGGTGTGAATTTATTTTTGGCATTACTTTATCAACTTCCCTGGTCTGGTTTTCTAAGAGGTAGAGGCGAAGAAGAAAATTAAGTCGGATTAAAAATACCTGGATCTTACAAAATGAATTACCTGTGACAGAAAAATAAGAAGTTGAGGGGCTGAAAAGCCATCAGACCCAAGGGTGGCTTGCAATAGCTGGCTGCTGCCAGGACTCCACACCTCACAGACACTATGTAGTGGCTTAAAACCATTTCTGTTTTCATTACAGAGCAGGAATCTCACATGTTTATGCCTGCGTGTCCCTTCCCCAAGTTGAAAGAACACGAAACTACACAGTCTACAGAGTGTGGAGAACACACACAGCTTTTAGATTCTATCACCACACAGCATAAACTCCTGCCACAACTTTGAGTTATTTAAATGAATATCCATTTACTGTCTGGTACTGTCTGGCAGTAGGACTCTTCAGCTTAAATACTTCGGAAGCTGCCAGGAACTTCTGTCCTGACTGCTCCATTACATAAGCCTGTCAGGTCTCTCAGTCAACTTCGCCCACAGTAAATGAAGAGTTTTGTGGTTAGAGACACGGAGAAAGGATTCCTTATTAGCAAGAAAGGTAACCAATTAAGTGACTCCCCTTTTCAGACAAATAAGCTAGAGATTTGAAAAGAACTACTTTCTTTCTGAACATTAACTTAGTTTCAATTTCTGACTGAGCAAACTAGGAAGTAAGTGTAGGGAGCCAAAAGGTGTGGCTCAAATGCTCAAGTGTATAGTATAAGACCCTGGGTTCCACCCTGTACAGATTATTCAGTGCCCAGTATGGCACACTTTATGAAAGTTAGGTGTCCAAGCCTTCACTGGCTGAAGCAGCTCGCTAGCTGTAAATAAAGTTCTTTAAAAATAAGCCACTTTGCTGGGCGTGGTGGCGCATGCCTTTAATCCCAGCACTCGGGAGGCAGAGGCAGACGGATTTCTGAGTTCGAGGCCAGCCTGGTCTACAAAGTGAGTTCCAGGACAGCCCGGACTATACAGAGAAGCCCTGTCTCGAAAAACCAAAAAAAAAAAAAAAAAAAAAAAAAAAAAAAAAAAAAAAAAAAAAAAAAAAAAAAAAAAAAAAAAAAAAAAAAGCCACTTCATCTGAGGTCTGTGCTCTATGTTTTTCTTCATGTAAAATGTCCTTTGGCAGGATGAAGTGTATGCTAAAAAAAGATATGGAGGAATGGAAGAGAACTTATCCCAAAGGCAATCCACATCTAATGCCTACACATGCTACTATATATATACAGATCATGGTAGCTTTAATTTGGAAACAAGGGAAATTTCAGCGAAATTCAGTTGAAGTTATTTATTTATTTTTTAATTGGTTTTTCGAGACAGGGTTTCTCTGTGTAGCCCTGGCTGTCCTGGAACTCACTCTGTAGACCAGGCTGTCCTCGAACTCAGAAATCCGCCTGCCTCTGCCTCCCGAGTGCTGGGATTAAAGGTGTGCGCCACCACGCCCAGATCTTCTTGTGTCTGTCTTGTGACTGTCAAAATGCCCTTTATACTTAAATGACCTTGAGATTGGAGAAAGATGGTTCTTGCCACATCAAAAACTGAAGCACAGGATGGAAAGATGGCTCAATAATAAAGAGCACCCATTGCTCTTGCACAGGACACCCCCCTACCCGCCTGCTCAGAGTTTATTTTCTTTTAATAACTCCACCTTGGCTCTTACCTCTGAAATATGCAGTCTACCTCAAAAACATTTCTTCAAAATCCACAATGGAAAGGCCCCTGTTTTACTGCCCCATGGGCGCCCACTCCAGTCTTGCAACATTGTGCTTTGCTAAATAAACTGCTGTCTATATTTTCTGTCTCTTCATTAAATTCTTTTCTTCAGGATGAAAAAACCGAGACCCCTATCTATCATAATGACATGAAGAATAAAGTACAGGAAGTGACATGGAAAGATACCAGGATGGGAGTGAAAGATGGCTTGAGAGGCCTGCATAAAGCAAACCAAGAAAGGATCAGCAGCAGTGTGGGCAGGGAGGTGACACAGGAACAGAACTGCAGAGAGGCCACTACACTAACTGTATCGAGAGTTGCAGGGACAGGATGAAGTCATTCACAGGTAATCACTGCAGCCTGGGCTGAGAGAGCACTAGAGAAGAAGAGCAGAAGCAAGGCACCAGCTAGAAGGCTGGGAAGGACTGCGCAATGAGCACCCATCTTAGCCTGCTAGGATCTCCTTCCCCTTCAAATTTGCCATCACACAGTTCCCATAGAAAGTTAAGGATTCTTTGAGGGGCCCAGGGGACACATCTTAATCCAGTGTACGACAGCATGATACAGCAAGAATTTGGATAATGTTATTGCGGTTAAGATGGGATGTTTCCTACCTCTTTAATTTTGCTCATCTCTAAGACAAATAATCAAATCAATACAAAATCATCTAAACACAAAATCTAAGTTCTTGCCACTTTTCTGTGTAGGAGAAGCAATCAAGAACAGATTGTACACAATTGATCCTTGACTGGTGTGCTTTTCTTTTCACTGTCCCCATCCTGCTATCCTAATACAGCACTCATGGTCATGAACAGGATGACTGCCATTTCCCAGTCTGTCAGTGTAATAACTCAGGAAAGGTTCTGGGCTATTTCAAGTTAAGTCATAGACAATGCCAGTAAACAGGCTTTGTAGCAAAACAGAGGCCTCTTGTTCACGCATGTGACCATGTCCCCAGACTCTGGCGTGCAGAAATGACATGTGCATATAAACGCACATGCACGAGAGCATGAGTACATGGAGAGTGCGCACGGCAGGCTTGCCACTATGCCAGGGATCCTAGGTGGTCTCTGTTGATACAACAGGAACCAACCAACTTGAGGAAAGGTTTATTTTACACTTCCAAGCAACAGTTCATCACCTGGAGGGGGAGGGGGTATTGTAGGTACTGCCCAAGTTACCTAGCAACAGCCATGTAACTTCTAAGAATCTGCTCTCTCTCCACCTATTCTATCTCTCCTTTGCCCTGCCTTTCCTTCCTCACCAATAAACTCTGTATTATGTCTGTCTCATGGCTTGATTCCTCAGAGGGATGCCTCTGTATGAGCCTACCCAGGCGCCTCATTTCCATCACACCAACACTGCTGGTCCATCATTTTATAAAACACAGCACAGGGAGCCAGGGCAGGGACCCGGAGGCAAGAACTAAAACAGAAGTCACGGAGGGTCTTTGCTTATAGGCTGTCTCTGCTCACTTTATCTACAGCTCGGGTCTGCTTGCACAGGGTTGGCTCAGCCTACTTAGCAATCAAGAAGATGTCACACACATATGCCCACAGGCCAGTCTTCAGGGGGCAATCCCTTAGCTGGGATTCCTTCTCCCCAAGTGTCTCTGTTGAAAGAAGACAGAACTACCCAGCACAGAATCCTGTGAGCATATATCATCTCTATGTGGCAGGCGAATGCTCACTAACTCACCCAAGGAACCTGTTCCATACACTCGAGCAGGCTTCAGCTCCCGCTCAGCCCGGGCATACTTTGCAGCTGCCACCATCTTCATAGACTTGGTAATTTTCTGGATGTTTTTGATGGACTTCAGTCTCCTGGTAACTAAAATATTGAATTGTCATGTTAGACAAAGGAGGCACCAGTACTATATCATCATCATCATCATCATCATCATCATCATCTGTGAATTCAGAGGTTCTACTCAAGTGCCAAGCAGAATAATTAGCACTAAGTCTTCATCAGCAAGCAGCTGCCTCTTATCCAATCTAAATGCACAAACTAGTCAGTAGCCATTAAGAAGCAAGACTGTCCACGTAGGACATGGAATGATCATTACATTACACGTATGATATTGAATTGGACAACAATGGCCTTACCTACTTACTTCATACCACTATTTTTAGTTGTTTTAATACAAACACACTGAAATCATATAGATTTACTAGTTACATTATTGTGCAGACAATAAAGACCAACATTCTTTTGTGTCATCTCATATGGTCTTTCAAAAAAAAAAACCACAATAAACATAATGTAAACTAATTTGTCAACTCTTTTACCTTTTTTTATTAGATATTTTCTTTATTTACATTTCCAATGCTATCCCGAAAGTTCCCTATACCCTCCCCCCACCCTGCTCCCCTACCCACCCACTCCCACTTCTTGGCCCTGGCATTCCCCTGTACTGGGGCATATAAAATTGGCAAGACCAAGAAGACACTAACATACCATATACGCATATGTATATAATAAGTATGTATATATCTATGTTCACACACATATATACATTCTGTTACTTTGCATGAGTGCACATGTGGGCCAGTACCACAGTGTGGCAATGGAGATCAGAGGACAACTTGCAGGAGTTGGCTCTTTACAATGCGGTCCCTCCATAAGCTTTGTGGCTAGAACCTTTATCTGCTACACTATATTGCCTGCCCAACTAGCATACTTTAAATAGAAATAAAATTATTTCTACTTGTCAAACTTTAGTTTGTCTTAATTTGCATATACAGAGAGACAACATACTTACTATCTTTCAGAGTTGCCATGTTTCGAACTTGGATCCTAAGGATAAAGAATTAAAAGATACTTAAACTTTACTTCCAAGGCAGTAAAGTCTTTCCCATTGTTAGGCTGTCTAATTACACTTAAAATTCAGGACTGATATTCAACCCCACTCCTATGATGCAATTAAAAAGAATACTCAAGCCAGACACAGTAACCCATGCCTTTCATCCCAGCACTGGGAGGCAGACACAGGTGGATCTCTGTGAGTTTGAGGTAAGCCTGGTCTATAAAGTGAGTTCCGTCTGGGACAGCCAGAGCTATATAGTGAGACACTGTCTTAAAAACAAAACAGGACAAAACCAACAACAAAAATTCCACCAAACACTTTCACACTGGAGTGACCCCAAGTATTTATTTTAACTTGGACACCAGAGGACAATTTTTTCATATCAATAAACATTTCCTAAAACTTTTACATTTGGGGTTAGTGAACAAATGTCCTCGGAACATTATTTCAGACAAGATTAACAAAAACTCAATTTGCAGAAAATGTGTCTTTAAAATTAGAGTGCTAATACAGAAAAGTATTAAGGAAATGTCCCATAAACTGAGATCTCAATCCTAGCAGGAAAGACAGCATGTTATTAACCATTACTGCTAACTGAGCATGGTAGCTCATGACTTTAATCCCAGCACTCAGGAGGTAGAGGCAGGGGACCAGCCTGTTCTACAAAGCAAGTTCCAGGACAGTCAGGGCTACACAGAGAAACCCTGTCTTGGAAAACCAAAAAGAAAACCAAAACAAAACATTTTAATCTTTGGATTAATACATGCTACTAATATCGGGAGTCAAAGCTATGCTAAAAATCAGCTAATCTGTGCAGAGAGGATCCAAGAAGGGCATCTTCAGAATACACTTCTGAAGGACGAAGTCTTGTTAGGGAGCAGTAAAATAAAGTCATGGGGAAGTGAGGGCCACAGGCTATGTTGGAATATTAAATGTTTAATATCTTAAATAATTTTTCTTATAGATTGGCCTAGGAGTTTTACATACACACACACACAGCATGAAAACAATGGCCTAGAAGTTTTACATATACAGCATAAAAACAATGGGAGTTACTTGGAGCAGAGAGGTGATGAGCAGTGAATAACGATGACAAAGACCCATCAAAATGCTACCAGAGAATGCACTTCTAGTACACTACCTAAGCCATTTCTAAACCCAATAACAAGAGTGGGCTCCAGGCCCTCAGCGTTCCAACAGCTATAGTTTGGGTGCTCCGGTCACATGTTTCTCTGTCCACGCTGACGGTTTAGATCACTCTGCATAAAGCCTTCTTGTTTTCATTAAAGTTTTTTTCTTTCTTTTAAATTAGGTATTAGGAAAAATACGATAGCTTCTACCGTTATAGGAGTGGGCAGAGAACCACAATGCAGAGCTATACACTACACGGACTCCCCCCTAAACTACGTATCTGTTCCAAACCTGACTTTTTGGAGCTTGTATTGATACATTAACAGGTATCATTATGACATTTACATACATGTATGTAATGAGTTTTCATCACCATAAATCCCATCATCCTCTCGTTCCCCTCTCTCCCACTTCCTCTTCCCAATCAATCGTCCTTCTACTCCATGTCTTTTTTCCTAACCCCGGCCCTGGTCCCTTTTCAGTGAAGCAATGAGTTTAATTAGGGTTCCTTACCAGAGCAGGTATAAGGGGCTATGGTTATTTAGAGGAGCAAGAGCAACTTACCAATGCCCACACCACTGAAAAAAATGTAAAATGTCTCTTCCTCCCTCAGCAACCCTTAACTGCCACAGATCCGGAGGAAGGGGCGGGGCCAGTGAGCTCCTCCTACCTGGCAACTGTTAACAGCCAATGAAGTCTCACCCAGACTCCTATCTCCTCCGTGATGATTGCTGAAGCGCTCAATGTCTGCAGGTCATCACAACTGTGCACAAAAGAGTGTCACAGCCATGCAGCGCCAGAAGACTGAGTTCTACAACACTCTACCTGATGGCTCTTACACGTTCTTCTATCTTTTGGGCATGATCCCTGAGCTTTGGAGGGAGTGATACAGATATCCCATTTAGAGCTGAGCATCCTATAGTCATGTCTTCTGAGCACCCTCACGAGCTGTATGAAATCTCTGCTAACACTGACTGCACTCATCCGTAGGCATAAATGTATTTAGGAGACAGTTTGGTAGGAACACCACACCCATTTAGCACGGCAGTTAGTAGCAGCTTTACAACTAAAGCTTATTCCCAGGTTTACAGTACCAGAGGTGAATCCCCTGCCATACAATAAGAATCAAAAACAATCATAAAGTAGATGGTTAAGGAAAAGGAAAAGATGTTTATAAGCCCACAAATTAGATTTCAGATGGCAATCCCCAGCGGGCAATGAGGATGGGATGGACTCTGGCATGTGGTGTAGGCAAAGCACATAGGAGACTACCCATCAACACATTCTTAGAGGAAAGAACCAGGGGCCCTATGGAAGGATTTACGTGGACTCTGAAAGAAAAGGTAAGCTCTCAGGAGGAGCTGGTTTTTGAGTAAAACATAGTTAGAAAGACCAGGGGGCTAACTGGAAATGTCTAGTGCAAACAAGAGCAGTTCTGGGAGTTTAGGGACAAATTAGAAAACCAGGAGAGATAGTAGTTGATTTGAAAAACTAAAACCAACTAAAGCAAAGCACATCCAATAACAGTAGGTAAAAGTAGAGGGAAGCGGTCCAATTTTACAAAGAAAGTATTAACCTAACACTGGAACTACATAAATGCACACATAAAAACACAGACACTAACACCTCGCATGAACTCAGGGACAAAAATATTTTTAAAACTCTGCCCCATGAGCAGGTAGGGAGCATTTCAGCTACTAATGCTTGTTTACTCTTTAAAAATAATATAGGCCATCACACCAACAGGCCGAAGAGGAAACACCATCCGATGCGGAATCTTCCCAACAAAGCTTCTGAAAACGAGGGCAGGAAACTTCCTGAAGCAAAACCTGTAACTTTACGGTGAGAAACTATCAGCTCTCCCCACACATCTGGGAACAACCTAAGAAGCACCTCTACGCCTAAGTCACAGCTAAGGCAGCAAGTTAAAAAAAAAAAAGAACGGAGAAGAAAAACTCATCTCCATAGATGGCACAACTGTCTATTTAGAAATTCCCAAAGAATCTGGAGTGGAAAAACCAACCTTTGTCACCAGAGAGATGGCTGGGGGTGGGGGTGGGGTGGGTTAAGAGAAATTGCTATGTAAGAATAAGGACCTGGCCCATGAGGCTGCAACCCTACACAAAGAACTGAATAGACCTGGGAGCCCAAGAGGCAGCCCCAGGGAAGAACACATCAACTGGTTATCCAGTGCCAAATGGTCAGCCCTGAAAACATACACACAAATAACAGTATATAAACTCAAGCTCTTTTTAAGAATATGCGNAAGAATATGCGTGTATATACTGTAGGGTAAAAGGGTCAAGGAAAGAACACCAGGCCTTGACTTGACTCCAAGACCAGGGCCAAGAAACAGCACCCCACCAATCCTCACCCTGGAAAGCTCCACCACTCCCAAGAAACCCTATATAAAGTCTACCTTCTATTCAGTTGTTGCTCCCTGCCAGAGCAGAGCAGCCTCTCTCCTGGGTTTTGCCCTTCCAGTAAATCTCTTGTGAGAGGTTTGTTGTGCAGTGTGACTTTTTAAACAAGATTTTTAAAAAAAACTTTTTATTAGTTCTTTGTGAACTTCGCATCATATACCCCAAGTCCACTCATTTCCCCCTTGCCTCTTACCAACCTTCCAACCCCCCTAGATAGAAATGGAAGCTGTAATGTGTCACACATTACAGTAAACCCTTTTATTTGTTCTTTGCTTTCAAATGAGCATTGCAATGACTCATGGTCTAGTACCAGGCCTCTGGCTTCTGTTGTTTTTATCAATACTAGAACCTCACTGGGACTCCTCTTGGATTTCCAGTTGTCCTGTGTCAGAGAGATCCTGTAGTTTGGGGTCTGTAGGACTGCCCCTTCATGCACTCCAGCAGGTCGTTGATGGGGTAGATGTTGGGGCGGGCCACCTGAAAGCCATGCATGTGGGCCTGAGAGGTATCAGAGATGGTCAGCCCAGCATGCTTTCATGCCCTTGGGACTGGCTCACTAGAACCGCTACAACCAGGGCCAGCTATCTCACTCATATTCCTGGGGTCAGCTTTCCAATCTGCCACAGATGATGCGAGATCAGAGAAGGGTGCCTCTCCCCCGTCTGCGCCACCTCCCAGCAGACAAGAAGCAACCCCCAAATCCATGACTAGCTCTAGTATTCAACCTAGGCAAGGTGCAGGGCCCGTTTTCCTGTGCTGTAGCAGATGGGGGGCAGGGCCGGCTCCCCCACCATGGGTAGCAAGAGGCGAGGGTGGGGGACATGACACTACCACATGGCAGATAAGAGGGCTGGCTCTCCTACTCTCATGACCCTAGGCCAGGTCTCCTGCCTGTAGATGGTGAGGGGTGAGGAGGGTATTGTTCATCCATGCCACTCAGGGAGATGAGTGCTCTCATCCTCGGGTGGCCAAGGCCAACCAGAAACCCTCAGTACTGCAGCTGGCTATGGGCAGGGCCAGCTCTCCCTCCATGCCCAGTTATGTAAAGCCCTCAGCCATCAACATGTCTCCAGTGGCAGCCCAGACCAGGGACATCCACCTAACCTTTGGTGATAACAGACAAGTGCTAGTGCAAGGACTCATCTGGGTCCATGTCAACACAGGCCAGAACCCCATCATGGTCCCAGGTGGCCTCGCCAGCCATTCCCATCAGGCCATTCCTAAGTACCTTCAGTCTCCACTTCTGCCTCTCTTCACTGTACCTACATCCCTTTGTTTCTCTTTCTGTTCCAATTCTCTACCTCTTACTTGCTCATCTTGGTGGCTCTTGCGTCTCTTGAGTGTTGGGTCTTGTCAGGCATGATCTCAGGAGTTCTCTGCTCTGCTTGTGCACTATGGTGCCAGGCAGGAGTCATCTTGAGCATGGTATGCCCCGCCATGCTGGTATTCATCTCAGGCTAGCCCTCTTTCCAGGTCCCATGGCCCTAGCCTGGTGGTCCTTTCCAGCTCACTCCTCTACTGGTCCACCCAAGTATCCATCTAACTAGGGGCCCTTCCAGTCTCCAGCTTGCTTCCCATCCTCAGAGCCTGTCCAGGCTTGCCTGGCAACAGACTAATTTGTCCCATTGTCTCAGGCTAGCTCTATGTCCAGGCCCTCTGCCACCAGACTAGTGGTGGGCTCAGACTTGCTTTTCTACAGAGAATGTTAGGCTACAAATCATCCAGATGTCCATAGGTCACAACATTCTAGCGTAGGTCCATAGGTTACAACACTCTTGCGTAGGTCCATAGGTCATAACACTCTAGCATAGGTCCATAGGTCATAACACTCTAGCGTAGGTCCATAGGTCACAACACTCTAGCGTAGGTCCATAGGTCACAACACTCTAGTGTAGGTCCATAGGTCACAACACTCTAGTGTAGGTCCATAGGTCACAACACTCTAGCATAGGTCCATAGGTCACAACACTCTAGCGTAGGTCCATAGGTCATAACACTCTAGTGTAGGAATAGCCTCTCCTCTCAGCCACCTACAGACGCATGTGACACAGGAGCCACACCTGCAACGCCTCTAGGGGCAGGCAGTGCAGCTTTTGTGTATTCCTTGGCTTTTGGTTGCCAGGACACCTCTTGGAGCCAAGGTGTGGCACTTTCACTGGAGAAACCTCCTCCTGCAGGAGACAAGCTGTTACACCTGTACTGGGAAAAGCTTCCCCAGCAGTGGTGTGTGTGTGTGTGTGTGTGTAACGCTTCTGTGGGGAAGCCTTTCCCTTCAGATCTGCAACACTTACATATACAAATACATATATGCATTCAGCAACAACAACAACAACAACAGAGTGAGGACCTGAGTTCGAATCCCTAGTACCTACATAACAGATCAGGCAGGGGGAGTGTTAACAGGAGGATCACTAGGGTTTGCTGGCCACCAGCCCAGCTCCAGGTTCTGTGAAAGAACGGGATTTAAGGCAGCCAGGATGCCTGCTGTCCTCCTCCAACATGGAGTTAGTACACACACACACATACACACACACACACACACACACACACACGTAATAATCATTTTAGCGAGGTAGCAGATAGGAGGTTAATGTACGTAAAAGCTAATTGCTTTTATATATACCCTCAGCAACCACAGGGTTTAGTTTTTAAGACCCCTTTTTGGATACTAAACCCTTGTTGTTCAAGTCCCATATATGAATGCTCAATCTTCAGTTGTAAAGTCACACAAAAGGATGGGCAATCATCCCAGCATAAACAGTTCCAGTATGAAGTTAAGAAGACAATTAAGAAGTTAAGAAATACATTTTATGAAAAAAAAAAAAGAAATACATTTTATGTATATTTTTCAATAAAAAAGCATCCAAAATGGAAGTAGGTATGCATATAAGGCCTGCATGAAGGAAGCCAAAATATTGAGGAGTGAAATTAAATTTTTAAATAAATGAAGACTGCAAAAATGAAGACTTCACAGCCACAGAAACAACACTGCCAAAACCCAAATCTCTTCAGCTTGATATGACTCAACACAATCCCACCGCAAGCTACTGTGGCCGTGAATAAACTATGTTAAAGTCTCTATGGGAACGTACATGACCCACGGTCATGAGCTAGAACGAAGAAGAGAGGAGTGGAAGCTCTGCCTGGAAACTTGTAACGTTACAGGAGTTAAGGCCGGTTAGTGGACAGGGAGAGGAGCACAGACCTCCACACATACAGACATTCGTCTAAACAATGATCCTACTTCTATAATCAAGTGATCCCAGCCGGACCTCAAGCTTCTGGAAGATAAACACCATCGTAGGAAAAAAAACCGAGGTTGGATTTCATAAAATTATAATCTTTGCAAAACATATCTCTTGATAATAGACTTATACATAAAATATAAACCCCTTCAAAATTCTTTTAAAATTTTTGTTTAGCTGGATGAGAGTTTTGCCTTAAGTTGTCTGTGTATCATGTCTGTGCAGCCCTTGCAGAGGTTAACAGAGGACACCAGAGCCTCTGGGACTGCAGTTACACACAGCTGTGAGCCATCATATTGTTGGGAAATTGAACCGAGTCCTTGGTGCTCTTAGCCCCCCGAGCCATCTCTCCAACCTCTAAACCTCTTTAAAAACAAAACAAAACAAAAAACACTCTTGTATACAAGCCATGTGAGATGATAAGGTACCTTGTCAAGAGGACAACTCATGGAGAGCTGATCTCTCCATCTACCGCCAGAGCTCTGGCGATCAAACTCAGGTCAAACTTGGTGGCAAGTGCCTTTACCCTCTGAGCCATCACAATGGCTCTAAAATATGTGAAAGCATATAAAACTCACAAAATGAGTGAACTGTATCACGCTACTATAATACATGGTATCAAGAGGGGAGTGAGGCAGGGGAATGGCTCTGAGTACTGGGCACAGATATGAACTCTCCATACTTTATGTTCAACATCATACAAATCTAAAACTATACTGGAAATGAGTTTTTCCTCTTAATTATAATTTTCAAATGCAGATTAAAGAATGATGTATGCTTTGTGTCTCAGTATTGCTGTTAGGCATCTAAGAATCTAATAATATAGTTTATAACCAAAACAGTTGTTTTAAAAGTCAACCTCTTGGCTTATAAATTGGAGTGTGCAACCCTGTGGCACAGCATTTGCCCGTCATGTTCATACCCCGAGGTGGGTCTCTAGCACTAGAAAACATTAAAAGCCAAACAAACAAACAAACAAACAAACAAATCAAACTTTTGATTTGCATAGGCATAGAGAAAGAAAAATAAGAAGGAATAGAGTATAAAGAAAATAATTAGGTTTGGTTGTAAAAATATAGAAAAGATCAAAGTTGGAATACATGACAAACTATTTCAGCATACCAGCTGTTGGGCACAGTGACCTTTCTATTAACCCTTCTAGAAATGGCACAACACAGGCAGCACCAATCAGCGCTTAGTTTATTTTTTCTATTTTTTTCCTTTCCTTAATGCTCCAGATGTAGTTAGAAAGCCTGGTTTTAGGCACATGCTTCGCTTGAACTGACACAGGCTCCTCATCATGGAATATTATGGGGGGGGGGGGGAGACACACGATGCTTGTCTTTACGTTCCAAGTTTGCGCTATGACGAGGCAGCGCCCTCTAACAATCCGTGCAGTGCATGCTTTTAAGTGTTGTTATGGCTCTCCTTCCTCTAGCTCAAGACAACCATCTACCACAGCTCTATCACTGAATGGCCATGAAGTACCTGATTGCTTACAAATATTAAAAATATTGTGGGGGAAATAAAAATATGGAGTACTGAGTCAAAGGCCAACTTTTGGGGATTGGCTCTCTCCTTCAATTGCATGTCCAGGGAGCTAGAGCCAGACTGAGGATGGCAAGAGTGTACCTCTCGGGCCAACTCTTGAGCCTTTAGGGACTATTTAATGAGCTCCACACCGAGAAGCGACTGCACCACGTCCCGACTCATCCTCTCGTCCCGACTCATCCTCTGGAGGCTGGTACAGAAACCTGCCAGCCAGTACCCAACATGCTGATGGAGAAGCAAGTGGGCTGAGTAAGTTTCACCATCTTCTTTGATCGTACAGCATTATTTGAAGACTTCAAGTCAGTAGAGGAAGGAGTTGGGCTCAATGCCTATGAACGAATCAGCAGTCTGGAAGGAATGCTGGGAGTGTGTGACGCTACATAGTGTAGAATTAAGGAAAACACCCAACTAGCTAGCTAGCTAACACCTAACCAGCTAATACCTAGCTAACTCTCAAGAAGACGTTGGAAGTTTATCAAATTCTGACAGTGGCCTCACTACACTTGATAAATGTGTCTTTTCACACATTGTATACACAAACACTGGAAAGAGCTGATGTTTGCTGAGGACCACTGGGTGCCAACAAGGACCCTTCACATCTTAACACCTAAGTGGTGCAGGGCAGGTACTCCACAAATATCTACTGGCTGATGGAGTCACAACTGAGGACTTAACTATTGCTGACCTCCATGTAAGTAACCCAAGCTGACTTCCAAGGTTAATCTAACAACATCTGAACACACACACATACAGATTCTCTGGAACTCCCTTTGCAGACGAGGCTGGCCCAGAACTCAGACATCACCTGCCTCTGCCTCCTGAGTGCTGGGATCAAAGGTGTGCACCACCAACATTCTTCCAAATTCATAGCTCATATCGTATTTAATATCCTCACTACTTTGGGGTCTTAGCATATTGCTACAAATTCTTTGCTTAATGAAAGAACTATTTCAACTAGTTCTTGGCAGTTCCCTAAGCTAGGTTACAAAACCCTAGTTCAGTGCTGGAGCGCGTTAACAATCCTCCATACCGTAAAAACAAGGAACCGCTAAAACACTGTCCACAGTTAATAATTTCCTTAGCACCAGTTCTTCTAGCAGTCTAGCTTCAAAGTAGTTCATGTTATTATACAATGTCATCCATAAGTCACATTTTACCTGACCATCCCTGGGCATTCTAATATACAACTTTATTTTATTTTGCACAGAGACGTAGTATTTAAAGTCGTCAAACCTTATGGTATCCCTTTATCAAATGGAGGCTAACATGTAACTGTATTAAGGCCTCCTCCCTCTTACAGAGGAACCTTGGGACACTTTTATGACCTTGCAGGGATTGTACTTCAACATAAGGGCATGATGACAATGGCAATGTCTTTCTCTTCCTCATCGGCAGATTCTTTTAAGCCCCCAAGGCGACCAGCAGGTTCAGGAGAGGGCTGATCTTGAGTTCCATGTTTCTCCAGTACCCAGCAAAGAGCCGGATGGCTACACAGTGAATGCCTGACCAAAGAGCTCAAGCAAGCCATCACACCTTAAAGGGTCACGCTGCTCCCCCGTGCAGTGTTTCACAGGGCGTCAAGGACAAAAGTTACAACCGAATGTTCCCCGGTCGCCCCTTCACCTTCAGGGCCTTTCGAAAGACTTTGCAAGCTGTGCTCCCGGGTACGGAGCGGAAGTACGGAGTTGATTGGAACCCAGAAGGCTCCAACGCTCAATCCGACTCTCGTCCGAGTCCCGAGGTCCCGGATGGCCGTTCCAGTCTCAGGGGATCAGGCCGTGACCTTGTTCCCTTTGACCCCAGCCCGGGGTCTGGCACGCGACCTTCCAGCTCTGCAGACATTCCCGCGGCCCGAGCGGCCCGGACGTGCAAGAGTTGGGGCCTTCCTCCGCCAGGGGTGAGCATGCAGCCCCATCCCTCCTGCCTCGCAGCAAGCCCGAGCCCCCACATCCCTCCCGATGTGCTCCTACCATTGCGGCTGCACGGCGCAGGCCGACAGCCCGACAATGCTCGCCCGCGAGAACATGGTGGAGCCTTGAAGGTCGGGCAGACGGGGCTCAGTGCGCGTGCGCGGAGTTCGGGACGCCCCGGCCCGCTCCGCCCGCGTCCTCGGTCTCGCTAAATCTCGTGAGCACCGAAGCCGCGAGTTCCCTGGCCCCACCCATTTCCTGCTGTCAGGTTTGGTCCCGCCTGTCCCCGCGCGGAGCCAGTTCCGCTTCCGACGGCTTTGCAGTTGTAGCCCTCAGGGTCGCCATGGGCAAGTCGGATTTTCTGAGCCCCAAGGCCATCGCCAATAGAATTAAGTCTAAAGGGCTCCAGAAGCTTCGCTGGTACTGCCAGATGTGCCAAAAGCAATGCCGCGACGAGGTAAGTGGCTCAGGGTGGCCGCGACCCCTCCATCGGCTTGGAGCCCTCTCCGGCGCAGTCTTCCCCAGCCCGGCGCAAAGCGCCGCCCTCCTGCTCCACCATCCTGTGGGCGTGTCTAACTCGCTCGCTGGCTTCTGTCCTAGCGAGCGAAGTGGTCGCAGACAAGCACTCACTTACAATTGATGATGTACAATTGATTGATGACTTACAATCGCTACGCTGAGTACTGAGGTTTTACATTTAGACTTCCCTGGTGGGGTCGGTCAAGACGAGGAACTCAAGTTGCTCCGCTTAATATTGACATGGGCTTGGTCACTACTGGTAAAGTAGAGGTAATAGTTGTACCAACGGCAAGATTTTCGCTGAGTTTGTTTTTTTTCTAAGAGAAGGGACTCCCCATGACATAAATGCCTCATTCCCGACTTGCTACTGCTATCCTATAGTTTCAGTATGTGGATTTCCAAAGGTACAGGCTTGCAGTCCATTGCACCTAGGAGTGGCCTCTAAGTGTTTTTCCGTATTTGCTCATGTAATATAGTAAATTATATAAATATATAAATATCAGTATACTTTCACCCTTGAAGACTTAATTGTGTGATCAACATAACAAGTAATTGTATTATCGTTTCAATTAATGTCAAAATGCCACCAATATAACAAAACTAATAAAAATTCCTGTACATTATCTGATACATACTTATTTGTTTTTATTTTGTTTTAGAGACAATGTCTCAGTATGAAGCTTTTGTTGGTCTGGACCTCACCATGTAGATAGACCAGGCTGGCCAAAAAAACGAGATAGACCTGCCTCTGCCTCCCAAGTGCTGGTATCAGAGATATATACCATCCACTTTATAGTAATACTTTCTTGGTAGTCTCGTGGTGGTGATGGGGACCAGGGAGGTTGTTTATTAAGCAGTGCTACAAGTTTTGTCTAATGTCTTACTTATGCCTGGCAATGTTGTACCACTGAGCCCTCATGCCTCGCATCATATTTCTGTTATCTTGTTTTGATGTGTGTGTTTATGCATGTATGCATGCTGCACCAAACAGATACATTCATACTGAGATCAAAGGGCCACATGTAGACAGTTATTTCCTAACAGCTTGAGGGTCCTGGGATTGAAGTCATGTCACATCTGGAACCAAACACCTTTAGCCACTGAGCCATCTTACTGACCTTATGCTACCTTCTTAGTAAGTCATGACAGACTGTACTCAGTCCCACTGCCACTGACTGGATTGTAAGACTCTGTGCATGTTGTTTTTCTAAGACAGGGTTTCTCTGTGTGGCCCCGGCTGTCCTGGAACTTGCTCAGTGGACCAGGCCCAGGCTGGTTTTGAACTTATAGATATCTGTCTCTGCCTTATTAGTGCTGGGACTAAAGATGTGTGCCACCATTGTCCGGCTTCAAAACTCTGGCTTATACTCATTTCTTTCTTATTTATTGTTTCTTTTGTTTTTTGAGATAGGGTTTCTCTGTGTAGCCCTGGCTGTCATGGAACTCTTCTGTAGATCAGGCTGGCCTCAACCTTTCAAATACTGGGATTAATGGCATGTTCTATCACCACTCAACTCAGATCTTAACCTTTTAGTTATCCATGGGCCACCTACAATTTTTGCCTAATTTGTGCACTGCCTGAAAGAAATGGTTAAGTTTTACTTTAAAAGAAATTTGGTACCAAAGACCAGTATTGCTTTCCATAAATTAAAATATGAATCGAAATGAAACCAAAGTGTTATTCAATTCTAGAAACCCAAAGGAATGGGTTGGAAAGGGTGGAGGGGATATCATGGCTCTGGTTTTCCTTCCTCTCAGTTTTACCAGTATTTCAAGATGGGAAGAGAAAAGGGAACATGTAAGAGCCACGCCCTCCTCCCCTTGACTAGGGAAGGCAGTGAATGTACCTGAGGACAGCCAGCCAGAATCAACAGAGCCCTACCAAGAACACACAGTAAACAGAACTGCTCATGTGTCCTCTTCTCATGAGAATTTAGGTTCAGAAGAACATTTGAGGTTGGTCAAATGGGTGACGGATGTGGTGGCACACACCTGGCATCACAGCACTTCACAGACAGAGACAGGAAGATCTCAAGTGTCACACGTGACACTGTAGTTTAAGGCCAGTGCTCCCATGTCCATCTCATTACTTCCTGGACTTAAAAGTGTTTTTAAACTATTTTCCCCCTTTTGCTAATTCCCTTCTAACTCCCAGGATAGAGTCCTTTCCAATATTACTTTGTAACTAGGCTGTCATCTTTAACATTTCTTCATGAATCTTAGCACTGTGAGACCCTGAAGATTTCCTTCCATGGCACAGAATGAAACATATGGGACCACCCATTAATTGATCTTTCCCAAAATGTTTACCCTGAACCTAATCTAACTGACAGAATTACAAGAAGTAGAGAAAGAAGGCAGAAGGAAATCATTCACCATCACGAGGGTGCAATTCACAACTATGTGGCGTTGGCCTCTCTGAGGCAGTGCTTAGGCAGGGAGGCTGTGTGTCTGGTTGTGTGTGCACACTTGCTTGCCCATGGAAGCCAGAAGAGTGTACGTGTGTCTATGTGTGTGGGGGTGGGGGGGAAGAAGGGGGATATTGAAATAAATAGAGTAAATTTTTTATTTCTACTTCATATGTACTATTGAAATTTTAGGTTCAAATACAGGTAGAAGAAATATACCAAGACATATGTTGTTCTTAAGTTTTTATGTCTTTGTGTGTGTCAGAAGAGGTACTGGATCCCTGAGGTTGGTGTCATAGGCAGTTGTGAGCATCCTTATGTAGGAGCCAGGTACTGAACTTAAGTCCTTTGCAAGAGCAGCCTGTTCTCCTAACCACTTAACTATCTTTAATCTCAACGTGCTTTTTTTTTTTTAAAGCAATCTTAAAAAGTATGGCTATAATATATTTAACAACATCTAAGCAAGGGGCATTATTGTATTTTGGATGAAAGCTAAAGTGAAGGAAACAAATGAAAAGAGTATCAGCAATGAGAACTCTGGTATGACCTGGTAGTGATTTGATATGCTTGGCCATATTTGGAGGTGTGGCTTTGTTGGAGTGGGTGTGACACTGTGGGCATGGGCCTTAAGACCCTCATCCTAGTTCCCTGGAAGCTAGTCTTCTGTTTGTCCTTGGAACAAGATGTAGAACTCTCAACTCCTCCTGCACCATGACTGTCTGGATGGTGCCATGTTCCCACCTTGATGATAATGGAACCTTTGAACCTGTAAACCAGCCCCAGTTAAAATGTCCTTATAAGAGTTGCCTTGGTCATGGTGTCTGTTCACAGCAGTACAACCCTAACTAAGACAGACCCTTTGTGCTTGTTTCGCCCTGCCAAGCTCTCTGGTACTCAGTAAGCGGGTTGAGCAGTCTACATGGTCGTCCCTACCCCACCCCCAGCACAGCCTTCAGTCTCTTGACCTTGAGTGTTCTGTATTTGGCTGGGTTGCAAGATTCAATTCAGTGAACAGCAAAATTAAAAGTGAAGCTGTACTCAGTCAGTACAGTATTTCTCACGATATCATGAGGACCTACATTTGGATAACCAGCAAAATGAATTAAGGGAGGCAGAGGCAGAAGGAGCCCTAGAGCTCAATCAGCCCTGGAGGTCTTCCTGAACCTTTGAGCTTCACCACTGCTGGACAGTGGCAGGAGCACCCCTGACTCCCACCTCTTTCTACACTCACACATACTCACATCTACACACACTCACTCACAGGCACATACTCGAATGCACACACATACACACCTATATATACTCATACCTGCATACACACACTTACAGGCACATACTCACATATACACCTGCACCCTCACACATACCCACCTGTATATACACTCACACATATATTCACATAAAGTGTGATTAGAGTGATTTGACTTATTAAAAATCATTTATCAAGACTGGAGAGATGGCTCATTGACTAAGAGCTCTAGCTGTTCTTCCAGAGGACCCAGGTTCTATTCCCAGCATCCACTACTGTATGTCACTGTCTTCATTTACACTGAATTCAGCCCTGTAGCCTGTCCCCTTCCAACACTGCACATGACAGTACATAGGTATACATGAGCACAAATCACCCATGAAAAGAATTTATCCTTAGCCCATTTGCAGGGCTTAATCGACTATTGTGTGTATGTGTGTGTGTGTGTGTGGGGGGGGTTATGATACTGTAGATAAGAATGTAACTACCTTCTTTACATATTTTGTAGAATGGCTTTAAGTGTCACTGTATGTCTGAATCTCATCAAAGACAACTGTTGCTGGCTTCAGAAAATCCTCAGCAGTTTATGGATTATTTTTCAGAGTAAGTAATTCAAAGACATCCTTACCTTGTAAGGTTACTCAGTGGGCATGTAATAAAAGTGTTCAATATCGTATGCATTGTAGATCGTTGTCCCTTGTGAGTTGAGACAGACAGCTGTAGTCTCATCATTGTGTTTGGTCTTTATCTTCCTTTGAAATGAACCACAGTGTGACATTGTTAGCAGTGTATCTTAGAACTTTTTTTCCCTTCAGCTCTGCCTGGCCTCAAAGCTCTCCCCACCTGGGGCTTTAGGGAAGCACGTTGGGATAAGCGTCCCGAGTTTTCCTGTTCTTTAGGTATGTCATGGGCATGATGGTACTCAAGTGGTCCCTCACTCAACTCTTGTGCTCCTAGAAGAAGACTAAGTGACTTGATACTTTTCAAGGGCTCAGAAGCATGTCTAGTTCTATAAAGCTTTTCTGATTATTAATAGCAATACTAGTCTTTTTTTTTTTTAACAAACTTCTAGATCTTTTCTGAGGAACACTTTATACATGTGATTAAAGATTCCCAAGGAGCTTTTGTTTCAATGGGTTATATGTCTCAACATTTGAAATTAAATCTGAAAAAAATTGCAAATATTATTTATTAGTCCATTTAAAAATACCAGTATGCTTACCCTATGTTCAAATAAAATGGGGACTTGGGAGAAGACTCCTTGAATAAAGTGCTTGCCAACCCCATTTAAGGACTAGAGTTTCAATCCCTAGCATCTACAGAGCAGCCAAACAAACAGGTATGGCTGTTAGCCCTCAATACCAGTGCTCAGGAACAGAGACAGGCGAGCCACTAGCTAGACTGTACACTGCAGCTGTCATCAGACACATCAGAAGAGGGCATCAGATCCCATTATAGATGGCTGTCAGTCACCATGTGACTGCTGGGATTTGAACTCAGGACTTCTAGAAGAGCAGTCAGTACTCTTAACTGCTGAGCCACCTCTCCAGCCTCAACCCTCTTCTCTTTTCTTGATTTAAGACAGGGCCTTACTGCACACCCAAGGATAGTCTTGAACTTAAAATCCTCTTGCTTCAGTCTTACAAATGCTGGAATTAAAGCTGTGTTCCACCATACTTGGCTGAAACTCTTAATAGAAAAACCAAGCCAAAGCACCATACTATATTCCAAATACAAAAACATATTTTACATTTTTACAAATGTCTTCAGTGTCTCACTTAAAAGGCAACAGGATTCTCACCTTTCCCTGCACATTTACAAAATACGGTTTGATTGAGGACTATCTAGGAAGCTCAGCCTTAGCATGGATGGTTTGTCAGATGAGGAAAGCACTGTACGGATCTTCCCAAAGACACTGCACTGGGGCCTTGTGTGCAGAGATCTTGGAGTAGTTATAACACTGAGTGTGTACCAGGACAGTGAGCATGAGTGTGCTGTTGAATTAAAATCCAGTGGTCTACCTTTTGGGTGGATCTTGTA
Organism: Mus minutoides; assembly: GCA_902729485.2. Lineage (NCBI taxonomy): Eukaryota > Metazoa > Chordata > Mammalia > Rodentia > Muridae > Mus > Mus minutoides. The sequence continues at coordinate 505,052 of LR753317.1, read as the reverse complement.
CACCCAAAACGTCTTGTAATGAGGGTTTCTTAGTCTTTTGAAAGATCCTGAGTGACTGAGTTACAAAAACCTTCCTTTGCAGTAGTTACCTCATTTATTGGACCGTGTCTTCTGACCGTGCTCATTAATAGCAGCACAGATACCATCAGACAGCCCTTGGGTTGAGAAGTACGTTGAGCTCAGGCTGGCAGGTTCTATCGCCACATTTCTGATCATGACTCAGAAGCTCAATCCTGTCATCGGCCTGTTCTTATATGACCAGCACGAGAGTCTCACTTTAATTTTAGGAATAATGGTAGCTTATGTTCTTTGGGTCTGTTCTGCTTCGTGAGAGTAATTGGGCTCCCAGCTCAGTTGTTTGGGTCTTTCCTCACAGCAGCTGTGAGCACAGTGGCAGCAGGTCATCCGCAACCTTCCCTCCATCTTAGCAAGGTGGCATCGAAGGCTCGGGCGGAACACAGTCAGCAGGTTTTACTGCTCCATTGCCCAGTCTCTATACACCTCGTCTTAGTTTGCCCGTTATTGGCATGTTGTTACAGAGTACATCCATTGTTGGACAGCTGACATCACCCACTACCTGTGACCTTGCTAAGCTGCTGGTGGGTTTACCTTCTATCTTGAAAATATTCATTCATTCATTCATTCATTTATTCATTCATTCGTGTTTTGAGGTAGGGTCCTGTTCTGTAGTCCTGGCTGACTTGGTACTCACTATGTAGTACAGGCTAGTCTCAGATTCAGGTTAGTCCTCTTGTCTGGACCTCCCCAGTGCTGGAATGACAGATGTGTGCCATGAAGTCTGTTTTCCTTCCATTGCTTTTAATCTCTCAAAGACTACAACAACAAATGCAAAAGTGATCTGTGACTTACCTAAAACCGTCTTGAATACTGGACGCTCAGGCTGTGCACAGTTAAAGAACACTGTGGCAAGTGCTGGACACTTCCTGACTTCCCCTCCTTCCTCCCTCCTGTTCACACCACTGTCTGCATTTTCCCCTGTCTTCATCTTCCCTTCCGTGGTCTGTCTAAGTGGATCATACTTAGAACTCCTCACTGACATACTTCTCTCTGTGCCTTCTTTCATGGCAGTCTTACTTCTACTTCCTTCTTCTAGCTCATTGATTACCAGAAAGTTCTTCAGGATAATTCTCTGATCTTTCTGTCCTCCCACAGTCACCTTAAGTCACAAGTCACCATAGATCACATCTTTTAACTCTTGCCTTGGGGCTGTAAGTTTTATGTTTCTGTGACAGTCCCTGACATTCCTGAGTGATGGTGTTCAGCTGGCTTGGGAACATAACTTGAGAATCTCTGTGCCTTGCTGCTCACCGTGGTTCTCACCCTTCCTCTCTCCCTCCCTCCCTCCCTCCCTCCCTCTCTCCCTCCCTCCTTCTCTCCCTTCCATCCCTTCCATCCTTCCATCTGTTTCCTGTTTTGTACATGTTTTGTGTATAGATTACATTTTTTAAGATAGCATGTAAAGTAATGGGTTTCATCATGGCATTTTCAAATGTGTTATTCTACTCATAATTCATAAATGCCTACTGGCCTGCCCTCCCTTCTCTGCTTGTCTCCCCCCTTCCTCCCCCCAAGTACTCTACTCTGTGTTGTCATGTCAGCCTCCTTTTCTTCTCCCTTCCTTTTGTGGCTTTATCACACACACACACACACACACACACACACACAGAGCTTTAAATCTAGGTTTCACATATGAGAGAAAACATATTTGTCTTTATGATCCAGCTTTCCTTAACATCACGATTTTTTTCTATCTTTTTTTCTTTGCAAATATTATGATTTCATTGTTCTTTAAAAATTACTTCTCTGTGTATCTGTGTTTTGCCTGTATGGAGTCTAGAAGAGGGTGTTGAATCCCCTGGATTGCAGTCAGTGACAGTTGTGAGTAGCCGTGTGGTTGCTGGTACTAAAACCTGGGTCCTCACAAGGAGCAGCCACTGCTCTTATTGGCCAAATTGTGTCTTTAGCCCCTCTGTTTTTCCTTACGACAGGATAATACATGATCGTCTTTCAAATTACAGATTTTAATTTATTAATTTTCAAACTAAGTTTAAATGTTTTCCTAGTGCTTGCATAAAAACAGATCTATATAACGTGACGTTCAAGATGATTCAAAACTTTGTCTAGAGGTCATCGTCCAGGCACACCTTCTCCCTCATGCAATTCTTCCTCCACATCCTCATTACGGTCTTCTCAGATTTCATTCTAAGCGGGTTAAATGTCATGTCTCAAACACACCCTGTGTTCATGACTGTGTTAGCTGGGAACGGCCTTCCATTTTGACCTTTGAATTATATTCTATTGTCCATATTAAAATCACCTGTCATTGCCTTCAAATCTGTTTATGATGTCTTATTACTTTCACTTTTAGTTGCCTTTACTGGAACTGCTTAGGTTAGGATGCGCCTTTTGCCCACCTGGACAGAGTGGTATTATTTTGCTGGAGTTGTCAGCACAGGGACCCTGTGATGGATCCTTTCTAAGGACATGTGCTAGCTTTGCTAAGCCAAACATCTCAACTCCAGGCTGACTTACAGCTTCCCTTTGAAAGGCAATCTTCGCAGATCTTTCTCTGTTTACTTTAAAGGTTTGTGGCACATGGTAGTATAGGTGATTGGTAAAACTATTGGTCACTAAAGTTTGTGATTGTTCAAACTTGAGGAAGATGGCACATTATATTTATAGCAAGTACCTTTATGGCTCTCTCTCTCTCTTTCTTCACCAGGGAATTCCGAAATGACTTTCTGGAACTTCTGAGACGACGCTTTGGTAGCCATCTTAAATATTATGGAAATAATAATTTCATAATTGTGTGGGTTTTTTCAGGCTCAACAGTGTCATATTTTGTTTCAGGCACTAAAAGGGTCCATAACAACATTGTCTACAATGAGTACATCAGCCATCGAGAGCACATCCACATGAATGCTACTCAATGGGAAACGCTGACTGACTTTACCAAGTGGCTGGGCAGAGAGGGTAAGGAGAGAACGGGCAGGAGCTGGTGATCTGTGGCTCAGTTTCTAGGGGAGCTGTCATTTCAGTTTCTGTCTGACTTTATAGAGAAGAGGATATGTAGGGCAATCAGAAAGGTAGGAGGCCTTACAGTCCCTCAGGTGCCACTTTGGTCATTTTGTTTCCTTTTGAAGCTGGGTCTTACATAGCCCAGGCTGCAGACACCCCTCCCTCTGCTTCCTGGGTGCTAGGCTATAGGCTTTGGAGCCTCAGCGGCCAGTGGGAGGACTTCTTTTGCCCATGCCCTGTATTCTCTACTAGGCACTTTTCATCCAGTGATGAAACGCCTGAGAAGGATCTCTTTTGACTCACAGTTGCTGAGAATTCAGCTCAGGATCACTTGGCTCCTGTGCTTCTAGGCTGTAGTGAGGGGAAACTTAATGCCGGGGAGCACATGATGGAGCGAAACCATGAAATGAGGCAAAGAAGGGGCCAGGGGTTTGGGGTGAGATGTGCCCTTCCAGAGCATGGCCCAGTGAGATGTGCCCTTCCAGAACATGGCCCAGTGGGGGCCTGGTCCCTCCTGCCTGTTCGTCTCTGCCACTTCCCAAAAGTGCTGTCAGATTAGGAGTCTATGAATGAATTCATTCACTGATAAGAGTCAAGACCTCCAGATCCAGTCACTTCACAATGCCTGGAGACCAAGCTCTCAGCACATGAGCTCTGGGAGACAGTTTGTATCCAAACCATAATGTTTGCATCTGGTTTAAGAACTGTTACCAATCTGATGGCCTGAAATTGATCTTTAGGGCACACTTTTCAGATTCCTAAAATTTTCCAACTTCCATAAAACACATGTATACATCACACACACACACTGCACCACACATGCACATATGTACTATACATGCACATATGCACCACACATGCACATATGTACTATACATGCACATATGTACTATACATGCACATATGTACTATACATGCACAAATTAAAGTAATAACAATCATTTAAGTTATTATTATTGTAAAAAGTTGTTACTGCTAATAACTTTCTACTTTTTATCTTCATGTTCATCCTTCCTTTCTTCCTTCATTTATTTTTCCCTTCATTTATTGAGACAGTAGCTCACACTATACTCTAAGCTACTCTAGAACTCAGTATGTATCCCAGGTTGACCTGGAACTCATGGATGTCCTCCTGCTTCAGCCTCCTGAGTGTTAGGGTTATAGCATGAACCACAGTCCTTCTTTAGGAAATGCTTCGCATTCTCTCCGAGGTCAGAGCTCAGATTTGCTCTTCTCTCCTTTCTAATCTTTATTAGGATGAGAAATTAGGAAGGCAGGAACTTGGTGTCAATATTTTGCTTATTTAGTGTGTTACTTCATTCTAAGTTAACAGATCAGTTAGTATTCATCAGACAGCGAGGTCGCTGTCACTACATCAAGGATCCTGAAGTACTTCCTTGTGTGCCTTGTGAAGTGTTAGCTCAGTGTAGCTGTGTAAGCACTGTCCTGACTCAGGTCTGTGTGTGCTAGGATACTGTTGGAGTCACTGCGCGCATGAGTGTGCAGCAGTGCATGCTTTGCGTGTGCAGTTTCCTCCGCATCTGTACAGTCACGCTGTTGTTTGGTTTTTTGTTTTTAAGGCTTGTGTAAAGTGGATGAGACACCAAAAGGCTGGTACATTCAGTACATAGACAGAGACCCAGAAACTATCCGTCGGCAACTGGAATTAGAAAAAAAGAAGAAGCAAGATCTTGATGATGAAGAAAAAACTGCCAAATTCATTGAGGAGCAGGTGAGAAGAGGCCTGGAAGGAAAAGAGCAGGAGACGCCTGTTTTTACAGAATTAAGCCGAGAAAATGAGGAAGAAAAAGTTACGTTCAATCTGAATAAAGGAGCGGGTGGCTCGGCGGGAGCTACATCGTCCAAGTCAAGCTCTTTGGGACCAAGTGCACTGAAGCTGCTGGGGAGTGCGGCATCCGGGAAACGGAAAGAGTCTTCCCAGAGCTCCGCCCAGCCTGCAAAGAAGAAGAAGAAGTCTGCCCTGGATGAGATCATGGAGATTGAAGAGGAAAAGAAAAGGACCTCACGGACAGACTCCTGGTTACAGCCGGGGATCATTGTGAAAATTATAACGAAGAAGCTTGGGGAGAAATATCACAAGAAGAAAGGGGTTGTCAAGGAAGTGATTGACAGGTACACAGCTGTGGTAAAGATGGCTGACTCTGGAGACAGGCTGAAGCTGGACCAGACTCATTTAGAGACAGTCATTCCAGCCCCAGGGAAAAGGGTTCTAGTTTTAAATGGAGGCTACAGAGGAAACGAAGGCACCCTCGAATCCATCAATGAGAAGGCTTTTTCGGCCACCATAGTCATTGAAACTGGACCCCTGAAAGGACGCAGAGTTGAAGGTATTCAATATGAAGACATATCTAAACTTGCTTGAGTTTGAAAATTTATTAACAACACATTGAAATTTTAAAGCATCAAATTGATGTTAGCCAAGGCACTATGTAACTCTACTGTGTTAGGGGATTTGTTTTGTATAAAAAAATCATCTATTTAAATACTACTGAATAGTTGGGTAAATTTATAATAAAATCTTATGTTTTTTTAAGTGTCAAAACTGTTATTTTATCTTTGTTCCATTTCCCTAATGGATTTTTTACCATCATTAAAGAATACTATTGTAAAGTGTCATGAAAGAGAATTTGGAAAAAAATGAGCAATTCTTAAAGCCACAGTGGCATCTGTTTCTAGTCAGGCAAACTTGACCTGGGTTCTGATGAGCTGCTGTAGTCCTTTTCTTTTGCTGAAATAAGACCAGCGAAGAAATGTCACTTTACTTTATTAAGAAGTCCTTTAGAGTCTGTTGAGATGGCTCGGCAGTTAAGAGCACTCATTGTTCTTCCAGAGAATCAGTGTTCAATTCCCAGCAACCACACAGTGGCTCACAGCAATCTATAACCCACGTCCCAGATCTCAGTGCCCTCTTATGGCCTTCATGAGCATTGCATGACATGCTAGCCAGACATCCATGCAGGCCAAACACCCATACACATAAAATAAATCGCACGTGTGTCCAATCTTTGGTTTCTCTGGAGAAACCAAAGAACTGTATTGGAGAAAGAACCGCCCTGAAATACACATTAGATCTAGTAGGATCTAACTGGTGGTCCATAGGTGGTGAGATCGTGCATTGTTTTTTTTTTCCATGACCATTGGGTCATGATGTCATTTTCAGAGTTCATGCTTCAAACCAGACAATCAGGTTAAGACTGTATGTGTGTGGGTGTGGGTGTGTACACACAGCATGTGTGCAAGCCTGCAGAGGTCAGAAGAGGGCATTAGATCCCCTGGAACTAGAGTTATAGATGACTGAGATGACATGGGGGCTCTAGAAACTGAAACTGTCTGCTGAGCCACCTCTCCAGCCTCTTGAATTTATGATTTTTACCCTAAAGAAGACTGACTTAGTTTACAATCATTTTAAAACATGGTTTTAAAAAACTGAAAAACAAACTTGTGACTAAGGTACAATCTCCTTAGATGTATTTTTCTCAAATAAAGTTGCCAGCCATTTAAGGTAAAATGCACATTTAGTTGGTTTCATGGTAACTCTGATACTTGGGCCAAGCTTGTGAACACAGACCACATAAGACAAAAAGATGGTTAATCTGCCTGCCTCACACAGAGCAGCTCTGTGTTAGTTGGCTGAGATCTCAATTGTTCATACTGAATATAACTAAATAGCAAGTTGTCAGTTCATAGGACCCTCTAAAGAATGATCAGGCTTGCTTGCAGGGAAAGCTGGCTTTTTTTTTCTCCAACTGTTGCCATTAACTTGATTTCCTTCTTTGAAATGCAAGGTTGATATTCCTTTAATATGGAAAATAAGTCACCAAAGTTCTCATCTCAAGAGGGATTATATTACAAACAATTAGTTACTGATAAAGTTACCTTTGCAGGTGATGGATGTTGAAATACCAACTATTAAAGGTTTTTCCCCGAGTTATACATACAGGGTTGATTTTTATAGAACTATAGAACTGTGACCCCAGTTTTTGCCCATAAATGTATCTCCCATTTGGGCAATGTTATCCCTGCAACAGAGTTCAGTGTAAACCTCTATTATAAAGCAACCATGAAGACATAATGTTCCCTGTTTATGTCTGTGTTCACCCAAAGTCTCATAATTGACCCTCCTGTGAAGTAACAGCAAGTGTTTGATCCCCGGTGCTCAGGTGACATTTAACAGGAAGTGGTCTTTCACAGTATAGCCCAGTTCCTGGACTTGACCTCACTGGCAGCTTGACTCAACAACCAGGTCCAGGGTTACTGATTACCACATCATCTGAAAACAAATTCCTGAGCCTTTTTTGCAAATATTTATTTTTCCTCAGGTGGGTTAGCAGGCCTTTTAGGCCACTATAATATCTGGGTTTATTTCGAGTTGCTGAAACGGGGGAGTAACTGCAAAAAGGGTCAAGGGAGAAAAAGGTACGCATACAGTTTCCAAAACGATAAGCCATCAAGGCCGTTTGAGAAAGCTGTAGAGTTGAGGCACAAAATAATCCTTATAATGTCCATCAATGAAACCTTTCCCACTGTTGTGTACGAACCAGCAGGGAACGTCTGTTCCAAACACGATATCCGTCCTGTAGTCCTTCTGCATGCCTCTGGAAGGAAGATGGCGCATAGGATTAGGGAGGAGACAGCGCAGCGGCAGGACATAGCTGGGAACAGCCCTTGCTCCTATTCTGTGTGCCTTTCTTACTGTTTCTACCCACCCTCTACCGGCTCCCTGCCACCCCTGCCAAGTTAAAAGAAATGTCAGTGTCTAGGGTCGGTCCTAGAACACAGTGTAACCAGTGTGCACTCCGACAATTAAGACAGTCCTCCTAGAAGTTGGTCTCTGTGGATGCCTCCAGCAGTGCAACAGTAGCAAAGGATTAGTAAAGATGGAGAAACTGTGGGCCCTCCCCGACCCCCTCAGTTTGTGGTTGTGTTTTATTTAAGGGTGATAACTGCAATTGATGAGCAAATTCAAGTCTTCCCCTTGGAGGATGAAGAAGATGGATATTTTGAAATACATGCAGCACACTGCCTTCAGCAAGCCTTAAAAGAATGGAGTGGGGCCCGTTCAGTTTCGTTTACTAATCGGCAGGTCTCGTGCTTGCAGGAGAAGCGGCTCAGTGTTTGCCCTTTGTTGTAGAAAACACGGTTTTCACAGTTACGGAACTGCCTATGCTGTAAGGCGATTGCGAAGTGAGTCTCGCCATTTCTCCGTGCTTACTGATGTCTATTAATAACCCATTGTTTTCTGTCTGGCAAGCCAATACCATTTGGGTGGGATAATCAGAATCCACCATTAGACTTCATGTGTCTACTCTGTGGGGGCACGCATCATACATAATTTTGAGATTTAATTATCACTGCAAAGTTACATTTTAATTATGTGGAAGAAGACAGCATTTCTGTACTGTTATTTCTAATAAGGAAATTAATTGCTTTATAAAATATCAAAAAGATAAAAATGATTCAAAAGACTATCAAATGAGGCACAAGGGGGACAACTGAACGAGAAGGAGGAGACTGAAATTCAAAGATTACACTCAGAGTGCTAAATTCCCGTTTTGAAATGAAGCACATGGATGTGATATATGTAAGAGATGTGATCTATGTAAGAAAAACTACCCCAAAACACGTAGCATATCCATGTACAAAAAAGTTTTACATGAAAATATGCATGCCTTCTCTAGAATTGTGCCTACTGGACATTTTATGATCTCTTCCTTTGGTCAACAACTTCAATTACTCGGTTTCTGACCATGGGGCTCTCACATTCAGATGAGAGCACTAGATGAATTCATCTTGCCATCTCAGGATACGTACGCACATACGTGTGATCATGGTTTCCATTTAGTCTGGGCTATCTGACGTGTCCTCTGGCTAATATCATATGTGCATGTATTGGGAAGTTTGACAGCATACAAGGTGGCTTTTCTTAGGCGTGCAGGACCTACTTGGTGACAGTCAGCTTATGTCCTTTCACCTCCATGCTTGCCTCGGGTTTTCCCGGCTCTTTTCCTGGTCTCTCATTGAAGATGTGGATGGCTGGCTCCTGCATGAACTGCCCTAATGACATAAAGCATAGACATTAATGCACATGGCCTCCAAGGCCTGTCACTGGGCTCGAGCGGTATATTGATCTGCCCTCCAGAATCCCTTTATATTTGATGCCGCTGGCTTACAAGACCGTCAGTGGATAGCTACCCACTTGATGGCAGCAGGCTGGGAAGGTATTGGAGAGTGTAGCTCAGATCATAGATGCAGGGTAGCTTGAGATGTCACATGCTTATGTCTGAAGTCTTCTTAAAATACTTGATGTTATGGAATCTACTTGTCCCAGACCTCATAAACCAAGTCACCTCTCTTTAGTCACAGAAAAAAAAAAGCCTTAGCATAAATTTTAACCTGTCCCTTGTCCTAAGTTGCCACTTTTGTGTCATTGGGCAGGTGGTATTGGCCATAATGTTCCCAAGTCATCCTGCCACGTTGGGCTCTCTGCTCTCGTGGCCTTACCTGCCACCTTCCCAGCTTCTAACCATAGTCATCCAAGTCACTGCATGCTGACAGTCGAAATACATTACCTAACAGTCCATGCACGCTAGGTGAGAACTTGTCTGTGGGGGGAGCGTAGATCCCCAGGAAGTCCACGTTAACTGGATGCTTCCTCCACACACGATGCAGCAGAACAGAAAAGAACAGTTCTTTGTTCAGGGTGAGAGTCACAGATTTTTCTTTCTTCACAGAGATGAGCACCCTATGGGAAAGCCAACATAGAACTAGTTTCTAGATGATTTCAGAACTCTCTCTCTCTGTATGTGTGTGTGTGTGCACGTGTGTGTGTGTGTGTGTGTGTGTGTGTGTGTGTGTGTCCATGTATTGTATGCATACATACTAGTGGAGATCAGAAAAAAGACAACTCGCAGGGCTTTCTTCTCTCCCTCCACTTTGTGGATCCTATCTGAGATTGAGTTCAGGCAATCAGTCTCAGAAGCAAGTGTCTCTGCACACTGAGCCATCCTGCCACTCTCTAATAACAAACTCTCTGTTCCTCCAGTGAGAGATTCACCGCATCAGTGCTGTGGGATGGGGATGTGGGATGTCTAAAACAGTCAGTGACCAGGTCCTAATTGGAAAGATACTCTTGCATAAAATACAATCATACCATTTGGGGGCATACTTGATGTAGTTAGCTCCAGATTTCAATGGACAGATCTGCTTACATATACTGAGCGCTTACTGTATGCTTTTCACTGAGCCTTTCACTGAGACACAGTGAGCATTGAAAACAATTCCTGGACCCAGGGACAGCCCAGTGCACGAGAAGAGCTACCCTGAACCTCAGTGTCCTTGTATCTAATATGACGGCTGTATGATCTCTGCTGAGGTTGAGGCTGGGCTTGCTTCTGCAGCCGTGCCCCAAGGGCTGACGGGAATGGAGGTGGAATACTACTTGCCTTGAGTTCCCAAGATGAGCTGTGTCGGACCAGGACAGTCGAGATGTAGAGGAGCCAGAGCTCAGGGTGATGGTCTCGGTGCTGATTTCTATCTTCATGTCTTCCTTTTGGAAATAAAATCCCAGTTTTCCAAAGTAGGTGCTTAGCTTTCCATTCTGTGCCTTTTTGGCACCGATAAGCTGACCGTTGACTAAAATCCCTGTAATGGCAAACATGCTTTCTCTCCTGGGCCCCACAGGTGGGCACCACAGTTTGTATTTATAAAGTTTGACGAGTCAACAATGTCATAATACAAATATTTTTCTTTGTGAGATGTTTTTAAGTTAATATTTTTATAAAATAAAGCATCAACTAGCTCGTGATCAGAAGATATATTTTTAACTTATACTTGCTTGAAATGATTAATATATATATAATTCAATTTCTTACTAGTTATAGCACTTTTAAAAGCTATAGTATATCTAATGAGGTGAGAAAAAAATGAATGAATCGCGTGACCAACATGCGATTAGTTGCTTCAGATGGAATCTGCTTTTATGTTACCTGATTCTGGATCAGACACCAGGCTTAGGATTTTCCCAGGTTCTGAGTCAATATTGAAACAAATATTCTTTTTGCTTTTGGGTAGATAAATGATGAAGTGGGGGTCATTTTCCACTAGAAAATAAACAAGAAAAATAAAAACAAAATTATAAAAAGGAAGCTGATTTTTGTCACTGTTACTTACTGAGACAGGATCTAACTTTGCAGCACAGGCTGTCCTTGAACCTTGTGACCTTTCTGTCTTCAGCCTCCAGAAGGCAAGATTGTAATCCATTATGGACCTCCTGGCCCTTCCTTTCATCTCTCAAGCTACACAGTTCATTTCAGGTGGTTAACAAAGACTTGGTTCGCCCGGAATGCCATTGGCCAGCACGACCATCCATTAGGAAAGTGGAATGGGCAGGGTGAAAAGGCGGAGCTGCGCGCCAGCCAGGCCAAGACCTGGTGGTTCCTAGTATAGGGAAGCAAGGTTGGATGCAGAGCTGAGAAGTGACATCCTGGTCCCTTGGCTCTGTTGCAGCCCCACAATGGAGCCTGGCAGCATGGAAAATCTGTCCATCGTGTACCAGAGCAGCGACTTCCTGGTGGTGAACAAGCACTGGGACCTGCGCATTGATAGCAAGACCTGGCGGGAGACCCTGACCCTGCAGAAGCAGCTCCGACACCACTTCCCAGAGCTGGCTGACCCTGACACCTGCTATGGGTTCAGGTTCTGCCACCAGTTGGACTTCTCCACCAGTGGGGCACTGTGCGTGGCCCTGAATAAGGCAGCTGCGGGCAGTGCTTATAAATGCTTCAAGGAACGGCGAGTCACCAAAGCCTACCTGGCACTGGTCCGAGGCCATGTCCAGGAGAGCCAAGTGACGATCAGCTATGCCATTGTCAGGAATAGCGCGGAGGGGCAGACCCATACCATGTGCATCGAGGGCACTCATGGTTGTGAGAACCCAAAGCCAAGTCTCACAGAGCTGCTGGTCCTGGAACACGGCCTATATGCTGGTGACCCTGTGTCCAAAGTGCTGCTAAAGCCACTTACAGGCCGGACACACCAGCTTCGTGTGCACTGCAGTGCCCTTGGCCACCCTATCGTGGGTGACCTGACTTATGGCCAGGCTGAGGACCAGGAGGACCAACCTTTCCGCATGATGCTGCACGCCTTCTACCTACGCATCCCCACACAGGCAGAGTGCGTGGAGGCCTGCACGCCTGACCCATTCCTGCCCGCCCTCGATGCCTGCTGGAGTCCCAGTACCTGTGTTCAACCCCTTGAACAGCTCATCCAGGCCCTGAGGACTGACCCTGACCCCGACCCTATGAGTGGAGGGCCAAGGCCCTCCACCCCACAGCCCAGGCCAGGTCGGGCCCCCTCCTGAAACGGAGGCACAGAGAGCATCGTGCCTGCAGTGGCTATCAGAGTGGACACTAGAGCCGGACAACTAACGGCCTCTGGGCTTCGGGGGTTGAGAACTACACCATTTGGCAGCTAGGCAGCCATGATTGCTAGAGGACAGGGTACTCAGGCAGTGGGAGAGATGTCCAGTAGGTAAGTTTTCTCTCAGCATTCCTCCAGAGGAAGCTCAGGTTTTCCTTCTGGTATAGCTTTCTGTCTCTTTAGCTTCACTCCAGGCTTGCCCAAACCCCTAGCCAGGAAGGGCAAAGCAGGAACGAGGATCCCCTGGGGCTCCACAGTGCCTGAGAAGGACCATCCTGGCATTAGCCTACCTGGACTTGGGTCACCTGCAGCCCCCACCCTGTCTCTTGCTGCCCGCCACTGTCATGTGCCTTTGCCTTTCCTGAACTCTGCCAGGGCCTCACCTCTGCCTGCATCTAGCGCTTGGCCCCAGTGCATGGGAGTGTGTTGGGGCATCTACAGAGGCATCCTCCATGGATGCCCAGTCCTCTAAACCTGCCCCGGATGCTGCTTCTGCTCTGTGGGCACCTAGTTGGAGCATTGACATGTCACTACCTTCCTGGCTTCCTACAGCCATAGAGTATCAGTGCCAGCCTTCAGGTCCTCTCCTGGGAGCCTTCTGGGCCTCACCTGTCTGCCACAACACAGCCACAGCACCCTGGCTGTAGCTAGGGTCTAGGATTAAGAATAAATGTTCAGTGATCAGTCTTGAAAAAAAAAAAACAAAAAAAAACAAAAAAAACCAAAGACTTGGTTCATTGGTCAATGTCAAGGATGGGCACTAGAGGGCACTGTTAAGGTATGAAACAATGGCTCCTTTGGAAGAGATTTATGGCAAAATTTTTCTTCTATATAAGTACAGTACTTGTGGTGGCTTGAATACTGTTGCTCCCCACTCTAACCCCAGGTTTGTATATTTGAATGCTTAGTCACTAGGAAGTTGAAATACTTGAGAAGGATTCGGAGGTGTGGCCTGTTGGAGGAAGTGTGTCACTGCGGTTGGGCTTTGAGGTTTCAAAAGAGAAAGCCTAGCCCAGTAGCTCTCTCCCTGCTGGTTGCAGATCCAGATGCAGAACTCTCAGCTCCTTCTCTAGTACCCTGTCTGCCTGCATGCTGCCATGCTTCCTGCCATGATGATGTGTTTCTAGGCAAATGGAATGGAACGCCTCTTTACACTAATCAATGTAGCTTTAACTTTTGATAGGGTTGGAAGTGGGTTGAAGATCTTCGTGTCGACTTTATATATTCCCGAAATCCTAAGATTTATGGGCCAAGCACTAGTTAGACTTTGATGGATGTCTAGATATGAGAATCTTGCTTTATAGCCAATCTACAGCCATTACTCCGTAATACAGGTGGGCTAGCCAAGAGAAGAGAAGTTAGTGTACAGCCCATGGTTACATTGGAAGAATTCGACCCCAGGACAATCTGATTCAGGGGCAGCCTTTTGCTACATCAAACAGCAGACTAGATGTGAGGAAGAAGCCTTGTAGTCTTACTGGGAATGTTTTAAAATAGGCTGTCTTGTCCTTTTCTGCTTCAAAAGCTTTCCTTTGAAAAGTGACAGTGTGCGTGGTCCATGTGATGAGTGGACATGCTGGACACCATAGCATGTCCTGCTCTTGGGAGCCATTCACCACACAAGCCCTGCACGCTGATCTTCCACTCAGGGTCCCTGCTCGGGAGTGCGGCGATAAGGAGCGTTATCATCAACAAAAACGGAAACAGCAAACCATTCGGGTCCCACAACGAACACTATTGGAGATAAGCCACGGGAGATGGCCACCCGTGTCCTTGCTGTTGCTTGCCACAAAACGATGCTTGGTGTTTGTAATAAATGATCAGAGCCTTTCCTTCTCTTTCCTCTCCCCACTCGGCTGTACTGTGATATGACGCATAAGACAGTGCACACACGAGGCATGTGCTCTCCCACATAGTGACATCCTCAGCCGTTCTCTTGTGAGATGGGGGTGTTGCTGTGCGTCCACGTTGGCCTCAAACTCACAGTTCATCGGCCTTCACCCTGAGTGCTGGGATTACAGGTGCTAGCCACCCGGTCTAGAGTTCATTTTTAAACATCATTTTATTTAGTTTTTTATTTTAAGTAGTTAATTTTGGAGACAGAGTTTCCCTGCAGAGTCCAAGTCAACCTTGCACCTATGATCTAAGATGTCAGTTCTGAAGATTATCCACTTATTTGTGTGTATGTGTGCACATGTGCATGTGTGTCCATGCATGTGTGTGTGTGTGTATATGCATGTGTGTATGTGTTCATGCAGTGTATGTGTGTGTACATATGGGCCTGAGTTCTAGCAAGTATATAGAATTCAGAGGGTTACTTGTAGTCTGTTCTCTCTTACCATGCGAGTTCCAGGACTGAACTTGGGATATTAGGCTTGTTAACAAGTGCCTTCACCCTCAGAGACACCTTACTGGGCCATGTACTTACTGAAGATGTTTTCTAAATAGGAGAGTCTATTCAAGAGAAGCTAGGGAATCTAATATTAACAACAGGAAGTATCCTTCTGTTTTCACTTCAAACGTCCCACAAGCTGCTGACCAGTGGGGACCTTCCCTTAGGATGGAAGCCTGGAGTGCTGTTAGGATGTTTAAAGTTCCTTCTCTACGAGAGAGAGAGAGAAAGGTTGCAAAGCACATACATACATGCCTCAGGGGCTGCCAGGAAGTCTGTGAAGGCCTCATGGCCTGCACACACACACACACACACACACACACACAGAGAGAGAGAGAGAGAGAGAGAGAGTCAGGGCATGGGGTAAAGCAGGAAAACCTGGGCAAACCCTCAGCTCATTGGCTATCTGTCAACTTTGACAAGCACCAACCACAGAGGTGGCACTGAGATACACGCTGTTTGACTCCTAGCTTTGCTGTTGCTAACACTCCTGGTGTTCCAATCATGGTGATAACAGTTGCCTAGGTTACTTCCCAGTGACTTGAAGACCTTGCTTGTTGAAGCCACTGACTCTTACCTTGAAAACAGACATGTATATGATGGGTGACTTATGATGCCAGAGGGCCGTCACTCCATCTCCCAATGATGCGAATATTCCCGTTATCTGAATGTGCATCTCATAATGGCCTCTGGAATCTAATTGTGTGTTTGTAAATCACAGATCACTCCACTCTTCCCCATACAGTAATTACCATTTCTCTGCCCTATACATTTCCTCAAGCCCTAGGACATGTGGCTTTGAGACCTGTATCATGTTCCATGTCTTCCCATGTTCAGCCACAGCGTGAGTAAACATTATCTTTTGCAAAGCTTGTCACTTTGGTAATTGACAGAGTGCCTGTGGCTACCATTTCTGTAAACTCTGGGGCGACAGGAGGAGCTGCATTTCCTGTTAAGTCCTCCAGGTGGCACCTCTGTCTCACGTGTCGAAAGGGAATGTGTCCATTGTGCACTGAGAGTGTGGAGCGCCCAAACTCTTAACAGATCTGTGTTAGTGGCCTTCAGATGATCACATCTATGGTCCATGCCTCCCACATGCATGTGACAACGAAGCATTTGAGTAAAAAAAAAAAAATGATAGTTCTTACTCAATGATAACATCCACGTATTGAGCAACTAGCTTGACCAGTCGAGGCTATTCATCAAATGTGAAGCGGCGCTCCACCAGTGCCTTCCCATGAGAAGAGAATCTCTCCTATTCCAGAGAGCTCACCTCATGCACTTGGAAAGAGTGTGAAGTATGGGTTTGTCCCCATGCAAATTCGTATTCTGAGCCCTACACTTCAACATATGATTGTATCTAGACATGGAACCCTTCAGAGGTCATTAGGTTTCCATGATGTCAGAGAATGAAGCCCCCATGCTTTTAGCACCCAACAAGAAGAGACACCTGACATGCCCCAGCTATTTCCTTACGGCACCGCAGTAAGTGCATGGGGCTTTTGACTCTCCATAGAAGGCAACAAGGCCTGTAAAAGTCAGCTAGCTTCTCAAGACGTGGAGATCCTATTCATTGATGGAAATCCGCACAGGGTTCTGATGGGTTAAGAAGGGAGAAATGCTTTTACCTTGATTCAAATGAGGAGGTGGAGTAGACTCAAGTGGCTTCGCTCCAACTGCAAGCATGGCCGACATTGGTGTCAGAGATGGGTTGGCCCATGATGGGATGGGACCTGAGGCAACCTTGGTGCCATAATACAGTGCGCCTGCATAGAAGAACTCTCCCTCCATTAGTTTCCATGTACTCTTCCATAGAAATTGCACTCCACTTAAAGAATTTGATTTTTGCATCCTCTTTCCCAACCAAAGGTTCTCAACTAAGGTTTCCTCTTCCCATATATATATGCAGTGCTAAGCATCAAACCCAGAATGTTGAGCACGCACAGCCTCCCCTTTTTAGTCAGAGTCTACCCTCCTCTTGTTCCCTCTAGCATCCAATTCTTCCAGTATCTAGTACTATAAATGGATCTGCGGAGAAAGAACCCCTCTGCTGAGCATAGTGACACATGCCTACAACCCTAGCACTCAGTAAATGGAAGCAGAAGGACCAGGAGTTCAAGGTCATCCTTGGCTTAATAGAGAGCTGGTACCATCCTGCCCACTGGTAAAACTAAACTTAAGCTTGGACACTTATGGACACAAGCTGGAAATGAAAGGTGGCTAGGAGATGGGAGCAGAGGCTTTGGGACATCAAGACAAGACAAGAAGTCCACTCCATTTTGTTGCCCCATAAGGACCCAAAGCACTGACCTGAGCAGCAGGAGTGGTCCTGTGGTGGGGAGTCAGCCAGCATGCGCTCGTCTCCAGCATCATTCTCTATCACCATGGCAGTAAGCGGAGTTACGATATGATGGTCTAGAGACATCTGCAGGATTGATTTTGTGATTTTTCTTTTGATGGCAGCTGTAGGAGCCAGACTTCTGTATTCAGGGGATAGACATTGAAGAACATCACCATATACCAGGGTGAACTTGGGCCCCAAACCTCTTTAGTCCCCCCCCCAATAGTCACCCAACACCCGATCACAGGGTGAGGATGCCTAAGGCAAGAGGGGGGACAGGACCAACTGGTTTCATGAGCCTCAGTATTTTGTCGAGCCATGAGGTCTCTAGGGAATAGTTTTTGAAATTATGTTTACTTGCTGTATGTATGTATGTATGTATGTATGTATGTATGTATGTGTGTGTATGTGTGTGTGTTTGAATGCACACATGTGCCATAATGCCTGTGTGAAAGTCAGAGAACAATGTGTGTGGGTTGCTTCTCTCCTGCCATCAAGCAGGACCTCAAGAACAGATTCAGGTGAATAAGCATTGCCACAAGTACCTTCATCTGCTGAGCCACCTCACTGCCCCCAAGGGATCAATTTTAAAGACTTTATTTTTCAGAGTAGTTTTAGGTTCACATTGAAATTTTGTAAAAGGTACTGAGAGGTTCTACATGTGCCCTACCAACCCGTAGCCTCCTGGATTACAGACATCTTGTACAGATGCCTTGTGTACATGTGTGACCACAGATGAAGCATATACAGACGTATTGACATATAGGTAAGTGGCTTACACTGGCATTTACGTGTATATCCCGAGAGTAAATAGATACGACAAACCTATCATTGCGGAAATGTTCCATTCTACACATCCCCTGAAATCCTAGAAACCACTGATCTTTCTACAGGGCTTCACAAATCAATATTTAATGTCCAGAGCAACTTCTCTATGCTTTTGGGTATAGCCAATGTACATCTGTCCAAGGGACAAGGATATTTCTTTATTGCTTCAAAAACCACAGCTTATAGCCATGTGTATATTTTTAAATATAACCTTAATGACATCAGGGATCTTCTCTGCGAGTTCCGTTATATGATGGTTCTTATAACCTAGTTCAATGACCTTGGTCCATCTTCCTGAGAATCCTATCCAAGAGGTCAGGTGAGCTTGGCAATGATAAGTTTTATTAACTATCCCCACAAAACTCTGGTGCATGTGTGCAAGTGTTTTTCTAATGACAGGATGTGATGTTAGAGATTTGAAATGCAGCTCAGCTGAGAAGCCAGTGATGGCATACGTATCAAAGAGCCGTTCCTTGGGGGGGGGGGGAGCATTGTAGTCAGTCACACAGTCAAATGCAAATGGACTATTGACCTGCACAGCAACATGGCTGAATCTAACAGTGAAATTCAGAAATGGGTTGTATGGCTGTGTATGGTTTAACAACAGACAAAACCAATCAATGATGATACGCGGCAAAAGCAGTGGCTTCCTCTGGGTGTAGTAAAGGAGAGCAAGGTGACGTTCAGTAGTTCTTCATCTATAGCAGAATGGTCATAGATACAGATGGTATAGAGATAGAGATAAGGATAGATACAAGGATAGGTATACATATATAGACATATATAGATATCCTCAATGTGTATATGTATACATACATGTATATCCATTAAACCACAGACTTAAAATCGATGCACTCCACACATCTCACATGCGTTGCATTTAAATTTTAAACATTTTAACTTTTTAAAAATGTATATAGGTGTTTTGTCTGCATGTATGTTTCTGTGTACCATGCATGTGCAGTGCCCACAGATACCAGAAGACAGCACTATATTCCCTGGAACTGAAGTTAGAGCTGCCGCGTGGGTGCTGGGAGTTTACCCAGTCCTCTGAAAGAGCAGTGAGTTGCTGACTGTGTCTTCAGGCACCTTGTTCCATTTTAGTCAAAAAACAAGAAAGAGGAGGAGGAGGAGGAGGAGGAACAGGAAGAGGAGGAAGAAGAGGAGGGGGAAGAGGAGGAAGAGAAGGAGGAGAAGGAAGGAGGAGAAGGAGGGGGTGGAGGAGGAAGAAGAGAAAGAGAAAAGGAAGAAGAAAAGAGAAGGAGAAGAAATAACTCCACTTTCATTAGAGTGCTGTGAACAAGTCATTAATAATCCATTTCTTCCATTAATTTGATACCTTTCTTGGTTCCCAAAACTTCTTGCTCATGATTTCAAATGTCCCATTTGCTGTTTGGTTGGAAGTATGGGAATTGTACCCAGAGTCTTCAGTGTTCTAGGCAAAGGCTTTCACGCTAAGCTATATCTCCAGCCCTGACCTCACATGTTGTAGATGGACATTTCATGTTTATAAACATTCATGGTACACACTCATCTTGCCTTACCTTTCTGCTAGCAGTTGGTTGACTGTGAGGTAGGCCCAGAGCTTCTTGGTGAAGTCAGGGTCTGCATGCTTGTCTTTGGATAGAAACTCCTCCAAGTCATCCATCTGACTCAGGGTTTCCAAGACCAATTCTGTGTTAGCCTGGACAATGGAAGCATCCGTTGAAGGACATCCAGGGATCAGAATTACAGTTAACTCATCTGCTGTAAATGCACTTGGGGGGTTATACAAGGAAGAGAGCCTTGACTGGATAGGTTTAGTGCACAAACTCCAGAGACTGGAATTGGGTTTAGGTGGGAAAAAAATGAGGTTTTAGAGATGGTTGAAAAGATGGCAGAGATGCAGCACCATGCCTTCTTTTTGAACTCTTGCTTCCATTCTACGCAAGTGCTGGGGGAAGCAGAACGTTAACACAGAGATGGAGGGCACCAGGGGACCAGTTAGGGTTTTTAGAATAAGCAGGGAAGCAGAAGTACCGAAGTTGCTGTGATGATGCTCTGGACTTCTGCCAGTTTGCTGGGATCAAATTTCCCTGCCACCACGATCTCAGAACCTCCAAAGTAGTTGTGGAAATTGTTTTGGGTGACGTCTGTTACTGACGCCTGTGGGTAGTTGAACTGAACATTTCTGAGCAGCGGAGTAGAGACCTGGTTGTAAAATTTCTAGAAGTCATAGGAAAGGGAAAAAACAAACAAACAACACAAACAGTTATTTTCAGACCACTTTGTAGATCTAAAGTATCTTCCTCCGGAGGCTTCTCAATATGTAGCAGGTATCTCTTAATTTATTTGCACGGATCTCTGGGATGATAGACACCCATGGTCATGAACTCTGGGCAGGAAGACTAAAACATACTGTTAGAAAATTGCCTACAATTTAAGAGCCAAAAATTTCTCCTCTTTTTGTTAGGATCAGAAATGAAAGCTTGTGGCATTTATAATAAAAGCTATCTGGGTTGAAATAACCTGAATCAGAACCGTATCTTCTAGGTAGCCCAAGCTTCCAATGCTATTCCTGGCATTGGCACAATTTGGTTGTCCATTTAATAAACATAAGAATCATGAAAAAAAAGGATATGAAGCTAATTATTTGCTAGTTTCAAGTCAGTCACCATTTCTTTTTCCTTCTTTCCTTCCTTCCTTCCTTCCTTCCTTCCTTCCTTCCTTCCTTCCTCTCTCCCTCCCTCCCTCTCTCTTTATTTCTTTCTCTCTCACTTTTCCTTCCTTCCTTCCTTCCTTCCTTCCTTCCTTCCTTCCTTCCTTCCTTCCTTCCTTCCTTCCTTCCTT
Source organism: Mus minutoides (assembly GCA_902729485.2). Classification (NCBI taxonomy): domain Eukaryota; kingdom Metazoa; phylum Chordata; class Mammalia; order Rodentia; family Muridae; genus Mus; species Mus minutoides. The sequence continues at coordinate 484,185 of LR753317.1, read as the reverse complement.
TTTCTGTGATGGACAAGAAAATTAAAGGGTAAGTGATAGTGAACTTGAGAAGTCCCCTGGGAGCCCCGTGGGAATCCCGTGAGAGCACCATGGGAACCCTGTGGGAGCCCCGTAGGAGCCCAGTGGAAACTCTGTGAGAAGCCCTGTGGGGAGCCCTGTGGGAAGCCCCCTGACTTCGGAATGGCCATTCTAACTGTACAGAACTTCACGGAGAGGTATAGAGTTTAGGACTGAGAAACTTTTCGGTGGCTTCCTTAAACTAATAGTGTGAGGGTTTTGTGTATAAGAGTAAAGTTATTTTATTTAAAAATCCAATAAAACAGTGTGTGTGTGTGTGTGTGTGTGTGTGTGTGTGTGTGAATATGTAGCTCTAGATGGCTAGGTGGCCCAGAACATGCTACGGGCATAGACTGGCCTTGAATCCACAGAGATCCACTTGCTTCTACTTCCTGTATGTTGAAGTTAAAGACATTTGTCACCATGCCAGTCAATTGGTCTCTCTCTCTCTCTCTCTCTCTCTCTCTCTCTCTCTCTCTCTCTCTCTCTCTCTCTCTCTCTCTTGTTTAAGGATTTTAAGGGCACATTTGGACTTGGTTTACATCATAAAAATCATATCTAAAATGCTAACACGATTCAGAGAGAAAATAGGTGGCCATGAAAGCGGAATGGGCACCTGCTCGTGGGATGAGGAGACTGGCAGATGCCCGAGGCGGATGAAAGCCTCGTGGTTCACAGAGCAGACACGGGTTTGGCCTTGGCCTTTCTGTTTCACGTTATTGGGTGCTGAAAGCAGCGATGAGAATGTGTGAGAAGGCGTCCCAAGAGTTGCCAGAACTTTAAGAGCAAATGTGGCTCCGACAAATCCGAGCCACGTTCAGGGGTCTTCTGAGATGATCAGTATGGGCTGATCTTCAGAAAGGGAGAAAAGTTATGTTACCTTGAGCTGAGAGGACGTGTCCTGGTTCCCGTAGATCCGCTGAGCAATACCGCGATTTTCATTGGACAGCCTCTTCAAAAAATCATAGTCGACATCAAACCCGATTCCCAAACTAAACAGGGAGATGTTATCTTGGATGCTCTGCTTCACATTTTTCTGAATTTTGGACAGTTTTAGTTCCCCTAGAATTGGTGGCGACAGAAAGGCAAGAGGAACCAGTAGGAAGAGGTTAATCTTCAAAACCCGAGCAAAACTAAAATTGCCCTCTGATCCAGCAAGTCAAAGCTTAGAACTTTTAAAATGGACGCACTCTGTTATGAAGGTTTGAAGTCGCAGCAATGGTGCCTAGCAATATTCCTTGGGTATGGAGACATTCGCAACAACTCAAAACAGGTCCCCCATAAAGGAACTTGGTTACATTTTCTTTTTGACATCATATACCCTAATTTTATATTTTTCCAATTTTTATTAGATATTTTCTTCATTTACATTTCAAGTGTTATCCAGTAAGTTCCCTATACCCTCCCCCATCCCCGCCCTGCTTCCCTACCCACCCACTCCCACATCTTGGCCCTGGGGTTCCCCTGTACTGGGGCATATAAAGTCTGCATGACCAAGGGGCCTCTCTTCTCAATGATGGCCAACTAGGCCATCTTCTTCTATATATGCAGCTAGAGACATGAGCTCTGGGGGTACTAGTTAGTTCATGTTACTCTTCCACCTATAGGGTTGAGGACTCCTTCAGCTCCCTGGGTACTTTCTCTAGCTCCTTCCTTGGGTGTGCAACTGAGCTGGGAAAGCCTATGCAGCCTCTCTACGTATTCATATTCAATAATCTAAAAAACATTCCAATGTTTTATTAGCATATATTATTTTATGTATCAATGAGTTTTACTGTGGCATTTTCTATACACACATAATGTATTTCAGGCAAATTCTCCTTGTTATCATTTTTTTGTCACTGCCCATTCCTGCTGATCTCTTTTCTTCTTCCAACTAGCCACTCCTCTACTTTCACGTTCAAAGTCACTGCATTTTGTTTCTGTCAGAGAGAAGAGAGGCCTGCTTATGTGTGAGCAGATGCGCAAGCCTCGGACATGTGTGCTCAGACTCCCCGGGCTCTTCCTGTATTGTTTTCCACCTTATTGCCTTAACATTGCGGCTCCCACTAAACTTGAAACTTGCTGTGTTGGTGAGGCAGGCTGGCCAGCAGGCCCTAAGTCTCTTCTGTTTCTGTCTCCACAAGGCTTTCTCTGTGTTTCATTCTGAAAAGCTGGCTAGCCTCAAATTCAGAGCTTCTCTTGCCTCTGCCTCTTGCTCCCTGTGCTGGGATTAAAGCTGTACAGCATCCCTGCCACTATGTTCAGTTTTTAATGTGCATGGGTTCTGAAGATTCAAACGCAGATCTTTTTGCTTGTATAGTAAGTACTCCCCCACCCCTTAGCCATTTCCCCATCAAAGGTATTTAAATTTAAAAACATTTATTTAATTTATGAGAATGAACAATGCCTGCATGCATGTATGTGCACTGTACATATGTGCACAATATATGTGCCTAGTGACCTTGGAGGTCAGAAGAGGACATCAGATGCCCTGGAACTGGAGTGATGGTGGCCAGACATCTTCTAGGTGCTGGGAATCAAACCCAGGTTCACTGCAAAAAGCAAGTGCTTTTGACCACCAAGCCCTCTCTCCAGGACCTCTGGAAGATCAGTCAGTGCTCTTAACCACTGAGCCATTTCTCCAGCCCCAAGGTTTTTTGTTTTGTTTTGTTTTGTTTTTGTTTTTGGGTTTTGGGTTTTTTGTTTGTTTGTTTTTGGTTTTTTTGAGACAGGGTTTCTCTGTGTAGCCCCGGCTGTCCTGGAACTCACTCTGTAGACCAGGCTGGCCTTGAACTCAGAAATCTGCCTGCCTCTGCCTCCCGAGTGCTGGGATTAAAGGCATGTGCCACGTTTTCTTTCCTTCACATATTTACAGACATGCTGCTGAAATGGTATCCTATTCTGGTTTCGTACTTTTCTATATATTTATTTCCTTTGACTTTTATTTTTATTTCTATGCCATGCCTTTCACCTTTCATTAGCTCTCCTCATGCAAAGGAAAATCTTCTCACACAATTTTTTTTTAAACAAAAGATTGCTCCTGGGTGCTTCTGGGTCAGGAGACTTCCTTGCAGAAGCCAGGGTTTAAAATGTTTTAGAAATGTACATAGATGCCATTACAGCTCCCACATTAAGCAAATAACATTCTTCGAAGTAACAGTGAAGACATTTGTCAATAGAAATACTTGCCTACTGTTGGATCTCCATCAGAAACCAAAATGATCAGAGAGACTGAGTCGGGGTTCAGCAATCCCATGTTACTGGCTTCATTCAAAATGAAAATTGCTCGAAGCAGTGCCTCGTTGATATTCGTGCCTGTTAAAATAATATAATGTGTGCCCTCATGTGCACACACACACACACACACACACACACACACACACACCATAACTTGAAGTCATGTTCATCTGTCTAACTTCTTATACATAATTTGCTCAATATTAAATTCACTTGATTGCTTTCAAAGTTACAATTTTTTTTATCACCAAGATCTCACAGCAGTAAATAATTTACTTTAAACTATCTCCTTTGAGATAAATAAACCCTTTAGTGCATTGGTCTGTAATCTTGTAAGGCAACAAATGTAAGGAATCAAAATGATCTTGCTGAAATTTTTTGGAAGATATTTATATTTTACACACACATACACACCACACACACACACACACACACACACACACTCATACATACATACATCACATAGTTAATAAAGAAGTCTAGAATGACTTACCAAACATTTTTTCCAAAAAATGTTTAAAGACACATGTGAACAGTATTGTGTGTGATTATTTCTCCACAAACACATTGTGTCTTATTATTTCTCCACCAACACTATTCAATTCTTTGAAAATCAATACATGCATTTAAATAAGATTACAACAGATTGGGCAAATACCATTTTGGTAGACAATAACCATTCTTGGCTGTTGTTGGAGACAGGCTTTACTGTGTACTCCATGCTGGTCTTGAATGGGCTGTAGCTCAGGGGACAATGAACTTTCTCTTCTACTTCATTGTTCTAAGCGCTAAGGTTATAATACCTGTCACTACACTCAGCAGGGGCTATGAGTCTTGTGAGAAAACAGACTGAACTTTTCAGAAGTTTCCCTATAGGCTTTGGAACAAATCCACTCACCTCCACTAGGCTGAATTTTCTCAATGTATCTCTTGGCATCTGCAATTTGTGTTTTAGTAGCTGAAACTAAATCATTTCTCCAGGTTCGAACATTATGGTTGAAATCAACCACAGAGAACTGGTCATCTGTTCTTAGGTCATCCAATATGGTCTTCATTGCTTCCACAGTCTATTTCAAAAGAGAACCGAGTGAGGTCTCATTACATACAATTCAAGTCAAAGAAGGAATCAACAGGCCCACCACCGGCTCCATTTATCCTCCAAGTACTGACTCAAGCTCAACTTATTAAAGAAACATTGTATACTCACTTTTAGTGTTATAATAAATGTATTGTTAATTAGAGATAGCCAACAGTCAAATCTGGGTATTGAACAACCCATATATACATACACGTATTTTTTGCTGGAATTCTTATTATGCATTAATGATCTTGCACCCTGATACCTCACACACAAAATTATGATACCCAGAGAAATACTGACTTCATTTATAATCTCTACTCAGAATAGTTCAGAGATATATTTTTCTCTTTCTCAGGCCCTTGGCAGAAGACTAGAAATTTATTTTTCCCTATTCAGAGGCTTTTCAAAATGTGAGATAAATACTATATATCATCAATAACTGACCAAGAAAATGCCCCATTTTTCTAAGCCAAGCTCCTACAGTAGATGCAGACCAGTGGTCAATGAGACCATTGCCCACTCCTCCCTACTTTGTTCTAAGTACAAGAGAAGCAAGCTATAGATGCTGCAACTGCTAAAGCAGAATCCACTGCGCCTTTTCTGTAAGACTGTGACTAAGAATTCTACCTCTAAGATACGGCTAATACTTACTGTACTCTTAACTGCTTACTTAACACTGTATCTGTTACATCATCTTGTATGTATGTAATTTGTGCCACTGATATTTTGAATTCTTACTCAGTTACTCACTGCCATTTAAAATGGTCATAGTAGCTTTATTGGAAAAACAAATAACTTAGGAATGTTAAAGATTTTATTTTTATAGACAAAAGTAAAAAAGCGATACTAAGAACCATGTTGACTGTATTAATCATAAAAAGGTAAAATTGTAAGCAAAAAAGAAAATGTTTATTTTTAAATGTGTATTTTATGCTTCATATGAGTTTTTTGACCTTACTGTCTCAATTATACTAAAATCAAGTAAGCCATCACTTGATCTGATTTTTGTCTTGTGATTAATTGTATAAATTACTACAGTAGTTTAACAGAAGTTTAGAGATCATTGTTCTGAGTTCCATTTGGACTGTGTGCTCTTTTACATGAATGTCAATAAACAAAGGCTAAATAAGTATAAGAAAACATTGTTGAAATACAAATCAAGGGCTAGAGAGATGGCTCAGCGGGTAAGAGCACTGACTTCTCTTCTGAAGGTCCTGAGTTCAAATCCCAGCAACCACATGGTGGCTCACAGCCACCTGTAATGAGATCTGACACCCTCTTCTGGTGCGTCAGAAGACAGCTACAGTGTACTCATGTATAATAATAAATAAATCTTTGGGGCAGAGCAAACAGGGACGGAGTGAGCAGAGTTAATCAGAGCAAGCAGGGCTGACCGGAGCGAGAGGGGCCTACTGGAGCAAGCAGAGGTCCTAGAAATCCAATTCCCAACAACCACATGAAGGCTCACAACCATCTGTACAGCTATAGTATACCCACATTTATAAGATAAATAAATAAATCTTTAAAAAAGAAATATAAATCAGAATATACTTAGGAATGTTTACCATGAAACATTATGGATGTCTTAAAATTCGTAAAGCAAAAACAAGTACCTGTAATTTTGTACCTACAGTGAAAATTCATTATCTGAAATTTTTAAATATATTGATTTAGCATTCATGTTTTTCCTTCTGGAGTGTAATACAGTGTGGCTCAAATTGCATTATATGCTGTATTTGTGAACAGTTATCTTAAATGAACAACAGACTGTACTGAGCTCTGTACAACTAATAAAAGTTACTATCAAAGAAAAAATATTAGAGAAACACTGCAGCCAACACAGACCTATCCCTCATGTTCTGAGCACGTGCTGTTGGACTTTGGATACTCAATTTTTTTTCTGTATTCCTAAATACACCAGGTTGGCTAGTCCTACTTTAAGAATGAGCAGTACAAGTTTAGGCATTCCCTTGGAGCTTCCAGACACACAGTAGGTATTTCACAGATATTTGTTGAGTGAAGAAAGGAAGAAAGAAAGGAATGGTAAACAAAAATTTGTTTCAAAATAAGGATGCTAATAAGGACCAACTTTTTGTTAAGAATAGAGGGTAATAAATAAAATTGTGTGTGCATGTGTGTGTGTTTGTACATGCACATGTACTTGGACTGTAAGAATCAAGAACCTGTCTGTTTCTGCCTCTCCAGTGTTGGGATTACAAAACCATTCTTGATTTTTTTTCACATGGGTTTTGAGGATTAAGCTCAGGTCATCATTATTAGTACATGGTATAGATATTAACAATTATCCTGTCTCCTCAGCCTGGATACAATTTTTAGTTGTCAGAACTAACATGGAGGTTGTGCTAATGAAGCCAGGTGAGTCAGGTCATGGGTGATGCTCAACTTTATAAAATGCACAAGAAAGCCTTCCACGGGGGTGGGGGGGGGGGAAACCACAGCAGGTTATCAACAGCAGGATCTGTATGCAGCACAGTACAAGCTCAGATGGGCAGGGATCATCCAGGTCACTGACACCTTTTGTGTTGTTACAGAATAGTAATCACATGAGGTGGTCAAAAATGGCTCCCAATGAAGCAATAGTTAGTTGATTGTTCAAATTATTTGGCTTAATGGGTAAATTAAAAAAATATTGCTGGGTGGTGGAGGTGCATGCCTTTAATCTCAGCACTAGGAAGACAGAGGTAAACAGATATTTGAGTGTGAGGCCTGGTTCTATAGAGTAAGTTCCAGGACATCTAGGACTACACAGACAAATTCTCTCTTAAAAACCAAAAAGAAGATGAGGAGGAAGAAGAGGAGGAGGAGGAAGAGGAGGAGGAAGAGACAGAAGAGAAAGAAGAATAGGAGAAATCACCTTAATTATTGTTTAGATTTGCCTCTATTTTTCAAGGATAAGCCTATGTTTATCTCTGAACTGGAAGTCTTCAAATGGGATATGCACCCCAAGGAATGGCAATGTTGATAAAAATGATAGACTAAAGACAGTGGGGGAGGTGGTTCCATGGGTAAAGAGCTTGCTATGAAAATATGAAGACTTGTGTTTGGATTACCCACACCCATGTAAAATACAAGTGTGGTGGTATGCACATATAACCTCAGCACTGAAGGGGCAAAGATAGGCAGATGTCCAAGGATTCACTGGCTGGCCAGCCTAGCCTGAAAGGACACACTCTGGGTTTGGAGAAGAGACTCTGTCTCCAAAGATAAAGTGGAGAGAAATAGATGGAAATGCCAAAAGTCCACCTCTGGCCTTCATGTGCACTACATAGACACTCACATGTTCATAACACACACACACACACACACACACACACACACACACACACATGCAGGTGCATGCACAGGCATATGCATATACACACACACTCAGAATATGTTTGTGAGGATTTTAAAAGTTACTTGTGACTAATAGCAATATACTGAAGCTAGACACTGCTGAGACATGACCAGAAAGAGAACACTTTACATAAATATGGGACTGTTCAAAGGGCAAGTTTTGAGACATAGAATTAGAAAATAAAACATCAAGAGAGGGAAGAGAGAGGAGGAAACTTGGAGATCAGAAGGATTTTTACAAGAGTTTTCATATAAGCCCAGTGGACGAACAGTAATCTCCCAACTTTGGGAAGGGCTGATACCCTTAGTCATTGAGGATCAACAAGTAGAGTTCCTGAGTTTTAGCTCAAAGCGTGGGGTCAGACGGAACACTGACTTATTGTTTATAATAACTTATAATAATAACCTCATTATTAAAAGAAAACAGAGGGGTGGGACTCACAGCTACTCCATGAACATGGAGTCCTTACCTGCTTCATCTTAATTCCCCACATGGAGCCACTGACGTCAATAACAAAAAGGATGTTTTTAGGGATTGGGTCCAGGTTCTCAGGAGCAAAGAAGTGAACAAAGTATCCATTAAATACCTAAAAAACCAAAACCAAAACAAAACTTCTGTATGAGACAGATGATAAGAGATGTTTGGAAGGGAAGGGAAGGATGCTGGAGACCACGGAGGAGAGAGAGGCTACAGGAGAAGCAAGCATGTCCATGACGATAAGAAAGAGCAGAAGGGGAAGCTTGGTGTGTACCCATTCTTTTCTTCCCCTGATATTTCATTCTGGGTGTCTAAGTGGTTCTGCTTTCCCACCCCAACCTGCTCCACTCTGCCCTATTCTACTTCAATCAGTCATCATCTCAAACCCCGTTGCATCAAAACCCTCTGCTAAGCAATAGTGAGTCAGGCAGTCTTTGTTCATACAGGACTCAACCAGCAAGCATATAGACAGATAACAAGTGTTTTCAGCAGCATGCTAACTGATCTGATTATGAAGAAAGTCCCTAAAGAAATAGCATTCTCTCCAGACCCTGGGAGATATGTTTAGCACAGTCTACTATTGAGGGAGTTAGACTCAGTAGGGGGTGGGGGTAACAAACACCTGCTTGGTGGTCATGTTTAATTGTCAATTTGATGAGATGTATAGTGATCCATGGAGAGAGTCTCAAACAGTCTACATTGGGTTAGCCTGTGGGCATGTCTGTGTATGTGGGGTTGTCTTAACTGTGTGGGAAAACCCAGCCCAATGTGGGCATCACCATTCCCTTGTCAGGGGGATTCTGAACTGCACAAGAGTAAAGAAATTTAGCTCAGCTCAAGCAAGTAAGCAAGTGAGCACATATATATCCATTTACCTCTGCTTTTGACTCTGGCTGGGTTATGAATACCTCTTGTCATTGTGACTCCCCTGCCATGATGAACTATAACCTGAAATTGTAAGATGAATAAGATCCCTTTTCTCCCTTAAGTTTTACATCAGGGTATTTTATCATGATAACAGAAATAAATCCAGGATAGGATGCTACCATATCCAAATTCTTTATGTGTGTTCTAGGGGTGGAGCTCAGGTCTTCATGCTTGCATGACAAGTATTATAACCAGCTAGCCAGTCTCTATAGCACCTTTTATTTTTATTTTTAATGGCATAAAGGATAATTTTTGAATGTATATCAGCAAAATATTAATTCTTTTCTCTGTATCCTGAACCCTTCCCTTGACAACCCAGAGCCACTCACAAGCCAAGGAATTTGTTCAACTGCAATGAGGGTTTTTGTTGTTGTTGTTTTGTTTTGTTTTGTTTTTTGTTTTGTTTTGTTTTGTTTTACCTCAGCTTGGTAGTTCTGGAGCCTGCCAGCACCCACCTCAAGTTCCCCGGCCTTCTCTTCTCGGTTGACATCATACATCACCACCAGCTCCCCATTCACTGCAGTCTCTGTGCAGTTGGGGCATTTTCTTTGTTGTGCTACTGTGGGCTTGAAGGACACATGTGCCTGCAAAGGACAGAGACATAAGAAGCTGATTTTTGGCTCTCAGATCCTGATTGAGGGCGTGTGTGGCTGTTGCCTCTGCTCATCATACAGGAGAACAGCATGCTGAAAGCACTCACTGGCCTAATACTTATGGAAACGAGAGTTAGAGCAACTGGCTGGAGCATCTAACAGACTGTGGTACTGTTTTCCAGGTATCAGGCCTTTAAAAATAGAGCTCCAAAGAGTTTCCCACCAGACACTGTGGAAGGAATGGCTCCCACTCTAGAAAGAGTCTGTGTACATCCTGAGAGGACTCTGACCTTTTCATAGTTGTTTCTTATTGGCCATTACTGCAAAGATAATTAGAGGGAATATGTCTTGTGATTTAATGAAAATTCTTTATGTGAAAATTGTCTTGTGGGGAATAGGAGGCTCCAAAATGGATACAATTAAATTACATCATTGGGAACGTTGCTTTGTATATTTAATAGGAAAGAAACTCTAGCCTTTGACCTCAGCCCATCAGACCACACTCTTCACCACCCTACCCACCACTGTCCAGAGCACAGGCAAAAAAGAGCCAGCATCCAGTGACCACTTGGACAGCTGGCAATGAGCGATGCATCTAGTACCTTCTGTTGTCCTTTGGATATGACAGGGACACCTTGGAAATGGCCTTCAAATGTGTCAGGAACATGAAGAAATCTCATTCCTTGGGGTTCGAGAATCCACACATTCACCTAAGGAGGAGAAAAATGATGGCATCAAAGGTCTTTAGGGAATCTTTAAGGCAGGAAAGGAATCTCACTCTTATGCTCTCTGATGCTTTTTCTTATCTCCCAGTTTCCTGAGCATGGTGCTGTGGTCACTCTGGGAAGTCCTCTAAGTTCCCTGGATTCCAACTTTGTGTCACCTCATTCATCCCAGGGTTTCCTTCTCCTGACTGTGGTGTGGACACATGACTCAGTTTCTTTTTTCTGTTGCTGTGATAAAATACTCTGAGAAGAGCAGCTGAAGGGAGAACGGGTTTGTTTTCAGCCACAGTTCACAGCACAGTCCATCGTGGTGAGCAAGAAGAGGCAGCAGGAGCTTGATGACATAGATCAGATGACACCAAATTACAAGACAGAAAGAGATGCACATAAGCCAGTGCACTTTAACCCATTTAACATCGTTCAGGAGCCCCTGCTCAGGGACTATCCCCATCCTCAGCTAAGATTTGTCTTTCCACATCAGTTAATATAATCAAGATAAATCTTCTGTGTGTCTAGATTAACAATTAACAATACCCATCAGGACACATCATCAGTAGGGTCACATGCTGGAAACCTTGCTCACTGGGGTGGCATTGGTTGAAGCGTGTTGGGCCTCAGGCTGGAGATGCCTCAATGGGTTAAGTGCTTTCGCAGGCAAGCATGAGGACTTAAGTTCTAATCCCCATTGCTCACGTCAAATCTAGATGCGGTAGCATGCACCTATAACTTCAGCACTGGGAGATGGAGACAAATTCAAATTCAAATGTCCCCAGGATTAATCCCTCCTCTCAGTCTATGGGCAATCCGTAGGCACTCTGCTTATGCCTTGATTGCAGATTACTGCTTTACCAGGAAAGAACAGATTTCCATTGTTTTAGGTTACACAGCTTGTGGTAATTTGCTACAGCACATAGTGGACCACTTTAGCACATAAGGAGCTAAGCTTACATTGAAATCTGTGAAGAAATGGTGCAGTTGACTCTAACTCTGAATCTTTTTAGTATACGACATTGCTTTTCTGAACCAGGGGCATCAAACACCGCCAACGGTGGTGGCGACAAAAAATAAGGCAGAGATGTGCACTACTGCCGACCCTGTGAATCCAGGCTCACCTCCAAGTGCTTGGCCAGCTTCCCGGGCTGCAAATGAATCTTGTGCTCATAGGATCCCAGCTTCCTCCACTTCACCTCCTGGTAATGAAGTTCAAACTGCACCTTGGCTCCAGGTGGGATGTTCACCTCTGTGTTGAAGTTCTCCATATCCAGAGTTCTACTCCTAGACGCCGGAGATCCCAACACAAGAAGATACACACATGAAGTTTGCAAGACAACATTTAAACAGAGTTCTCATCTTTATCCTGCTCAGTTGTTTACGAAATACCTTCATCAGAGAAAAGTGGAAGTTGGAGATAAATTTAATCAAACCAAGAACTTTAACCTTACTTGTTTGGTCTATATATTAATTGATTGATTAAGCTTCTCACTGATTGAGGTGTCAGTTGTCAAAGGACTACATATTTGGTTCTGGTCTATGAGGAAGCCAACAGCTATCATTTCTGACATAGCAGTTAATGTAAGCTGACATCATTATCCTTGACTTTCAGATGTTTCAGGTGAGGCTCATAGAGGGTAAGGAGCCTGCTCAAGATGTCTCAAAACTAGTGAGTTGTAGAACCAGGATCAAACAGAAGCTTAGGTGTCTCCAAAGGTGGTACTTAGTCCCTCTTCTTCACTCTTAGACTTAAGTTCAGTTTGTTTATATATTATGAGATCTACAGATTATCAAACTTCTATTTTCTTAGACCTGAATCTGTCTTTCCAATGTAAGGCCTCGTTAAGTATGCTCAGCCCAGGGAGTGACACTATTAGGAAGTGTAGCTTTATTGGAGTGCGTGTATCACTGTGGGCACAGGCTATAAGACCCTCATCCTAGCTGTCCGGAAGTGAGTATTCTGCTAGCAGCCTCCAAACAAAGGTGTAGAACTCTCAGCTCCTCTTGAACCATGTCTGCCTAGATGCTGCTATGCTCCTGCCTTGATGATAATGGATTGAACCTCTGAACCTGTAAGCCAAACCCAATTAAATGTTGTCCTTAAAAGACTTGCCTTGGTCATGGTGTCTGTTCACAGCAGTAAAACCCTAACTAAAACACTATCAAATCCAGGACGATGATGCACTTTCGAGGTGTGTGCTTAGAGTTTTAAAGAGGAAGCAGAAAGATTTTCCACTGAGGTTGAATCTAGCATCAAGACTCATACCGAATGGTGTGCGTGTTCCTGTGTAAGCATGTGTGGATGATTTTATTTCTTTTGCGATAAAGGCTCACTGTGTATCTCTAACTTATAAGTCATTATATTCAGGTCTTGAACTCACAGAGGCGTATCTGCCTATCTCTGGCATTCTGGGATTAAAGATGTGAGCATCCACACTTGAGTGAATAGTTTTGAAATTAAAAGATTAGTGAGGGTAGGATGGTGCATGATTAGCTAATCTGGGTTCAGAGATGTAGTGTGGGATACTCAGTCATGGAAGAAAAAGCTGAATATACCTGATACAAACGATCTAGGCAAAGCACATTGGGAGAAGCCACGTTATACAAGGAGTGGCCTAAAAGTTCCAGGTTTTCTGATAAATGTGTAGTGCCCAGAAAAATTCTGTTACAAAGACAACTGTGTAATTAACAAGTGAATTGACATTAGGGTCTGATGGATGAAAAGGGTCAAAGGTAGGCAGGCGGTGGTCTGCATGACTGTAATCCCCGCGTCTACCAGGCTGAGGCAGGAGGAGATTGAGTTTGAGTTTGAGATCAGGCTGTGTATGTACATACATATATGTATGTATATGTACATAAACCCAGCATCAAGAAAACAACAATACAAGCAAGATACCACAAAGATTCACGGAGGTCCAAGGACGGTTAACACACTGCTGTAGTGGAGGGTCCCCTCTGCTTGGGCTTTTCTCCTTCCACGTGGCTGGACTCTGTGTCTGGTTGAGCTCAGATGAACTACTATTCCCCTGTGAGAGTTTTCTGGACCTCTTTACAGAAGCACACACATAGGAGTCAGATCCCCTGGGTCCATTAGCACTCACCCACCATCCACAAAGTGGGCACTGCTTCCTGTCTGTGTGTGAGTCTGACAATGCTCGTCTTTAGGTTGCCTCTAAGAGAACTGGGTGCAGAACTGACATACAATGTATTCTGCTAATAAAAGAAGTACATGGGTGAAATGAAGGGATTGTCTACTACAGGTCAGTTTGGGGAATGGAGGAGAGGAGGAGGCAGAAGAGAAGAAACATGGCAGGATTTGGAAGGAGATGATGTGCGTAGAATGAAGAGTCAATCCTATGTTGAACATTTTTTGAAGTTTTGCATTAAAAGGCTTGCTTTATTTTATTTTAAAATTTTATTTACTTTTCATGGTGTGTTTGTGTGCATGTATATATATATATATATATATATATATATATATATATATATATATATATGTGTGTGTGTGTGTGTGCTCATTTGTATGAAGATAAATATATTTGTGTGTATCAGAGTATATCTTCAGGTGTATGTTTAAAAAATATATGCATGGGAGGATATAGGGGACTTTTGGATAACACTTGAAATGTAAATGAAGAAACTCTCTAATAAAAAAAAATATATGCATGTGTATGCCTGTGTGGGGGGTTACACACACATACACACACACACACACACACACACACACACACACACACACACACACACACACACATGCGTACAGTGAGTGTTGGAATAAGAGGATACCTTATCCCCTGGAGCTGGAGTTACAGGGACTTGTGAGTCACTCAATATTAGTGCTAAGACTCAAACTCAAGTCCTCTCGAAGAGCAGTATGTGCTTCTAACCTCTGAGTCATCCTCCAGCCTTCATAGCCCAGAGCTACTGCTCCTCAGCAAAGCCATCCACTCACTGTGTAGTCCAGGCAAGATTTTTCATTGACTTAGATCTTGCCAATTAGGATAGGCTGCCTGGCTATCACTTTCTAGGGATCTACCTGCCTTTGCTCCCTTGCACAGGGATCACCAGTGGGTCCCAGCACGTCATCTCTCTCTTTTTTTAGAGGGTCTAGGGGATTGAACTCAGGTTCTTGTGTTTGTAAGGCAAGAAATTTATGAATTTCCCCTGACCTCAACAATCACTTTTTTTAAAGATAAGTCATATGTAAGATATAAAGAAAAAGTACACCAGAAGTTGTCTTTTGTGACTGCTGCTTTAAAAGCCAGACCCCTTAAAAATAAAGCAGAATAATCCATTAAAATCATTTCCAAGCCTTTCCTCCTGATATATTTTAGTTGACATGTATTAGTGTTTTACCTGTGTGTGTGTCTATGTACCACATGTCTGTAGTGCCTGTGCAGGCCAAAAGAGGGAGTTGGATCCCCTAGACCTGGATTTTCTAATGATTGTGAACAGTCATGTGGGGGCTGAGACTTGAACCTAGGTCCTCTAGAAGAGCAGCCAGTGTTCTTAACTTTGAGCCATCCTTCCAGCCCCTGTGTTTGCTTTGTAACAACATGAATGCAATAGTCCTACAGTTCACATCTTTGCACTTTTGGGGGTGGGATTGGATTTATTTACAGAAGGTCTATCTATTTACAAGACAAGTCACACACACACACACACACACACACACACACACACACACACACACCCTTCCAAACCACACTGATAGAAAAGAGATCTTTAGGGAAACAGATATTGTGACAACTTATTCTATTATCAGACTACCGGACTTGTCCATTTTCCGAGGCTCCCAGACACCCTGGAAGCCTGGTGTGCCCTGTGAGGAATGGAACAGGAGGGAACCAGGTGGAGAGGCAGGATGGAGAGCCCTGATCCCCACTCAGTCCTTACCTTACCCATCCAGCCGTCTTGCCCTTTGCTCTTGCCTGTGAATAAAGAGCTCGGCCCACAGTTTTCTCTTTAATGGAGCTTGTAAATGTCATGCTGTTCACAGTCCTAGAATAGACAGAAGTCAACAGTGGGCCACATTAGTAGTCTTAGGGACACAAACAAAGAACAAGCAATCAGTTAGATTTCATGAATGAGGGCAATGAGCATTTTGAATTTCAGGAAGCAAGACAAGTGATCTTTGAATAATTTTAGAGAAGACTCTCTTATCCGACTGTAATTTGAGAGAAATTAAGTTGGGTTTCAGCTCCCCAGATTTCTCTTATGTACTATTATGTGTTTAAAGTTTTCTATGTTCAAATCGTATCTTTCAGGTGACACATGGGGAATGGTTATGCTCTTTAAGCCTAGGAGAGATGGCTAATAAGCCACTTGTTAGTTAATTTTCATTTTGTTTATCAGATTATCCTAGGAAGAGATAAGAATTAAACATAGCCTGGTAGAAAAGAAAGAAGGTGTTCTGCCAAAACTGGTAGGTTGAATTCCCCCTCTCAGGAACGAGAACAAAGTCCAGTGTCTATTCCCGTCAAGTCACAGAGAGGCTTAAAGTTGAACAATTCTCTAAAGACGGTCATCTTCCATAACAATGCATTTGGGACCTTGATTAAAGGTAGAAAAAATATTTTGTCCGATCCTAAGGTCTGCATAGCCTATTGCATTTTGTCTGGTCTAAAAATTCAACCCAAGTAAAAGCAGACCAAAATAAACATACATTTCCTGGTGATGTCTTTTGCATACGTTTCATGGGGTTGTCTTTTGCTATCTTAGTTTTCCAATGGGATAAGAAGGAGGGGAGAAAGTGAACAAGGAGAAACCAAACCCAAAAGTATCTAGAATAAATGGACATGAGCAACACACACACATGCACACGCACACAAACATACGAGAGAGAGAGAGAGAGAGAGAGAGAGAGAGAGAGAGAGAGAGAGAATAAATATAATTTAAAAAAATTAAAAAGAGGATAGTTAACATAGATCTACAGCTTCTTTAACCAGTCAAAGCTCTTGTTAGTCTAAACATCTGTGCACTAAAGCTTGTATTTGACAAATATCATTCATTGATCCCCTTGGTGTATAAAAGTAAAAAGCAAATGAGACGTAATTCAACCTAAGGTCTTCATTAGGAAAAAAAAAATCTGAGGTTGTATGCAGAGCAATGTATTATGTTCCAGGCAATCTAAGAGTGACATTGACGTATGAGAATGCAGTATAGATGACTACATGGGTGTCCAGGTGATTAACACCCATTCCAACAACCCATGGGAACATTATTTAGCTTTAACACATAAATGCCCCAAATGGATAATGGGCTTACCTATGAATAATAGCAGAGCCGTTGACTTCTTCTATTAAGAAACATTTGAAAATTATAAAGTATAGAGAGCATAGTACAAGAGGCCACCGCAAACACATTCCTGGAATTCGTTATAAACACTAGGCCGACCGTATCCATTTGTATTCTCTTGCGCCTCACCTCAATTATTGGAAAGCCCATCTCAGCTCTCATGTCATTTCACCCGTGAACACTTTGATAGCTACTTTGTAGTAGAGCTTTAAAATGTCTATGTGAGTAACAGAGTCACTGGGTAGAAAATAGAAAAAATTTAAATGAAGCATAAGAAATAATTCTACCAACCATCGAATTGGTCGTCCTGGGAAGCAGCGCATTCATGATGAAGGGAAAAGTCAAGTCTAATCTTTATAATCCACTCTTCAGGGATGTCGTAGAGAAATCCAAACACTGCATAATACACTTGTGGGTTTAATTACTGGATCTCAACTCCTTCCTCCCAAAGAAATGTGTGACCCACAGCACTGACATATTACAAATATACTCATATGGAATGCCATATGGAATAATATAGGATTCGTATATCTGTCTCTCTCAAAGAAACCACATACAAATGTGAATGAGTAGAAGGTAGCTACCAGAGTGAAAGTCTTCCATTTGCTTCAATATGTTAGAGAGGAGAGGCAGGGGCTGGAGAGATGACTCTGTCAGTAAAGCACTTGCTGTGTTAATATGACACTTTGCACCTACATTAAGACTGGGTATGGCGGTTGGACAGATGGCTCAGTGGTTAAGAACAGTGATTGCCCTTCCAGAGGTCCTGAGTTCAATTCCCAGCAACCACATAGTGTTTCATAGCCATCTGTAATAGGATCTGATACCCTCTTCTGGTGTGTCTTAAAACAGCTACAGTGTACTCATAAATATAATAAATCTCTAAAACAAAACAAAAGACTGGTCATGGTGACACATGCTTATGTTTCCAGCACCAGTGGATCTCTGGAACTAGGGTAGCATACTTGGCAAGTTCTAGACCAGCAAGGAATCCCATCTCAAATAAAAGGTGGACAGTGCCTGAAGGAAGGCAACTAAGGTTGATCTCTGCCTACTATACATGAATATGCATGTGCAACTTCACACACAATGACACACATGTGCATACACACACACACACACACATGCACACACACTCAAAATAATGACAAGGACCCATCCCATAGTGACCCAAAGCAGGTCTCTAGTTCAGGAAGTAAGAGACAGTGGAGTAGGGTCCCCCTAGGGTCTATTGTACCAGGAGGGCTTTGGGTTCCAGGAGCATGCAATTCTACATAGGAATTACTCACATGGTAAAGTTGGAGATAAAGGCTCCTTTGGGGATCTGAACATCAAACACTACACTTTGAGGCAATGGGGAATTGTTCACCAGTTTGCTCTGGATGATAGTTGTGGCCATCCGAGAAGTAATAGTGGACTGGACTTTGTAGCTATAAAGAGTCACTGGATCAACAGTGTCCTGAAATTGGCAAGACAGCATAACTGTAGTGACAAAAAGCTACACAAAAAGCATTATGTACATGACATTGCAAACTGTGTGTTTTACTAAGAGATTTGGTAAATACATAACTCAGGTACTGTTAAGCAATCTTCTACCTTCTTGAAATACCCCACAGAAAGAGATTGGCCATTATTACAAGATGTTGCCCCAACTTTCTCTTTCTGTCTTCCTCTTATCTCTCTACCTCCCTCCCACCTTCTCTTCCTCCCTCCCTCCCTTCTTCTCTTTGCCCCCTTCTCTCTTTCTTGCTCCCTTTCCTTATTTCCATTATCTTAGAATCTGGGTGGAAAATGGTTGTTGGACACAAGATGGACTGAAAGAGCTCAGGAAAGAATTTCAAAAGCAGAGCCGCAACTAGGCCCAGGAGGTGGGGTCACGGGCCCAAAAGAGGATGCTGTGTCTTTAGAGTGTGTGTGTGTGGGTGCTGTGAGGAGAATTCCATGTGCAACCCCCAAATTCCATATTGCTTCCTCTTTCCTTCAGTCCCATCCTTTGCTATTATGTCTTCAGTCCTTGCTTCTTTCCCTATATTAAAACAAGCTAAGGGAAACTGACATCTGCACACAGTGAACGGAATCGTCCCAGAAAGGACGTTTTGATGCAGTTGCTTGCTTGATAATACCTTGGGCCTCCTTTTCCCTCTGCTCTGTGTTGAAGGCAGCCCTAGCATAAGCAAACAAAACAGGACACGGCTTCGGTATGATCACAGGCAAGGTATAAACAATCTCTCCTTTAGGATGTTCCCAAGAGCTGCAAGGTCCTTCAGACCTGTGGCGATGTGTGCCCTGCTAGACTTTAGCTTTTCTTCCTCTATGATTTGCTTTACTTCACTGTTCGGTCCTATTCCACCGATTTTGCTGTCCAGGGCCAATGCTTCTAATTAGTCAGCCCCTAGCCTATATCAAGGTAAGATAGAATCCAGGCCAATTTATTTTCCCTTTCTCCTGCCCCAAGGGGGAAGCTCACAGTTCGGAACAGGACACCAACACAAACCACTCCCTTTGGGTTTTCTCTTGTGACTAGAAGGTCTACTCTGGAGGAACTAGGTCCATGCAGCCTGAGAGTGGCTTCCTATAGCCACAGATATCAGGTGTCATGTTTTTAAGTTGGTATTAAATGCATATTGATGGGTGAAACCTATATCATTAGTAAGACATGAGAAGACAGGAAAGGCGTGTGGGCCTCAGTGGTATCTGCACTGTACTCTTCAATACTGTGTTTCAGAAGTACTTCCAAACAGAATTGGGCAAGGGAAAGTTTCAAAAGTCAGGTAAATATCTCCAGTGACGGAGACAAAGGAGACACCCGGATTGGTTTCCAGGTAATAGATAACAGGAAAATCACTCACATACAAATCTGTGACGCAACCAAAGCAAACTCACCATCTCCTCCCCGGATTCCTCAGGAAGGCTTCTCTGTGGAAGGAAGTCAGAGAGACAGTCATTCTTTAGCCGCATGTGTCTTCCTACCTCAAGGCAAAACCCCCATGTTCTCAGTCAGAGAATTATGTTGCTTCCATACTGTGGCATAACTTAGTCATTGAAGTCAAGGCAAATATATATATATATATATATATATATATATATATATATATATATATATATATATATATGGAGTATTACAGAAAATGGTTTTCCCATGTGTGAGTTTCTCTGAACAACCTTCTCAGTCGTCTTTGTTGGGATGTGTGTTGCTCTGTGATAGAGTATTGTTAAAGCTTTCAGGTCACAGCTTTGGAAGAACTTTATGAAGTTTTCTGACCCTTCGCTGTTTACATTGCAGTAGGCATTTGACTACTTCCCTTGCTCATAACGATACATCCTACGTGCAGGATGCTTTATAGTCTGACTCATCCTCTTAGACTAAGCTACGTGAGAGCAGAAACTTAAGTGTGTTTCCTACATTGTTAGCTCCAGAGCCACACATGGTGAATGGTACCTTGAAAATTCTATGCCCTTAGCTAACACATTAGAAGATTAGCCACATGAGACCGGTGAGCACAGACAAAGATTTCCACCTTACTTTTGAAAGGTAACCATTAGGTTAAAAGGCATGGGTAAACACTTAATGTCAAAGGGATCACAAAAAAAAATGTGCAAGGATTGTGTGTGAGCAAATTTTGGATCAGATGATCTTTTAATGGATGTTGTGTGACACAGGTCAGGACTGCCTTTTGGCAATCCTTGAGATACTCCATTTCTGAGCTGACCTGGAGTTTGCCAGGTAGTTCCAGCTGGCCTCAACTTTGTAGCAATCCTCCTGCCTCAGCCTCCAGAGTGCTGTGATAATACGCATCACCAAACCCAGCTCTTTTAGATGTTTTGACACAGTGGTTAATGACTACGTTTTCTCTCCAGAAACAAGATAAAAACCATGATCCAAAGTCCTGCCTACTGGGTTTTTAATCTATAAAAGCTGGACTTTAGAAAGTCAAACATTCATAGCCAGACAAAGCCAGTTTTCTCTCGGCTTAGCGTTTCTTCCATAAACACCCCTTTTCTCAGTATGTAGGCTCTGTGCGAGAGAAGCCAAACCCTTGTTGGCACAGCAGAGCTCTCCCTCCCCCACAAATTAGGAGATTTCCTGTGTCATCTCAGCAGCTTTCAGGATGTCTAATTCTTTGGACCAAAGTTTCTCCAAGCTGCTCCCTTTGACAAAATAGCCAGAGGAAAGAGAATGGGTGATTTTACTAAGTGCCCTTTATGGGTAGAAAGTTCCGGAAAATAATGTCAAAGTCCCTATGTACAACACCTTGACAATATTCTACATGAATTTAACAATATTTTTTTCCATTAGAAAAAAAAAGCACAAAATTTTGACAAAATAGAGTCATCTTTTACCTCGTCCCCACTCATAGTCTCTTACACTTTCTTTCACCATTTGGAATTGAGTTTACTATACCTGATGTCTTCCATTCTCTTGCACAAATGGAAGTTTATCTGGAGCCAGGTCCACAAGATCATTGTATTCTGCAAACTAAAAAAGAAAGTTGTGGATGCTCATTTCTTTTAAAACTCATCTACAGAAAAGAGGCATTTATTATATTATTTCCTTATATTCATTTCTCTGTTGTTAGATTATGTTATTTTTGATACAACAGTTTCTTTAAGATGTACATTTGCTAGTTAAGTCTCAAATTCGTTGGGTGTGAGAGTTCAGGTTTGAGCTTGCCTGGATGTGAGAGGGCAGTCATGTGATCAGATGATAAGAGGTGCCCGAGAGAGTACCTGGATGGATCTAGGGGGCTTAATAAACAAATGCATGAAAAAAGGCAGTTTGGAAATTACCAGAAAAACACTAACATGTTTGAGTGTTTTTTACCCTCAATGTGAGATTTCTGACACTTTCTTGTGGTTTTCAAAGTGTTGGAAAATATGATAGTTTCTAAGCAGAGAGATTTTCCCTCCTGAAAACATACTGGTTTTTTTTTTCCTTCAGTATTTTTGTGCGCAATCCACTCTGTGTTATTCTTTAAAATGGTCCTGTGACACACGTTTCTCTGCCAGCACAGAAGTAGCTCTAGTATGATATTCAGAATGGCTCGGTTCAAAGTTTCTGCTGTACTGGGGTGTCTGACGGTCTCAAGTGGAGAGCTGACGCTCATGGCTGCCAGTCCTGAATTTTGACAGCTCTATTACCACCTTCTTTCTCAGAATACTTAATTTGTCCTCATTACAAAAAAGGAATCGTTCGCTTACACATAAAAGACAATGATGCTTTGAGAATGGCCAAGTAAAAGAGTAACAACATCATTTCTATATAACAGCACTAGCAATCACCAGGCAGTACTAACTAGTCCATGTACGGTACCTGGTAGCTTACATACCCCTCTTAATTCGCACTGAAGTTTGGAATAGGTTTGTTATTACATATGGTTTTATATAAGGAGTGAGCAACTACGCTCTGTAAATGCTACGTAAATGTCTGACCACTGGATTTGATTTAAATTTCATATGAACATCTGATAATGTCTTAGTCAGCAGCTGCATTTTATAATCAAAACAGGAAGTGTCAGTAGGAGGAAAATGTTCTCCCAAGTTTCTGCCTTATTCAGAGCAAGTTCATTGAATAGGAATGGCATTCAGCCATTTGCAGCCTGTTTGTCCAGACCAATAGCGAGGAGTCCTGTATCAGTACTTACTTCAGAGTATCCGTTCATGGGGATTTCGAAGGCTTGTGCTTCCAGAAGAAATAGCCAGATGAGAAGGCACACAGGCTGCTGCATTTTGCTGGACATCTGTGCCAAGCTCTACAGAGCAGATGGTCTGGGGAGAACTCCCCACCTATGGAACCAGGTTAGCAGGAACTTGTCTGTTGATGAGAGCAGATCGTTTTAAAAAGAAGAAAAAAAAGAAGAAAGCGCACTAACTTTGTTCAAATTCAGGACAAATATTTGTTCTGGAGCTCAAATCTGAGTTGTGGGGGTGGAAGGGAAAGCTGGGGTTATTCAAACAGCAAGGCCGGGAGCAGTTCCTGGGCTGTGAGCATGAGTCAGGGTCAGACCTAGGGTTAGACAGTTGTGCATTCCCTCCACCCTTGATTTTTGTTGATTTTAATTGATCTCAAAATCAGAGAGACTTGAAGATAATTAACACCCCCTCTGTAAAGGTTCAAGTAAAGGACTACACTAAGGAAGTAACCCAGAAAGAAAAGCTAAACTCACAGTGTCTGGAGATAAAATTATTTTATTTAAATAGCAGCAGGCAGGCTGGAGAGTTGCCTCTGTGGTTACAAGCACTGGCTGTTCTTACCAGCACCCACATGTTGGTGCACAGACGCACACACACACACACACACACACACGAATACAAAACACACACACACAATAAATAAATCTAAAAACATTAAAAAGAGAACAAGAGGCATTTAGGAAAAATAAGAGAAGAAATAGAATGACTCTCTGAGAAGAGAATTCATGGTTTTCATCTTCCCCTCTCACTTTGATAACTGGGCAGTTGCTACATGTAAAGAATAGAGGAAGTTGATGCAGGGGACCAGGGCTCACTTCTCAGGGAAAATGTTCATGAATTGAAGTGTTTCCCTCTAGTTGCCCCTCATCTCTGTTGGCATCGTGGTTCTGTCATTCTAGTGAGTCATACGGTGAGAATACAAACTATGAATTGTAAAATTGTTACTATGTTATTATGACACCATGTACTAATTTCTGGGAAGTAATTTAAAGAGAAAACAGGGTGAAAAAATCCATATCTTCGAAAGATGGACAACAAGCCCATTGGTAAATAAAGGGAGAGAGCTAAGCACCTAGCGGGAACAGTGAATGGATTTAGTTCACATAGTGAAAACATCAATGGAGGCTTTATTATGTACTGGGTACCAAATCCATAAAACAAAGCATAGGAATCATACTGGAAACGCTCACTACAGTAGCGGAGGAGGACGGAAATACACTGGATGATGGACAATTAGGTCATGCCCAGTACAAGGACGGGATCCACTGATCTGGAGATGTGGATAGAAGGCGGGGCTTTATCAGCTGGGTCTACAAGGATAGGGATGATTGCTACAGGTTCACTGGGCATGCTCTTAGGAAGCAGGATGAGCATGACCCAAGGAAGAGGGCATAGATCAATATGTCAGGAGATGGAGGGAAAGAAGAAGGAATAGGCAATTGAGAACACATGTATCAGTCCAGAGGAGCCTGAATTCTGCACTCCAGGCAGAAAGACCTCAATAGAGATAGAAAAGGAGAGGACAGATGGTATCCCCTTTTAATAAAGAATACTTTGGGTGTGGCTCAGATGATGAACTTGGCAAGGCATGAACTCAAGGACCTACTTCAGAGACTGACACTCCCTTTGAGATAGCATGAGGTCCTGGACCAAGGCAAAGGCAGCAAGGCTAGCTTGTGATGATGAGTTGGTTCAGGAACTAGTCACATAAAATGCTAGATCTTAATATGAACATTCTCCAAGCATTCACTTTTGATATGTAGGTGCCTATGTGCTAATTATTGCCAACCAATGAACGCACTGTGCTGACTCATGAGGCCGTGTGTTAACAGCTGTAAGAAAATCATATAGACAGACAAATAACCAAGACATCATGGTGATTATTGGATTGCCCATCTTTGGGGCAACTTAGAATTTTTCCTTTATAATAGTAGTTAAGAATCTGCCCTGCGGGGCTGGTGAGATGGCTCAGCGGGTAAGAGCACCCAACTGCTCTTCTGAAGGTGATGAGTTCAAATCCCAGCAACCACATGGTGGCTTACAACCACCCGTAATGAGATCTGATGCCCTCCTCTGGTGCATCTGAAGTCAGCTACAGCATACTTATGAATAATAATAATAATAATAATAATAATAATAATAATAATAATAAATGAATCCTTAAACCGGAGATACCAACTGGAGCGAGCGGGGCTGGCCGGAGCGAGCCGAGCGGGGTTGAGCTGAGTGAGCGGGGTTGACCAGAACAAGGGGAAAAAAGAAAAAAAGAATCTGTCCTGCTAGGTCAAACCTGCTTCTACTATTTGTTCACTGTGGGAATAAGCATCATCTCCCATTGCTGTAGACTGAATTGTGTCCCTTTCAAATTCATAGGCCCACTATAGCAAGATTTAGAGTAAAGAAATAATGACAGTTAAATGATGTCAGAGGGGTGAAGCCCGTGATCCAGTAGGAGCTGTGTCCTTATAAGTCTCCCATGAAGACTCTATAAGAAATCAGCAGTGCACAGATCAAGAAGCCTCCCCCCCCCACCCCCCGAAGCTAATCAAATGGTAACTGGGTCTCAGACATTCATCCTTTAGTACTCTAAGAGTAAAATCCTATTATTCAATCTGCCCAGCTCACAGTAATTTTAATTATGACAGCTTGAGCTAGGACATTAATCGCCTCTACATCATGAACCTTTAGAGCATTAAATATGGTCATGTATTTGGAATGCTTGGCACTGGGGTTGGAAAGGTCCTTGCTCCGTGATTAAGACCACTTGCTGCTCTTTCAGAGGACCCAAGTTTGATTTCTAGTACCCACAGCAAGCTGCTAGCAGCCATTTCCAGAGGGCTCCAACACACTCTAGCATCAGTAGACACCTGCACTCACATGTTCACACACATGCACACACACATATGCACATACACACGCTCCACATACATACATAATTCAAAATAATAAAAGTAAAGAAATAAGTAAAAATTTTTGCAAACTCGCTAAATGCTCAGTAAATAACATTTACAAATTATGTTCATGAAAGGGAGTGTAGATTTTGGTGTGAAGACATTTGGGCACACAAAGATAGAGCTCCATGATCGTTAGCTATACTTACCCACAAAACTACTTCTTTGTTTCAGATTTGGGAGAGCAGATCTTACCTCAGGCCTGGCAGTCTGTTTTTCTGCTTATTGTGAAGAACAGATAAAGACTTGTTCAACTGGTTTTTGTTTTTTGTTTCATCATAGATTATTTTGTTATATGGCTACTTTTCTTTCTTTTTGGTTTCTTCTAAACAAGTAACTCATCCACATATATTTCCTGTCTCCTTGATTTTGCACACTGGTTAGCATACGAAGTTATTTATTCACTTTAGACCAGGGAGACCTGAACACTGAGGGCATTTTATGTGTTGTCCGAGCCTAGCAGAATTTTACTTTCCTTGTCACAAAATATGGACACTTGGATGCAGACTATAACTAAGTATAATTTCAAGTACAGTGGGAGAGAACAGGGGTCCTTCATCCCCTCTTGGGCTGCCTGGGTGAACTAACACCAAGCCCTCATAGGAAGGACCTGCTACAGCTTGGCATTCTCCACTGAGAAAATGATTTGGGACAACTTAAGCCCAATGGCATATTTTTCATAAATAATTATAATTTTCAATATTCTATCTAGTCCCTTTCATTCACTATTCTTTCTTCACTGACTTAAAATTGATATTCAGAATTATCTCTGAAGAAACCAAATTTGGAGCAGCCTGGGTCACATTTCCCTTTTCATGGTGCTAGCTTGTCTCCAAATGCCAAGGTCTCCAGGAAAAACACCGTGTTTGCTCTCTCTTGATGTTTGGAAACTCGGCGACTCCCATTGGGAAGGGCATGTGTGTTCAGGTCACTAGGTCCTGAACCTGTGACCCTTCTTCCCCACCCTCTATGCCCAGGCCTTGATAACGGAATGAACCGAAGCTACCCACTGTTGCAAGTGTTCATGATTTACAAGACGAAATCAATATTATAAAGACCACAAGAATATTCACTTTCATATGAGTGGAAAGTCAGCAATAAATCTACAATAAATATATATCCCACTATTTCACGACATTTGGATGGAGTGATAACTCAGTGAGTACTCATTGAGAGTTCTAAGAAATGCCAATAAATCTGAAAGTTGCCACTGAATGTGTTAGGTAGTTTAGACAGTGGCAACTGCTTGCTTATAAAAAGCTCAGCTAGAGCACATCTATATATAGGGATACTTGCTTGAGCGTGCATGTGTGGAGGTCACAGGTTGATATTGGAATTGGATTGGATGTATTCTCCAACCTTTTCTTTTCTTTCTTTCTTTCTTTTTTTTTAAAGACAGTGGTTCTTGATGAACCAGGAGCTCACTATTTGGGCTAGGCTAGCTGGCCAGGATCTCTTTCTGTTGCCTTAATGCTAGGGCCACATTCATGATTATCACATTTGGCTATTACTTGAGTGTTGGGGATGCAACAGAAGGCCTTATGCCTGTGCAGCAATCAATTTCTGTTCTGAGATCCCACCCCCCTCCAGCCCAGGAATACGTTTAGAAGTTCTAAATCAAAGCTAAGCTAATTTATACATAGCCATATTTAGTGCTCTCACCTCCTGGTTCACTAGGTCCAAAGACGCACAATACAGTGAATATGTTTTTATAAAAACATGGGCTCCAACTAATCCTCGTAGTGAAGCCATTAGAGGTGTTTTTGTTTTTGTTTTTTTTTGTCTGTTTGTTTGTTTGGGTTTGTTTTTGTTTTTGTTTTTGTTTTTGTTTTTTCGAGACAGGGTTTCTCTGTATAGCCCTGGCTGTCCTGGAACTCACTTTGTAGACCAGCCTGGCCTTGAACTCGGAAATCTGCCTGCCTCTGCCTCCCATGTGCTGAGATTAAAAGCGTGTGCCACCATCATCCAGCTTGTTAGAGGTTTTAAAGGATTGTCTATTTGCATTTTAAAGACAATGTCCTAGCATCTGGCCACATCTGTTCCCTTACATTAGGTACAGGTATAAGTTAGTGTCGTTTAGATCCATGATATGGAAACACTCTGGGAGAAAAATATTTGGCACAAAATATTTGCACCATGAGTAAACACATAAACTAGGGATTATGAAACTGGTGTTCTCCTTAGCTTTTATGCCAATAAAATCTTTGTTGTTGTGTCATCTTTCCTGTGCTTCTTGTGTTCAACATTCAAATTCATATAATCTTCCCCCATAGAGATAATGAGACTAGCAGGGCAGAGCTATCAGTCACCATAGGTCAACCAATAGCGCTTTTGGCATTTTTCCTATGGTGTCTCGATGTTTCTGGAAAAGAAGCTGGATCACCCAAATATCTAATATCAGAATCCATCTGCTGGTCAAGATCTCCTTCCTGTGCCATATCCGGTCTCTCCCCAAGTTGTAACAAGCATAGAGGATGGTTGGATGTCTGAGCCATGGGGACACTAGAGCTCATTTAAATGGATCATCTCAAAGGTGATGAGGCATGGCTCTAAGTGGTTGTCACATGGCCAGAGCCATTACAGGCAGTGAATAGAAGGGGTCTAGAAAGATGGGCACAGTGTGGTGGTGACAATAGGGTCTGAGTAAGCAGTCTGGTTCCAAATCCTCACTACCTATCACATAGGCAGCTTGCCTCTCCGATTCACTAGCAATTTCATGCTAGGGCAGTATTTGCATATTTAATGCCCATAAGTAAAAGATAAGGATAACAATACCTATGAGAACATGTAAAGGATGTTTGCATCACACTGAATGCATGCCTATTATTATCATTAATAATATTATTTCTGATTTTGTTTTGTTTTGTTTCTGATTTTTCAAGACAGAGTCCTGTCTGTCCTGTGTGTCCCTGTCTGTTCTAAAACTTGCTCTATGGACCAGGTTGGCTTCAAACTCAGAGATATGTCTGATTCTCCCTTCCTAGTGCTGGGATTAAAGATGTGTACCACCAAGCCCCGCTTTATTAGTAATATTATTAAAGCAAGTTTATTGAAGACATTTTGATCTCCAGGTAGCAATGTGTGCTTCTTTCACTTCGGGTCACTTCTCTTGCTTCCCAAGAATATTTTAAGAGCATGTCAAATCAAAGGAAAAGACAGTCCATATTGGTATTAACGTAATCCACATTTACTGACCCTTAATCATGCTCCTAATTAATCCAGTTCAGTCAGGGCAATAGAACCAACTCTTCTTTCTAATGAGAGGACATTGTAAGGAGACATGGAAGGAGAGGTGGGATGATAACATCATGATCAGAAAGTGGGGCAGCACTTCTAAGAACGTTTCCTAGCAACAATCAATAACATTGGTCCTTATACCCACAGATAAGGCTTGTCTCCACCTGGCATCACAGAAGCTCGTCCTTTCGAGATGAAGACCACTATAAAAACCACATCCAATCAAGATGCAGAGTTACGGCAGAGTTACGGAGTCCAGTCCCAATGGATACATCAACAAAACATTCCTGTATCAGTCAGGGTTCTCTAGAATGTCTCTCTATACTGAGGAAATTTATTGTGATGACTTACAGCCTGAAGTCAAACTAACCTAACAATGGATAGCTGGGAATGGACCATCCAAGGACATAATAGCTGCTCAGTCCCACAAGTCTAGTTGTTTCAGCGGGTCTTCTGTAGAAGTAGATTCCAACAGAAGTGCTGGCCAAGGGCAAGCAGTCAAAGAGTGAATCTTCCTCATTCCAATGAATGTCCTTATGTAGGTCTCCAGCAGAAGGTGTGGCCCAGATGAAAGGTGTGTACCACCGCACCCGGGTGTGGGACTGGCTTTGTCCCAGGCTGACCTTGAACTCAGAGAGCTCCTTGCCTTAGTCTTTTGGGATTAAAGGCATGTACTACTTTGCCTGGGCCTAAGCTTTTCATGGCCACTACGTCTCAAGATCTCCATGCTGAGATCCAGGTCAGAAGCTTGCACCTTCCAGCCTCAAGATTTGGATCACAACAGGTGAGCCCTCCGATTCTGGATTGCAGTTCCTTCTAGAATAGTCAAGTTGACAGCAAAGAGTAGCCATTACAATTCCCATCCCTAGGACCCAGGAAACACTATGGAAAAGAGGGAAGAAAATTTGCAAGGGCCAGAGGATCAGGGAGTCTACTGTGAAACTGTGTCACCTAGTGTCGTCAGAAACTACACCCAACATGGATTGCCCAAACATGAACTGAGCAAGGATGACAGCAGTGGAGGTGACAAACTCTACAGGGAAAAGCGCAAGAGGCTTCAACCCTGAGAACTCTATGCAGCTGAGAGATGCCGAGAGGAGAGCTGGGAGCAAGAGAGGTGGCCTTCCTCAGGGATGAGCACAGCAATTGGATGTCCAGTGTCAAACGGACAACCCTAGAAAAGTTGTAGGATTGAGCAGGTTATAGTTAGGAACATGCACACATATGTGCAAACACATGCACATGTCACACAGTGACAACTAATTAAAAAAAAAAGTCATGGATTTGAAGGACAGTGGAGAGAGGTATATGGGAGGGTTTGGAGGGAGAAAGGGGAAGGAAAAATTATAGTTGTGCTATACTCTCAAGATAAATATAAATAAAATGAATAGCCAATGGGGAGACTATTTGGGGAGGGAGGGGAGAGACAAGTGAATAGGAGGGAGGTTGATGGGGGTGGGGGTAAATATGGATAAAGTATAAGGCTATGAATACATGAAATGTCACAAGGAAAGATAATAATTACTAACAATAAGTACAGTTGGGCAAGCATGTGAGCCTGAGTTCAGAGCTCAGAACCCACAGAAAAGGCAGAAAGTGGCTGCGCAGGCTTCTGTAATCCTAGAAGTGGGGACAGAACAGGCAGATTCCTGAAACCCATTGTCCAGCTACCTTAGCCAACTCAGTGACCTTTAACCTCACAGCAAGTGAGCAGAGAATAATGGGAGGAGGCTCGACCTCGGGCCCCTGTACATAGGACCACACGCAAGCTGTGTTTGAAGCATACAGGATAGAATTAAGAGAAATAAAGAGATGGGCAACCCAGCAAAGATGGCTTCATGGCAGTCAATAGTTTATTTGGCTTGTTTCCTGGCAACACAACATCAAACTGTATAGAATAAAGTGTGCAGTGGGGAATATAAACCCAAAGGAAGACAGAGTCAGAAAGGCTGTGCTCAAGGAATTTGGTGATTCATTTCTCAGACAGATTACTCTGCTGTGCTGAAAGTTCTGAGTAGAAAGAGACTCTAACTTATGACGATTAGATCATCCCAATATTCAAAAAGAATTTGGGGTCTATAAATTACAACAATTTGGGGAGCTTGAGTCTTCTTTGAAAAAATATATATAAGAAACGATCTAAAGATGCTTGGTGACTCTTAAAAAAGAAAGAATTCAAGGTGGGGTATGTGTGTGTGCATGCGCACAAGAGAGAGAGAGAGAGAGAGAGAGAGATTTGCCTGAGGCTCACTCGATATGGAGTGGAGGTGAAGCTGGAAGCTCACAGGGCAAAGAGGATCTGTATGGGGCTATTAGCTGTGTTTGTTTCTATCACTGTAAAAAAAAGTGATAATTCTTAAGGAGGAAAGCTTTACTTTGTCTTACAGTTTTAGAGGTTTGGATCCATGGTTGATTGGCCCCATTGTTCTTTGACTCATGTCAAGGCACTGTGTCTTGGTGGGAGCCTGAGCCAAAGGAAAATGGAATTGTTGGGCAGAAGATGGAGGCAGGACCCCGTCACTACATACCTTCCAAAGGCATTGCAGCCTGGTGATTAATCTTTATTGTCAACTTGAGGGAATTTAGAAGACAAAATTCTAGGCTTGTTTATATCTAGATTTGTTTATGAGGGCATTTCTATAGAGGTTAAATGGGGTGGGAAGATCCACCTTGAATGAGGGCAACGCTATTCCACAGTCTGGGGTCTCATGAGAAAAAAGCAGAAAGCAAGCGAATATTCAGCATTCGTCTCTCTCCGCTTTGTGTCTATAGAAGCAATGTGAACAGCTGCATCACCTTTCTGCTGCTAAGCCTTTGCTACCATAATGAACTGTGTCCCCTTCAAACTGTGAGCCAAGTAAGTCTTTCCTCTGCTAAGTCTCTTTGTCACATCCTGTGTTTCAGAAGTGAGTAATGTAACCAATACACCCAGTGACCTAAACTCTTCCCCTCAAAACACTCCTATAAATATTCCATAGCCCCCTAATCATGCCAAAAATTCAACCTACAGGTCTTTGGCTGATGTTCTAGACTCAAACTATAGTGTGGAAGGCGTAGCTCAGTAGCAGAATGCTACCTAGCACGCTGCAGGCCCTGTGTCTAACTCTTGGTACTGAAAACAATAAGCATACACACAAACTATTTGATAAAGGTCAGCAGACCAAAGAAGGCAGAAGAGGACAGTCTGGGCCCCAAGTTCAGGAAGAAGACAGAGGGGGAATCTAGGAAAGCAAGCCAAACACAGAGAGTCCTTCCAAGATGTGCTTAAGGGTAAGGACACAGAAGAGTCAAAGATCTTCAGAGGGAATTGCGGTTGGGGTTACACTGAAGCCAGAGCTGTGGCCTCATTTTGGTCAGACCCTCAGAGGCAAAGTTATTTGTCAACAGACAAATTTATGAGTTGTCACACACAACTCATAAACACTGCCATCACATCATAGACAAATCCTCCTGACTATGAAACTTACAAATAATACTGGGAAATTTGCTGCCCAAATAACTGGTGCTTGACATTAAATTGAAGTAATTTTGTATCACTTTACTATGATGTTTTAAAGATAAAGACACAGGTTTGTCGTAGTACAGATTTATCTAAAAATGTTTCTTATGGGTTATATAAGAGAAAACGCAATGAATTTTCATCTGGTCAACTATAGGACCAGTTGTTTCAAGAAGTCTGACCAGGGGAATAGAATGACGGCTCAAGAGATAGCTCAGTCGGTAAGCTATTTGCCTTGTATGATCTGGTTCTTGTAATAACAGTGCTGGTAGAGGAGAGGCAGGAAGGTTTCTGGAACTCCATGTCCACAGAGTCTAATGTAATCGATGAGCTCCGGGCCAACAACAGACCACCTCCAAGGAAATAGACAGTGTTCCCAAGGATGACATTGAAGGCTGGTGGAACAGAGATTTTAAAACTATATCCTGAGCATATAATCTGAACACACAGTTCAGTAAGGCGAAGCTGGAGAGGATGCAACTGCCATCCAAGTATGAAGCCAGAGAGGAGGTTATTAAGAACTTATTATCCTATGGAGACTCCATGCCAGAAAGGAGGACAGAGTCTGAATCCAGGGAACGAAATCAAAGGTTGGAAGGAGCCGGGCAGGTAGCCAGTCTCCATGGCATAAAAATGAGCAGGGCTAGGCCTGCCGTGAGAGGGCCGGGGGCAGAGGGAGTTCAAATGGATGAAACTGGGCCTTTCTGTAACTCACCCCAGGAACTCTGAGCATCTGCCAGCTGTTCTTTTGAGGTGCAGTTTGGCAGCAATCACTGGGCCAAGACAGGTCGGTACCAGGAATGGTCTGCTTTCCTTCTACTGTGTTATTGAAGCAATTTAATAAGTCTCCCGAGTGTAGTTTTGCTGGGTTCAATTGGAGGTCCTGTTGCTCTGTGTAGTGTTGTCTGGGCCTGTAGGCAAGTAGAGATTCCTCTAGGCTCCAGCATCCAATGACCTTGCCAGGGGTTGGAAGTCATCACTGCAGCATCTGACTTCTCCTGTCTACAAAATTACCACATGATATGCAAAGCAAGATGGGTCTCAGGAAGAGCATCCTGAAAACTCAGAAGTGCAATCTGTAGACCTCCAAGTCCCGATCTTGGATTCCACGTGCATATAGCACTTAATTGGGCAAACCAAGTCCGAGAGACACCTCTGATCCAAAGGGCAAGGAGACAAATTTCAACTTCAGTTTGAAGAATGAAAAAGAATTTGGGGGCAATCTTTAGGCTAGGAAATATTCTATCACAGAACTACCCTCTAAGCACATTGGAAATTCCTTTACTGACAAGGAAAGTGAGCGATGTGGAAAGTGTAAGGAGACAGAGTTTCAGAGACTTGATGTCAACGTGGAAATGAATACTTAATAAAGACCATTCTAAAGATAAGTCGAAGGCCGCCAAGAGGAGCTTTGCCATAAATGAAGCATCGCCAAGTCTCACTAAATAGTGCCCGCACTGGATGTTGACATTGTGATTATTAGTACTGTGTCTGAACTTTACACAGAGGCTGCCAGACCATATTTTGGGAACGACTCACAGGGATTCTTGTACTGGGATAGTAAACTCCTGAAAGTCAAACTCTAAGGAGCTACAGCTGTTCTGTAGAAGGCTAGAAAATGGTTTTCTTCTCTTTTTTTCACTTGCTTCAGAGCACCCTCCTTCCAGCTAGCTTCTTTCATGACTTAGCAGATAGCCCATCTGATATATTAGAGGTGGGTAACTCATCTGAGATATTAGAGGTGGATAGCCCATCTGTGATAGGCGTAGAGGTGAGATAGAGGCATATAGCCCATCTGGGACATGAATAGAGGTGGATAGTCCATCTAGGATACAATTAGAGATAGAATAGAGGCAGATAGCCCATCTGGGATATGAGTAGAGATAGAATAGAGGCAGATAGCCCATCCGGGATATGAATAGAGGTGGATATCCCATCTGAGATCTAAATAGAGGCAGATAGCCCATCTGAGATATGAATAGAGGCAGAGAGCCCATATGAAATGGGAATAGAGGGTAGCCAAAGAACACAGATCTAAAAGAGAAACATGTGGGGCTATGTTGTTATATGACATTTTTGGTTAGTTGTATTTTGTATACATTACTTTCTCAGCTAGAGCAAGTAAGCTATTTTTTTAATTGTTTCTCTCTTTTATTTTTAAAAAATAATACAATATTTTTACTAATTCTTTGACTCACATGATACCTCCCCCAGCTTGCAACTCCTCAAGACTGGAAACCAACAACAATGAGATAAATGAAATGCCAGAAACGGATTTCAGGGTCTGACTTTTCAAAAAGATCAATGACCCAGAAATGACTCTGTCAGGTCAATGAAGTGAAGAAATCAGTTCAGGACATAGACAAGAAAGTCAGCAACGTGGGGTCAGTAATTTAGAGGAGAAACTGAAAACCATGGGAGGGAGAATCCATCTTCTGAGAGGAAGGGTTCATTCAAACAGCAGTCGTGTGGCTGGCAAGGCTGAGTGGGATCAGCTGGGAAGAACGCCTGGCCACCACTAGTTTTCATTTCCCATTCACTAGGCCATTTTCCCTCAGCACCCAGACAGCACCATTGCCTGTCATGAGCCAACACATCTTTGCTGTAAGGTCAGCCCTGGAAGTCAACAGTGTGTTCTGCAGGAAGTAGGTAGAATAGGGGTAGATAGCCCATCTGAGACATGAATAGAAGTAGAGATATGAGATGTGACTAGAGGGCAACCTAAGAACAAGACATCAGGAGCATGGGGTAAGAAGCACTAGGAAGGATTATTTAGCTTAGCTGCACATTTGTGCAAAAGTTCCTGTTTTCTCTGAAGTTTTTGTTGCTTTCACTCAAAGGGCAGCTAAGGTCACTTGTCAGATTGGCTAGAATGTCTGTCTCCACTAGGTGGCAGACAGTGGTCATCACTTTAGGGCTACTGTCTAAACTGGAGAGGAGGAACTTGCAAATAAAACAGGGCCGCGTGCTGGGAGCTGATGGTCCTGCCAGCTGTTACTGGGGCAATAATGTAATTAGAGCTTTACCACAGTGTCGTTAAGTAAATACATGCTTTCTGTTATGGGAGGAATTTATGGGTAATTAAGCCTTTTCTATCAACAAGCCTATTTAAATGGTCACATCTTAAAGCTATTACAGATTGACTCTGGCAATATATGCATGCTTGTAGTGTGTGATATATATGAAGGTTCATACAATAGCATAGATGAGTGGATATACAGGGGATTGTGACTAGCTTAAATGTCACCTTGACAGCCTAGGATCACTTGGGAAGAATGACAACAAAGGACTGTCTGGATCAGGTTGGAATTCTAGGCAGTTTATGGGGCACTATGTTTATTGTCCAATTGAGTAGGAAGACCCAGCCTGAAAGCAGGTTGTGCAGCTCTCTGCCTTGAGACCCTG
The DNA here is from genome assembly GCA_902729485.2 of Mus minutoides. NCBI lineage: Eukaryota > Metazoa > Chordata > Mammalia > Rodentia > Muridae > Mus > Mus minutoides. The sequence continues at coordinate 448,677 of LR753317.1, read as the reverse complement.
GACTGTATAAGAGTAAAAGCCAGCTAGATCTTTCTAGCGCATGCATTCATTTCTCTCTGCTTCTCACTGTGGATGTGAGGTGACTCAGTACATGAGCTTTTGCCAATGTGACTTCACCACAATGATGGATTCTAACTGAGTGTTTTAGTTGGGGTTTTATTGCTGTGAGGAGACACCATGACCAAGGCAACTCTTATACAGGAAAGCACTTAATTGGTGTTGGATTACAGTTTCAGAGGTTTAGTCCATTATCACAGCAGGGAAGCATGGTGGCGTGTAGGCAGACATGGTGCTGGAAAAGGATCTGAGAGTTCTACATCTGGATATGAAGGCACCAGAAGGGCAGAGCTTGAACATAAAACACCCGTAAGCCCAACTCCACACTGACACATTTCCTCCAACAAGGCCACACCTCCTAATCGGGCCCCTCCCTATGGGCCAAGCATTCAAACACAAGAGGCTATGGGAGCCATATCTATTCAAACCACCACTCCTAAAAATGATAAACTTAAAGTAAAACCCTTTCTCCCTAAAGTTGCTTTTGGTCAGGATATTTGAGCACAATAACAGAGATAAAACTGGGACATGTATATTAGAGCAAAAACATAAATTTATTCTGAATCTGGACTTATAAATCAGAAAGTCTAGACGTATAGTAAACTCACAAGGCAGTCAGCTAATCGATGTTCACTGCATTGGAGAGCTTCGGTACAAATGGATTTAACATATTGAAAAAAATCTTAAACTCTGAAGACTTCATCAAGATGGTCTAGTCGGCCATCATTGGGAAGAGAGGCCCCTCGGTCTTGCAAACTTTATATGCACCAGTACAAAGGAACACCAGGGCCAAGAAGTGGGAGTGGGTAGGTAGGGGAGTAGGGCAGGGGGAGGGATAGCATTAGAAATGTAAATAAAGAAAATAGCTAATCAAAAAATTAAATAATTAAAAAAAAAGAAACCTTTTTCCCCTGAAGACTTTTTAGAGACGGCATCAAAAGCCACTGCTAATTATTACAGCCCTTAATCGGCTGTCACCCAGGAGCCCAACCATCAAAATGTCTAGGGAAACAAAAGCTTTCAGAAATCTCTAGTCTTTTCTACATCTTTACCCCAACATACTTGTATTTGTTAAAAGTTTAGTTGTGTGTGTAGATTGTGCGTGTGTGTTGGGGGTGGGGCTTTGAAGAGCAGAGGAAGATGTTGGGGGTCTTTGCTCTGCCACTGTCTGCCTTGCTGTCTAAGATAGGGGCTCTCACTGACTCTGGAGCTATAAGGGTGGCCAATAGACCCCAGCGATCCAGCTGTGGGTGCAGCCATAGGTGCTGAGATCCAAACTCCGGTCCCCCTGCTTGGTCAGTGCACGTTCTTACCAAACCATCGCTCCATCTCTTCCCCATCTTGTGTTCTGATTCAAAAGTCTCTCAACTGGCATGAAACTCACCAAGTGAGCAAGCTTGGATGACTGGCTGGTGAGACTCAGGGATGCTCCTATCTCTGTCTTTCCTGCACTAGAATTACTAGTGCACATCACTATCCTTAGCTTTTTTTTTTTTTTAATGTGACTCTAAAGTCAGGTCCTCATGTTTGCAAGGTAAGCACTTTACTGACATATTCATCTTCCCTATATGAAAATGCTTCTCTCTTCTCAGAAGTACAAAGTTCAGGCTGTAGGGTAGGACACCAGGTATATTACGATGGCAGTAAGCTGAGTGACATGTTCATGTCCTCAATTCCAGAGCTTGAGAGTAGGTTCTTTACATGATGAAAAGAACTTTGAAGGTGTTAAGGTTAAGTCAAGATTCTTGGAATGAGATCTGAGTTATCTGGGTGAGCCCTATGATGAGGAGGGTCCTTACAAGAGAGAGAGAGAGAGAGAGAGAGAGAGAGAGAGAGAGCAGGGAAGTCAGAAAGGAGATGCCATGAGGAAGCAGGGTGTGATGAGAAAGCAGGGTGTGAAGGGATACAGGACCACAAGCCACAGAATACAGGGAGGCTGTAGTAGCTGGAGATGCAGGCAAAAGATTCTGACTAAACACAGACCTTCAGCCGTCTAAAACAATAAATTTGTGCTGTGTTAAATAACAAAGTTTGTAGTTTATTGTGCCAATAATAATGCAGGCAAATGTTTGCCCTCTGTCATTACCAAGTGCATCATTTGTGCATAACAAAATCTATCATATATATTCCCTTGCCCCTCCTTTCTGTCTGTGTGTTGGAGGCTGAAAGCAGGGCCTGAAGTATGCTTATGTCCTGCTACTGAGATGTGTGCTCAGAGCTTCAGGACTTTTGGATGTGTGTGTGTGTGTGTGTGTGTGTGTGTGTGTGTGTGTGTGTGTGTGTGTGTGTATGTTGTTTTGCCCAGTGATACGCCCGATATGCTCAGTAGCCTTGCGAATTTAGTGACTCTGAAAGATTTGAAATCTTCTAAAACACAAACCAAATATGCAATAAAAACACAGCAGCCTTACGAGGAAACGAAATCTCCGCAGCTGTTCTTCAGACAACCTTGGATTTATTAAACCCCCGCGCCGCTGTTTATAGCTCTGTCCTTTTGGGGAAGTTGCCGTATTTCTCTGAAGCTGTATTTTCGTCTGTGCTGTGCTGATTATCTCGAGGAGCAAATAAGGTAAGGCATGGAAAACACTTAGCATCTTGCTGGCATGTGGGTCATAAGTTGTCTTTCCCTTTTGTGGTCATGAAGCTGCATTATACATTAGATGTGCTCTTGATAGGAGGGAGAGATGTGCTGGTATTTCCATTGAAATGGTGGTAAAACCTGAAAAATATTTAAACAAGAGAGGCTAGTGGGGCACAGTGGCAGACACCTGTAATCCCAACTGAGCAGGGCAAGACAGGAAGGTCATGACTTTGAGGCCAGCCTGGAACACATAGCAATAATTTGCCTCAAAGGAGACAGAAATAATAATAGAGATGAGAGGGATGACATAGATAGAAAGATAGATAGATGATAGATAGATAGATAGATAGATAGATAGATAGATAGATAGATAGATAGATACAGGTAATAGATAGATGATGGATAGATAGATAGATAGATAGATAGATAGATAGATAGATAGATAGATAAGTAGATAGACAGACACAGGTAATAGATAGATGATGGATAGATGATAGATAGATAGATAGATAGATAGATAGATAGATAGATGATATACAGACAGATGATATAGATACAGAATCATAGATAGATAGATAGATAGATAGATAGATAGATAGATAGATAGATAGAGACTACATTACAAGGTTAAGTCAGACAATTGGTAGCAGAATACAGAAATTACTGTGTATAATAGAACCTCTGAGGCCAGCATTGTCCTTTGATATGCATGCCAAGTGTAGTTGATAGAAGAAGCTGAAAAAATACTCTCTTTATTCCCCATTTTTGGCAGTACTGGGGAATCAAATCCAAGGCCCAATGATATTAGGCAAACACTTAATCACTCAGCTATATCCCTCACTCTTGTTATTTCTAATACCATTAAAAGTAAAAGCAGATCTCATGGCAGGGAAAATGCAGAGAGTGGCCACACATGCAAATATGCACACAAACCAACATGTGTCTGCAGAAGCTACCTTTCTGTTGCTGTGGTGAAGACAAGTTAAGGAAGACAGAATTTCAGATGAGTAGGAGTCCATCATGGCAGGGAGGTATGCAAGCAAGTAGCAACCATAGAGTGGAGATCAAGAAGCGGAGAAATCACATCTTGAGCCACAGGCATGAAGCAGAGAGCTTACTGAAAGTGGTGTGAGGCTATAAAATCTCAAAGCCTGCCCTCGGTGACATATTCCTCCAGCAAGGCCATATTTCCGAAGCCCCCATAAAAATGAGACCACCAGAGGAAAAATATCCAAATATCAGAGCCTATAGGAGACATTTCTCATTCAAACCATGACAATATCCAAACACATATATGCTCATATACATACATACATACATACATACATACATACATACATACATACATACTCAGACACACACTGTTACCAAAACAAGCACACAGAGCCCCTAGAAAATGTCAGGCACACCAGAATGATATTTTTCTTTTCCTTCCTGGTTCCATTTCCTAAGAACATTCTAGAAATTAGAACTAACCCAAACAATAGGTGAGAAGATTAAGGATTCTAAGTTGAGTAAGAAAATATTGACTTGCTTCTCTGAACAAAAAGTGTGTAATGGAATTCTTTCAGCCATCAAAAGGAATGAATTCATATCATTTTCAAGAAACATGATAATCCTATTAGGAAAATTAAGTCATTCTCAGAAAGACCATGATTTTTTTCTCATTTGCAGATCTTAGATGTTTTTATTTTATTGTATTTTACTTTATGAGTGTATAGCTGAGAAACTGTATGTGTACCACAAGCCTGTGGAAGTCAGAAGGGGGCACTGGATTCCCTGACACTAAAGCTCTAGGTGATCATGAGTCACCCATGCAGATGCTGGAAATAGAACCCAGGTCTTCTACAAGAGAGAATGCTCTGAACTGCTGGCCTTGGATCTTAGATTTTATATAAACAGATAAAATCACGTATGTGCATGAGGCAGGGGAGCAGATGTAAAACTGTCTACAGGAACTAAAGAGACTGACCAAGAAGGGGTGAATAGAAAATTGTGGTGGGTGGGGAATGGGAGAAATGTACTCCAAGTATAGTATATACTTGCATGAATATGGCCTTATGTAACCCAGGGGGATACCAGAAAAAGGATTTTAAAATAAACCAGAACAGCTGTATACAAAGATTTTATAAACTGGCAAGTGTGTCAAGGCTGCCCTCACCAGACAGGCTGGAGATTCGGAAAGAGAAAGGATGGCATTATCCTCTCTGCACGTCTGTACCCATGTGTTTGGTACCTGTCACACACCGTGTTGCATGCCACAGAGGCTCCCTCTCTGCCAGCCAGGCAGCCTGCCCATCAGCACTTCCAGAGAACCCAACAACACTGCCAATTCAGCTAGTGTGTGATAGATCTCTCAGCACCACCCACAGAAACCACACTCTGTGGGAGCCAGAAGCCTTCCACAGACACGTTTGTGTTGGCAGGTACATTCTCTGGAGCTCTCCCAACATCTGGCTAAGACACATCTGGCAGCCCTTTAGGTTGAAAACACTCTGTGGGGATTGCCTTCAGGTGCTGCGGGGTTCTCTGTCTTCTGGCTTTAGTATCACAGAAAACACCAGGTGGGTGTTAGGAACACGGTTGCCAGGGAGAGAGAATGTGTGTCTTACTCCATTTGTGTTTGAGAACTCCTCTGTGCTATTCCAAGTGACCGTTCCAAGTCAAGGCCAAGACTGTGTTTTGGAGGACCAGAGCTGTTCTGAGTATCTGTATCATTTTCTCTCTGTCGTGACCAAATACCTGCAAAGAAACAGCTTAAGTTAGATGAGTTTATTTTGGTTATGCTTCAAGGGACATAGTTCATTATGGTGGGGAAGGGAAGGGACACAGCTCACATGGCCTCCACAGTCAGGAAGCATACAGAGAGAGAGAGAGAGAGATGGACACTGATGCTCAGCTCTCTCTTTCTCTCTCTCTTTCTTTCTTCCTCCCTCCCTCCTCCTCTCTTTCTTTCCTTCCTTCCTCTTTCTTTCTTTCTTTCTTTCTTTCTTTCTTTCTTTCTTTCTTTCTTTCTTTCTTTCTTTCCTTCCTTCCTTCTCAGCTCAGGACCCCAGCCAGCCCATAGGATAGCGCCCTCCACAGTTAGGATGAATCTTTCTACCTTAATTAACATAATCTAGAAAATGCCTACAGACGCATTGAGACTTGCCCTGTTGGTAATTCCAGATACTGTAAAGATGACAATCCTAACTGTTACTGAATCATTTTAAAAGAAAATTCAAACGACTCTGTTTTTCATTACAAGATTTTTGATCAGTATATGTTTCTATACAGACAAATGGTTGCTCAGCGGATAACTGTTCTGGCAGAGATATCAGCCTGGTTTTGAATTCCGTTTGAATGTAGATGCTGAGCAGACATGGCAGCTGGCTCTTTTCAGCTAATGCCAGCCCACGAAACACCAGCTCAGATTTTTGTTGTTGTTCACATCTGGAAAACAAGGCAAAAACAATGATCATTAGTTGGGCCTTCTATGTCTTCAGAAATCTATTAAAACGTACTACTACAATTCAGGCATGAGAGTACACTTCTGAAAATCTGGCATTGGGGAAGTTAAAGTAGAAAAATTAAGAGTTTGAGGTCACTTGTCTCAAAAAGCTAAAGGCTAGGGACCATAATAACTTAGCGGCATGGTACATATCTCTCACATGAGCAAGCACCGAGATTTTGATCCCTACAATGTGGCCTTAGCCTTGCATTTCATAAATCTTGAACTTTTTCAAGGGAGAGAAACCTTTAAGTGTGTATTGCTGGAGAAGGTTGAAGCTATTTCTGAGTAGAATTTGGGTAGAAGGTCCTTGAAGAAATAAGAGTTGGGGTGAAGAAAACAGTTGTAATGGTGGGGGGATGGGAGGGAACAGGGTTCTCCATACCTGGAACTATGCTGGCAGTAACCAAGCCCCAATGACTCTCCTGCCTTTGCTCAACACAGCACTGGGACTACAGGTGACCTGGTGAGCGTGCCTGGATTTCCACATGGATGCTGGGTATTTGAACTTAGGCCCTCAAGCTTACACAGAGAGGGCTTTAATCCACTGTACCATCTCCATAGTGTCTACTGTAGATTTTATCTATCTATCTATCTATCTATCTATCTATCTATCTATCTATCTATCTATCTATTTTGATATATATTTATTGTGCATGGTGGATGAGTTTTTAAAAAGACAGTTTACTTCAAATATAACATATTGTTTAACCATTTACTCTCTCATACTTTCTTCTTCATCTCTTTGGCCCTTCTCCTTCTGTCAGTTTCTTTTCTTCTTTTTGTCTCCCCATTTCTTTCACAGTAGAGGATATAGTAGTGTGGGGAATACCTTAGCCCTTATTTAAATATGTCTCATTTGAGTAGCCTCTGTGGCTGTTTGTGAACACAATAGAAATAAGATCTGGCAAAAATTTTCCAAGACTGTTGATGGATATTGGCTTCATGCATAAGGGGCCTCTTACTGGCCTGTGTATGCTCCTGGTTGGAGGTTCAGTCTCTGGAATCTGAGTTAGTCGAGACTGCTGACCTTCCTATGGGGTTGTTCTCTCCTTCAGCTTCTTCAATCCTTGCCCAAATTCAACCATTGGGATCCCTGACTTCAGTTCAATGAATTGGCTGTATCTGCTTCTGTCTCAGCCAGCTGCTGGTAGGGCCTCTCAGAGGACAGCCATGCCAGGCTCCTGTCTGTAAGCACATAATAGCATCAATAATAGTGTCAGGCCTTGGTGTCCTCCCATGAGATGAATCCCAAGTTGGGTCCATCATTGGACCACCTTTCCTTCAGTCTCTGGGGGTTAGTGGAAAATGGGGTGCCCTCTAGAAAGTACCAGAGACCTGAGAGGTGAGAGACTCTAAGGACTCAATGGTGGTGGCCTTAACCAAAATGCCCAACATTGGGGACAGGGAACTCAAAGATCCCATCTCCAGTAGATAGACAGGGCATCTAGCAGAGGGACAGGGTTACCAACCCACAGTCAAAATTACTGACCCAGAATTGTTCCTGTCTAAAAGAATTGCAGGGACAAAAATGGAGACGAGACTATGCCCCTATTCTTATGCATGAAACCAATATCTGTCAACAGTCTTGGAAAATTTTGCCAGGTCTTATTTGAGTCTACAAACATCCCACAGAGGCCCAGGTACAAATGTAGGTACTTCTTTTTAAATGGGGTTGCCTCCTGACACACCTATCATGAGTAGTTAAAAACATCATTTGTATGCAAGTGCATTTAAAATGTCTAATATTGACCACATTCCCAACCCTATCACAAACATGCTAAGACTACTTCTATTAGAATATAGAATACAAAATCATCTGACCCAGCTTTTATTTTATAATCAAGTGTTGAGTGTCTCACACACACATATAGATAGGTATTTTGTTGACCCAATGATGTATGAAACACAACATACAATATCCCAAAATATTGGCAATGTACTGTTCTCAGGCAGATGTGTCCAGCTTTTTACATTGCAACAAGATTGTCTTCAAAATTCATGCTTCACAACTACTCAATATAGTCATAAAAAATCGCAAAGGTATTTCACAATGTTTCAACTAAGCTTATACTTTTATACTGATCTGTCTTCATAGCCATCCTCAGCCATGGGCTGGACATACCTGCTAGAGGATATATTGGTTGTATATACTCATGGTTACACCATTGATCTGAAGCTTCAGGTGTCATGGTATTCCTATACCATGGGATAACATAGCAACAAATATTACTGGTCTGGAGGAAACATAAAACAAACCCCTAAACTCAAAGCACACACTCTCTTAAGTGTGTATTGTCCTGGTCCACTATAAAGTCTATGGGTTGTAAGTGGGCCATTGTGAACTGAGGCCCTCTATCAAGGGGCAGTGTGGACCAGTCTTCTCCTTCCTTAGAACCTATCCACTCCGTGTGCCTTCCGTCTCATTCCACTAATCAGAAGATTATTCCAGTGCTAACTGTGCAATGTACAATGCTAGAAGTTATGTAAAACAGGCTGGTTTTCAAAGAACTTCTGATCACATCAAGACATTGACTAAAAGGTAAAGGAGGTGTGATTCAGTACCTTGGTTCCGGGAAGAGGGAGAAACCTCTGTCTAAAGAAAGCAAAACACACTTCTTCATGTCGCTGCTGTGACTCTAAGCTAGAGAGTATTTGATAATAGGTAAAATGTGAAGCTGGGGTGGGAGTGGGGATGTTGAGTAAGGTTCTGTCTAACATTTCAGGATAAAAGGAATGTAAGAGATGAAGCAGATGGAATCCCTGGTCTGTTTAAGCCCCCCAGATCATGGTAGCCATTATTGTCCCTCTTCCAATAACCCGATGTTGTCCACTGCAATGTGAACTCTCAGTTCACAAATAGTTATCCGTCCCTGGGGGAGCTAGTGGAGCTGATTGCAGAAGATCTGAGGGTTTTTTTTCCTTAGTGAGAATAGCAACTGTAAACAACCTGTTTGCTGCCAGGTTTCTATGTGGTTTCTGTGTGGAAACCTGGCTGGAGCAGCCTCTTTCTTCCTGCTGGCTGTGTGCCTTTTAAATTACTGTGTGATTAGGCTAATTAAATGATTAACGTTGACGACCAGGATCTTCCTTTCATTTATTTCACAGTAGCACCAAATTTGCTTGTTCAAACTTCTCCTTATTTCTCTGCAGAGCAAACACCATTGCTCTAAGAATAAGTAAGTGGGGTTTCAAGAGGAGGTAGCTGCTCAAACCATAATGCCCACCGTTGCCGATTTTTGTGAAGTGTATTCCTGTGTGTTTTTACCTAGTTACGATGTGTCAGTTGCTGTGGTTCTATGATCTGACATCCCTCCACCCACATCACACTGCCAACACTCTCCGTGTTTCTATAGACCTCATGATTATTATTGGCTGTCTAACGGGACATATGATGCCTAGGATGGCAGCAGCCACTTCCCCATTTTTGGTCACATAAGCCCATTTCTCACCCTATCTATATAGATGGAATTACCAGAGACACAGAATGTGACTTTGAGACAACTGCCTTTTGCACTAAACACATAGCCCAGCTACATTATCTGTGTACAGGACAAAAAGACTGCCCCCCCCACACACACACCCCAGTTGCAAAAGGTCAGGCATGGCAGGTTTACCGGCAGTGGTTTTCCTGTGGCAAGTCAGAAATAGAATCAACATTTGGTAATCAAGATACATGCCATTCACTCCCCAGCTAACATCCACACAGGTTCAAATGTTCTGTGTTCTCAAAAGAGAATGTAGGTTCTCTTTTCTGTCCCCTAATACCAGAATGTCATTAATTAAACGGGACAATGCAGCTTGTGTGCCTTAGACCATCAGCCGACATTTCGTGTTTTTGTGACTCTAGCATTGGTGGCAGATACTAAGGGCAGGCCCCTTTCAACTTTAGGCTTCAGGTGAGCCCTGTGCTCTCTCTTGGCAATAGGAATTATGATGTACCTGGCAGCTACAGGCGGGAGAAACAAGTTCCACTGAAGTTTGTTCACTGCATGCAGGACGGGAGGACAAGACTGGGTTCCTGCAGGGCAAAGTTTGCCTCTCTGTGCGCACAACTAGGGCAGGTCTGCAGTCTTTTCCTCCTGGGAACGAACAGGCGGACCCAGTAGCTACTCAAGCTGGAGGCAGGACCTGGATGTGTTGGCGCGCAGGAAGCTGGCCTGCAGTCAACCTTGGACCCCAGGGGAGGCAAAATTCGGAGGCCAGGGATCACATGGTGAGTTGTGGGCGGAGCCAATGATGCCCCCTAAACTCCCCAAGGGACAAAGAGGCGTGGCCTGGGGTAGTAGTAGTGCGGCGACAGGACTTAGGATGGCTTGAAGGGCATCAAGGGGGCGGGGACATTGATGGGCGTGGCTTTGGTGGAGGCAGGGCTGGATGCAGCATGTTTCTCTGCAGCTGCGGTTCCTCCAACTCCCTGAAAAACCTTCCCTGTCCCAGAGAGGTCGCGCGCTCTGGCTTCGCCATGCTCCTGCTGCTAGGGCTGTGCTTGGGGTTGCCCCTCTTCTCAGAGTCCCAGGAAGAGGCACGGAGTTGGGATGACACCTCGGAGCAAGTAAGTAGGAGAAAGAGCTGTGGGAGCCAGCGACTCTGTCCCTTCCCTCCATCTCCCTGGGCCGTATGGCTTCTGGACTGGCTGGAATTGATCCGCAGGATGCAAGGAAGGGGGGAGGGGATCGCCTTCCTCTGGGTCTGCACTGTTTCTTTTTCCAGTCTTCAGCATGGGGACTTGCCCATCTGTTGGTCACTTGTGCCATTTCTGAGTGGTCCTCAGTGTCTGCCCCGTGCCAGATTCCCGCAGAGCTGTACATGGAACTTCAAAGTTATGCAGAATCAAATGTTCTTGTTGGCTCCCGCTGCCTACCAGATTCCTATCCATCCTTTACGAATTTTTGAGACGGGCTCCTGCCCAGCTGTTCATTGCAAGTTTCCGAAAATCTTAGAAGTGTGAGATGGTTAACTGTTAGCTCTCACCCAGGGAGAAACGAGCTGATTAAAAGTCTTTTTTTTTTTTAAAGATTTATTTTATTTATTATTTGTAAGTACACTGTAGCTGTCTTCAGACACTCCAGAAGAGGGCGCCAGATCTCGTTACGGATGGTTGTGAGCCACCATGTAGATGCTGGGATTTGAACTTATCACCTTTGGAAGAGCAGTCGGGTGCTCTTACCCGCTGAGCCATCTCACCAGCCTTGATTAAAAGTCTTAAACTCCTGGAAACCTTAACACTCTCCACCCAAACATGGGAAAAGTCAATTTCCCCTCTGGTTCTTATGAATTGTGAGTAGTTTACTAGAGGTCTCACGATTAAGCCAGTGTCAAGAATTAAAACAGCTCAGGTACTTGGTGCCTAAGTCAGCATTTGTGTTTTAAGTGTCATAACTGCACAGGTGACAGCAGCTCTGCAAATAAAAAGGTCCAGTCCAGTGTCTGACCCCACTGGAAACCTTCCACGAAAACTGTCAAACAGACATGCCCTAACATCCCTGTGAGGATCCTGTAGGAGAAGCGAGCTTTTTGTGGTGGTGTAGGAGAAAAGTGGGCTTTGGGTCCAGAGAAAGTCTCTTCCTCACTTTGCCTACTCTGCCATTTACAGCTGTCCTGGGCACACTCCATGTTTGAATGCAATGTATTTTCACTGCAAGGCATGCTGTTCTATGGGACCAGGGCTTGCCTAAAGCTTGCTATTAACCCAGACTGGCTTTGAACTCTCAGTCTTCCAGCCTGAATCTTCCAAATGCTGGGATTATAGGTGTGCATCGCATCTGGCTTACAATTCCTTTTGAGCATACAGCAAGGATTTAGCTAGCTTGTGAAAGGACCTGGTATACAGCAGGCACTCAATAAATGAGAGATATTTTAGTGGTTAGGACTTGGCTACCTAGATCTGTATTCTAGACTGCCAGCAGGGTTGGCACTTGACATAGCTTCTGCTGGTAGGCTTCTACAGCCGAATTGCTGAGAGAAGGAATTCAGGGTAAAGTTCTTGAAGCTTTGCGAGGGTGTAAGGGAAAGGGAATGTGGGACGAACCAAGATAAAGAATCTTTCTGGGGACTAGAGATGGATTCAAGCCATGTTGTCTCCACAACTACAAGTGAGCTTAACACTTTCCAAAGTTTCTTTCTTCGAAAAAAGATGGGATTTGGTGATTTCCTGTTATTTCCAACCCATGGCAACATTTATCTTGAAAATGACTAAATCAGACAACACACACACACACACACACACACACACACACACACACACACACTCAAAACCTTAAGGTACAAACTGCTACAGAAATTTGCATTTCTACTTTCTATTTGTACTGTATTTTAAATTTAGTTTATGGTGTGCACCTGTGTGTGTGTGTGTGTGTGTGTGTGTGTGTGTGTGTGTGTGTGACAGAGAGAAAGAGAGAGAAGGACAGAGACAGAGAGAAACAGAGAGACAGAAAGACAGAGAGAGACAGAGACAGAGAAAGACAGAGAGGAGGGGGCAGGGCACTGGGTTAGAGACAGGACCAGCTGCATGTGGCCCTGAGGCAGATTACTTGTCTGGGATGAATGAGGTCTCTGGGTTTGATCCCAAGAACTGATAAGAAAAAAAACTGAAGAGCTAATGTACTTAGCATAGAATCTGAGAATGTAGCCACTGTTCTAATCTCAAAAATTATAACCTCTGAAGCTATGTGTAAACTTACTAAACTTGCAAAATGTAATAAGGGTTCTGGGGAGACAATTAGGCCAGTAGGAAGCTTATTTATAAGCATGTGGACCTGAGTTCAATCTCTGGACTGCTTATAACAAACAAACAAACAAACAAACCAAAATGGGGCAGGGCATGGTGGCCAACTAGCAATCCTAGTGGAGGGGAGGTAGAGATAGGCCAGTCCTGGGATGTATAGCCAGTCTGACTTGCTTGACAAGTTCCAAGCCAGCGATCCTATCTCAGAAACAGATAGACAAAGCCTTAGGAATGACAGTCTTTCCCACTTGCACAATGAATTAAACACACACACACACACACACACACACACACACACACACACACATACACACACACATTGGGCCTCTGGTGCATGTAAATTTGATATAAATTGTAATGTAACTGAACATGCTTATCGACTTACATGGCGGTTCTGATCATTTCTGTGTAACTGGGAAAAATACGATTTGCATATTAGATTCAGTTTCCTTCTTCCACCTCACCCTCCACTGCATCTATAAATTATATGACCCTTAGTAGAGCAACTACTAAAATCGGTGGTTTCCAACTGTCTCTGTGTACTTGGGAAGTTAATTGAATATCAGAAACATGGCTCCTTTTCCATCCATGTTGATCTATAGGAAAGGATGGAGCTGGTGATAAGAAGACTATAGGTTGAATGCTGTTACCTTAAAAGAAGCTGCCAGGGACCAGAGACATGGCTTAGTGGGTACAAGTGCTTGTCACTAAGCCCAATGACCTGAGTTCAATCCCCACGACCCACATAGCAGCAGAAGAGAACTGACTCCTGCAGTCTGTCCTCTGACCTCTACAAGTGTGTAGTGGTATCTCTCCCCTACAAAGTAAATAAATAATTGTAATAAAAAGGGCAAAAGAGCAAAATGCCAGGGAATTAGTATTAGAGAGGAAGTTATATGAAATAAGTCATCTTCTACCTCCTGATTTATCCACTTTATGTCTTCAATTTACATGGTTTTTTGAAAGTAAGGATAAAGTTTTTACAAAGGCAGTTTTAAGTAAAAAAAATAATTATCAGTTACTGAATGTTCAAAAGGTCTCCAAATGCTTTATTTAAAGCAAAAAGAGGCAATGAAGTATTATGGTTAAAAATATTCCAAGAGGAACCAGGCTGTGTGGGGTTCAAATCTGGATCCTGCTACCTCCTGGCTGTGTGTTCTTGGGCAAGCAACTTAACCGCTCTGGTTTTCACTTTCATTGTGTCAGCACAGGGTTAATAGCCCCTAGATCCCAGAGAGAGATGTAGCTTCATTTGGGATGAGAACTTAATTCTAAAGGACTCATTTAAAGGAAGAATTTGAAATTATGACTACAAATGAGATGTGTGTGTGTGTGTGTGTGTGTGTGTGTGTGTTAAACCCACAGATGCCACAGTGAAGCTGATCTACAAAGGACAGAGTCATCCAGGAAAGCCACCCAGAGGAATCTGTGCCCTTAAGCATATACATACAGATCTCAAAACTCAAGGATTGTTGAACCTTGAGGCTAGGGCTCCCAAGAAGCCTTCCAAATAGCAGGCCACTTCCAGACTGATATTTTGGTCTAATGATCACAGCACAAAGTCTGCTCAGCACACACTGGTCATAAATGTCCATCCTGACACTCTATTTTCAAACGTCCCAAATGTTAAGCTCCTCATACGGTTGCACCCATTAGCTTGTCTTCTCATTGGAATCGAGACAAATATTTCTTTAGCTCTCTAGTTAAGTAAAGCCAGGAAAAGCTCTGCAGGCTGCAGGCCTCTCCGTTTTGCCTCTTGGTGTACAGGGACGGGATTACTGAGGTGGAGCTGTAGAACTGAATGGGAAAGAGATGTGGGAGACAGTCCAGTAGTGTGCTCACTCCCAAACCAGCTGTATCTCATGTCCTGAGGGTGGAAAGGAAGGGCGGGGCGGCCTGAGGCTGGGCGATGAACTGTATGTGTCTTTATACTCCTAAGTAGTATTTTCTCAAAATGTTCATGCTCATCCATTAAAAACTCTTGCTTCATGTGTGGTCTGGAGTCAGTCAGCAACACCAGCAACACTTCTGCATCCAAGGCTGGTTTAGAGGAAGAGGCACAGGGGCCTCGGAGAGTTTTAGGGAGCAGAGAAGCAAAGATGGGTGTGTCCTGTTAATTAGTTTTATTTTCTTTGTCTCTCTTTGTCTCTCTTTGTCTTTCTTTGTCTCTCTTTGTCTGTGTCTCTGTGCCTCTATTCGTGTGTGTGTGTGTGTGTGTGTGTGTGTGTGTGTGTGTGTGTGCGCACACGCGTGTGCGTGTGTGTGTGTGCTTGAGTGTATATATGTGTACTAGGTACCTTTGGAAACCAGAAGAGTACATCTGAGCCCCTAGAACTGGAAACTGAATTACAAGTCTCTCTCTCTCTCTCTCTCTCTCTCTCTCTCTCTCTCTCTCTCTCTCCTTAATTCACTCTCTCTCTCTTCCAACCTTTCCAGACTCAGACTCACAGCACTCAACCTGGAATAACTGCAACCTCACGTGACTTTTCAATATCTAGCTTTAATCTTGTTTGAGAATCTACAGCAGCTCTCTAAGGCAGTGGTTGCTCTATTGCTGCGCCTTGCTGTCAGCGTTCTGAAGGCCCTCAGAAGAATGGGGTTGGCAGGTGCTTCACTTTCTCATCCTTATCCCACTAGGAAGGGCGACTTTGGTATGCTCAAGATGCCTGCTGAGGTTGGCATCAATGAAGCATCCCTTATGTGTGTTGTGGGACCTAGATTCAGGGACCCATGGATAGAGCTTAAAAGAGAGTGGACCCACCTTAACATTCTGTATCAGCCAATCTTGGTTACTCAAGCATCCAGAGCTGGAAACAGTGAAGACGTTCTAGGCCTATTCCCTCCCCTCTCCTCCCCTTCCCTCCCCTCCTCTCCCCTCCCCTCCCCTCCTCTTCTCTTCTTACTTCTCCTGTCACACATACTTTTCCACTGATGAACTGTGCTAGTCAGTTCTGTGATACTTTAACAGATACCAGCTAATCAACCTGTGAAGATAGGGATATAGTTTGGTTTGCAAATTTCAGGGTTTCTGATCCACTGGTAAGCTGGCCCTATGGCTTTCAAACCTGTTTGAGACAATTCAGACACATGGTAGAGCCAATACATTTACACCTTGGCTGGAAACAAAACAAATCAAAACCACAAAAGAATAGAAGAACCTTGCTTCCCATACCATCTTTCCAGCATCCCTTCCTCATGTCCTAAAGGCTTCCCACTGGGCCCTACCTGCTAAAGATCCACCGCATTCCAATAGCAAAAAGCTGGAAATTGTGCCTCTTAACATGTAGGTCTTTGACAGGCACCCAATATCTGCATTAGAGCTGAGACTCATGGGAGAGTATCTCAACCGCATCTCTCTATTCTTCTCTGAAGGGTGACACTGAGATAGACCCTGGGAGAAACAGAGAGTTAAAAGCACCCGTGATTTTAAAAGCTTTTGTTCCAAACATATATTTCTGCTAATATATGATGGGGACAATGATTCTAAACTCCAGCTCCGTTGTGGTTTTGCAGCAAGCATATTTGAAGGAGAGCTAGTTCTGGGTGGTGACTTATTGCCAGGTCTACGGGAGTCAAAAGGGCAGGGCCACCATGCGGCTGATGGCTTCTGAGCATGCTTCTCTAGAAAACCTAGTTCTTTTTACACCCCACCCTACACAGTTATAGCCATCCTGTGATTTCCCCAAAGCCTCCCACTACTTAAGGATGTGGTGAACTTGATGTTGTTGTTTTTGTGTTTGCAGTTTTTTTTTTTTTTTTTGCAACTTGTACATGTACCTGTACTGGATCTATTATTACATGTTCATGGCTTCCTTCCTTCCTTCCTTCCTTCCTTCCTTCCTTCNCCCTGCCTTCCTCCCTCCCTCCCTTCCTTCATTCCTCTTTCCCCCTCCTCCCATTTCACTTGTTCATTATATAAAGTGGCTCTGGATGGCAGAGTAAGTTTAAAAACGTAACGTTTATTTGATTGTTTATTTATTTCTTTGTACGTACGTTTGTGGCTGCACCTGTGCCTCAGCGTGTGTGTGTGTGTGTGTGTGTGTGTGTGTGTGTGTGTGTAGGTCAGAGGCCAGCTTGTGAGAGTCTGCTCTCTCTCTCTCTCTCTCTCTCTCTCTCTCCACTGTGTCAGTACTGAGGATAGAACTCAGGCCTTCAGACTTAACGGCAGGTAGCTTTACTCAAGGAGTCATCTCACTGGCCTACACATCTTAATAAATATTGCAGTCTAGGCATCTTGTGTTCTGATGTTGAGGTAAAATGCTCTGCTTGCTAGATGAAGCCCGCTGGAGCCGTCTCTTAGACCTGTGGTTTGGAGTCACAAAGAAGTCCACAGAGGCTTCGAGGTTGCTTATGGTCCTTGCCTTAGACCTGGAAGCCTCTTACTTTTCTGTCCATAATCCCCACCCAACTCCCCAGGTTCTTTGAAGATCATGGAGAAGAAAAAAAATCCTCAAACAACAAAAAGGATAAATATTCCTAGCTGCTAACAATGATGGTGACATCAATGCCATTTCCACCTCCTGTTCTGGCTGGCACCGGTCATCTGCCTGCACTAGTAAGATTCAGTCCTGCGTCCGTGTGAGTCTAAAACTTGGACTGAAGTGTTGCCACAGTGATCCCCTGAGAAGCTAGACAGTCATCTCAAAAATGAAAAAGCAGCTTCTCTGGTTTTCCTTCATGTTTGCTTGTTTTGTTGAAAAACCTATTTTGCAAAGGAGGAGACATCAAAGAACATACTTTAGATCAAGCATTGGACTTAAGACTGAGGTGGGGGGGGGGCTGGGTTGTCTTTTGGCAGCAACGGTCTTAAGTGGTCCCCAGCCTATTCTACAATTTTAGGGAGGGAAAGACCCAAGGTGAACTGGTAAAGCCTTTGCCCTGGGTCCTTATACTGGTTTGATCTCCTTTTCATCTCCTTTCACTTTAGAAAACAAGCAGATTTCTTCTAGGGGAGTTCTTGTTCCCACGTGGAGTTGGCTGCTGCTATCCTAAGTCCCCCAAGTTTCTCTCTTCATGTTCTGTTGAACAGGAGGCTGTGCAGCGCTCACATAGTAAGGGATGAGAGAAAGGATGGAGAGATCTCCATCGTATTTTTGGTTAATTTAAAAAAGTATTTGTGTGTGTGTGTGTGTGTGTGTGTGTGTGTGTGTGTGTGTGTGTGTGTGTGATGTTGGCACGCAGGCACATGCATGCCATGGTGCATGCCTGTGGAGAGCAGCTGTGGAAGTTGGTTCTCTGACCAGTATGGGTCCCAGAGGATAAACCCAGGTCATTGGGCTCAGCAGCAAATGCCTGTACCACCAAGTAATCTCGGCAGACCTCCTTTGAGTGTTTACAATGGAAATGTAATTATTGCTTTTTCTCATATGGAAGTAGCATTTTCTAATTTGTCAAAAACCAAAAAAAGAAAAAAAAATGTAAATACAAAGCGTTCAACCTCCCCAAAGCAGCATCCATTAGCACTGCAGAATACATTTTACACATTAAACTAGTAATCATGTTAATCACGTAGTTCTGTTCTCTGGGTTAGTACTTTCAAGTGTTTGATGAGTATGGCAGTCTGAACAAAGCAGACTGTGACTGATAGCAAAGAGCTCCATATATGAACGTCTTAAGGAACACACATTTTATTCTTGCTTCTACACCTAGTCCATCGTGGCCTGGTAGTGGAACAGGTACTCACACGTGGTCACAAGTTCTTGGGGAAACCACCTCGACCCCTATTGTGACCAAGTACTGTCCCAGAGGGATCAGGCAGCTCTGAAGGATTAGATATCTAACCCTAATTCTTCAGATTATGTGTACTTTACACTTGGTCCAGAAATGGTAAATATTGTTAACATCCAGAACGTTTTGGCCAGAGCTAGTCTCATGACCCCGTCTGTCCACAGCAAGTGGTCTTTCTGGCAGAGGGCAGCTAGAGATATAAAAAATGACCAGTGTTGAAGCTAAGTAATATATCTGTTGGACAGTAAATATAGGTCGTTTTTGTTATTTTCAGTATTTGTGTATCATTGTGTGTGTGCCTATGTGTGCATGTGGAGGTCAGAGGTTAACTTAAGGTGGCACTTTTCAGAAGATGTTCATCTGTCTTGGATTTTAGGACAGAGTCTCTCAGTGGAACCCGGGACTCTTCAGGCTATGCTCAATGGTCAACGAGCCCTGGGATCCTCCCATCTCTGTCTGACCATAGCCAGAGAGCCCTCAGGTGCTCCTGTCTGTCTCCCCATAGTCAGTCAGTCCCAAATTCCCAAGTTTTGGTCTTTTCTGCACAGGATCACAAGGAAGAGACTATGTCTGGGTTTTTATGGGGGTTCTGGGCCCAAGTTCAGGTCCTTGTGCCTTTGTGACAAACACTTTTCGAACTGAGTCATCTCTGGTCCCCAGGGTATCACGGTATATTTAACCAAACTACTTTTAATTGATACTTTAGGCCAGTGGTTCTCAACCTTCCTAATGTTGTGGCCCTTTAATACAGTTCCTCTTGTTGTGATTACCCCCAACCATAAAATTATTTCATTGTTACTTTATAACTGTAATTTTGCTACCGTTCTGAATTGTCATGTAAATGTGTGTGCTTTCTAATGGTCTTAGGCAACTACTGTGAAAAGATTGTTCAATCCTCAAAGGGCTCACGACTCACAGGCTGGGAATAGCTTTAAGCTATTTTCAACTATTAGCAACTGTTTTAAAAAGTTATGCAAAAAAGTTATGCATTCTATTTTTTAAAATTATTCCTCTCTCTTATTTACTTTTCTGTAAATGGAATTTTTAACTGAAAAGCATACACATAGACAGGAATACATGTATACCCACTTTAGAAAGTTTTAGAGTTTCTTAAAAGTCAAACTTACTGCATTAAACATGAATTTCACTCATGAAAAAATAAAACCATATCTCTACATGTTCAGGAAAGATTGCCAGTGTGTGAAAATTAAATTTTCATTCAAGTCATGAATCATTCATACCAGTTAAAGGGAAGCAATAACTATCTGTCAGTTGGCAAACAGATAAACAAAATGTAAAATGCTGTATAGCTATACACAATGGAGTACTATTCAACAATAAAAAGGAGTAAAGAAGTGTCTGTTACCATGTAGATGAGCCTTGAGACCATTGTGCAAAATAAAAAACAAGACATGTGAAAATATACATGGTATATGATTCAATTTATATAAACTGATCAGAATGGACAAGACTCTCTCATATAGTTTAGTGGTTGCCAAATGCCGGGAATGAGGAATTGAGAGGTAATCACCAGAGGGTGCAAGATTTGTGTGTGTGCACGTGCGAGCATGTACAAGCGCAAACGCACGCGCGCGCGCGCGCACACACACACACACACACACACACACACACACACACACACACACGCACACGCACACGCACACGCACACGGACTTGTATGTGTGTCCGCATGCGCTGGCGCATGCCCATGTGAATTTTTTGTATGTGCGCATGCGCGCTGGCTAACCAACACACTCCAGGAATCCTCCGCTGTCCTCCACTGTGCTCCCCAGCAGCATTGCGGCTGTACTTGTGTGCAGCAGCACCTGGCTTTTCATGTGGATACTTGGAATTAACCTCAAGTCCTGGTGCTTTTGTAGTAATAACTTTACCCACTAACTCATCTCCCCAGGCGCCAGAGTTTCCTTTTAGAACGTTAATAATGACTGTGGCGACGGCTGTCCACTCCTTACAGAATAAGACACATTACGTGCGTGCGCAAAGTGAGTCAACTTTATGGTATAAAAATTACACTCAAAAGCTACTTTAGAATGTGTAAAGGCAGAGGCTGGAGAGGTGGCTTGGAGGTTACAAGGGTTCTCTGCTCGGGCAGAGAACCTCTGGTGATTCTCAATCATAAATCAAAAATGGAATCATATACCATGTATATTTTTACATGTTTTGTTTTTTATTTTGCATAATGGTCTCAAGGCTTGTCTACAGTTCTGTTCTTTAGCTCCAGGGGGACCTAAAGCTTCTGCCCCATGTAAAATGCCACACACACGCAGACACATAAAGTCAAAATAGATTTCTAAATATGTAATGCCTGGGCAAGCTTTTCGGGTATCTGTCCTATGCGCTCTCATTGCCCGAAAGGGAAGCTCATTACTCACGGCTGTAATCATTTTGTTTCTGTTATTTAAACAAAGATTTGTTGTGTGTGATACTCACCGGCCAGTTACAATTGTTAAATCAGCCCAGAGGAAATGGCTTATTAGTACAGTGATTTAAAATTTTAAAATTTATTTATTTTTATGTGTATGAGTGCTTTGCCTGTCTGTATGTGTGTATACTATACGACGTGCATGCCTGGTGCCTGTGGAGGCCAGAGAAGGTATTGGATCTCCAAGAGCTGTAGTTACAGACTGTTGTGAGCCATCATGTGGGTGCTGGGAATGGAACCTGGTCCTCTGATGAGCTGTTTACTGTTGAGACATCTCTCTAGCCATTGTGGTTTTGGTTTTAGAAAATTTCTATTATTTTTCTGTACCCATCTCTTGCCTATGAGGAAATAGAAGAAATCATGCAGAAAAAAAATATATATCTTCAAGACAATTTAGGGTAACTTCAGTGCTGTGTCTGGTTCCCAGGATTTCTCACTGCACAGGAACTCTGCAGAAGGCCACATGCCTGTATTGCAATGATGTAACCGACACAATTGTCAATGTTGGTCTGTTGCTATGTATTTTAATGCTAAATATTGGCCCTGGTTACTCCCAGAGAAAAGGCGAGTCTCACATAGATCTAAGTGATGCTATGTCACCTTGTCCCCCAAGTTATCCCTGATTGGTAAATAAAGATGACCAGAGTCTATAGCTGGGCAGAAGAGAGGTGGGTGGGGTTTTCAGTTCCTAAGCTTGGGGTCAGAGGAGAAACAAGAGGAGAAGAGAAAAGGTAGAGAGAGGAGAAGACACCCTGGGGTAGGTGAGTCATAAAAATATAGCCGTGAGGAATGGCCAATTGGAGTTAAGAGTGTCCCAAATGGAACATGGCAAATTATAGCTCAGGGTTATTGATGGGAAGTGGATTTTAATAACTCAGAGGGTAGATATTCTCCCAGCTCTAGTGCATTAACAGCTTTTTATAAACATAAAAGTTGTGTGTCTTTTATCTGGGAACTGAATGATTAAGGTGGGGTAGAAACCCCCAACTGAGATTAATATTTAATACAATACATGGCAGCAAGGAATTTAATGTCAAGCCAAAGACAGAGTGAAGCAGCGTGTAAGCATTCCATGGATATCTTTGGTCTTGTCACTTCATCTACACCCCTGTTACACATGGAGGCACACCCAGATGATGATGTAGCTTGACCTCACGGGTTCTGAATGATGGATTCTAATTACAGCTCAGCAAAACAGCCTCTGATGGGGGAAAAAAAAGTCACGGCTTTGCAAGCTAGATACCCTTAGTGTGGGTTTGAGTGGGTTTCACACCTTCACGGGACTCACTTAAGAAACCTTGAAGTCCTGTCTGCCTCACACCTCTTCTCTCTTTGCAGGTGGTGCTCAGGGTCCCCAGGCAGCTCAGGCTGTTGCAAAGGCTGGTATGTATACCCATGGACACCGCGTTCAAATACTCCACTCTTCTGCTTCCTTTGAACCAGGATCTAGTTTATATGCATGTTCCCAAAAGGCCCTGTTGTTCCTTAGAGAGGAATCCTAGCATGAAGCGGTATAGTTGATTCCTTTAGGCATTTTCTCAAAGGGAGGTTTTTCTTTCTTATAAGAGGGGCCAGAGAGTCAGTGGGTAAGAATGCTTGCTACACAGGGGTGGGGTTCTGAAGAGAACCCCAGCATCCATGTGAAAATTCAAATGTGGATGCATGCAGGCCTGTTCCCAAGATGCTGTGTGGGGTGGGAGAATCACCAGAGCTCGCTGGTTCTCTGTTCAGAAAGAAACTCCACCTCGGAGGGAATGACAGGAGACTCCTGAGGGCCTCCTCTGGCCTTGGCCTGTAAGCTCATGAGAACACAGTCCCCATCCCCACAAAGACACCATACAGAGCTTCAAATGCCTGCACTAAGAATCAAAATCTAAATCCATGGTACGCATTTGTTGATTTTCTGTAACATCAGGAAATAAAGGCTTGGTTTCGAAGTGAAGAGCGTTCGCAGACTAAAGCATTGTGTGATGAGAGTCGGGTGGTCTCTTCAGGCATGATGGAGTGAACACATTTCCTGGCCATGAACAAATTCCGACAGTTAAAAATAGGTTGTTGGCCATCTGGTATAGCGTATCTCTGAGATGCTTCCATTGGCTCCCTGCCCTTCTTCCTACTATTAGTTTAAATCCCCCTAATTGGGAACTTATTAGGGATGCTCACGTAGCCTGCGACATCTGTCTTCTGAATTAGGAGATTCCCTAAGAAACACGACATCAGTTTACTGATTTTGTTTTTGATGTAGTTGCTGTATAAATCTTCTGAGTTGGTCCCTGTATTTATCGTTTCTTTTGTAGCCTCTGAATTTCATTATTGATCAAAATGACCATTTTCTTTTTTAGAAGGGATCTCCTGTACATCAGGCTGGTCTCAAGCTCTATGCAGCCAAAACTGTCCATTGGTTCTTCATCCTTCTGATCGTCCTGATCCTTCTGCTTCTATTTCCCCAATGCACGGAGGACGGCTGGCATGTGTGTGCTACTGTGACCAGCAGTTACAAAGATTGTCATGACCCTATCACCTGCACTGTTCATATGACGTCTCACATTTTCTTAGAAATCTCTTAAAGTCTCCAAGTCTTCTTCTCACAAGCATTACACATGTTTTAACATGAGCTCTATCCATGAAGGGTCTTTCCAGGAGTGATGCTCATGCCATGCCTTCTACAATCCCGTACCTCAAGGGGTAAAACTCTTAACATAGCATGTGTATTTATTAATGTGAACTCGCATGCTCTGAATTCTGTGTGTGCCTGGAGTCTCTCTTACCAATAGTAGTCCTCAGTATGTTCTAAATTATAAGCTATGAATAGAAAGTAGACAGCTCAGAATGTTCCAGGTTTTAATTAATGAACAGAAACTGAGCGGCGTCAACTAAGATTCTCTCACCATTGTCAAGACCACAGAGATAGGCTTGGTTATATTTGGAACTAATTAGATTTCTCTTTTTGCAGAAGTCCTTGGACACACATACACACAGAGAAAGAGAGAGACTGCAATTTGAATACCATGAATATCGTTGTATCTGAGCTTCCACCATACTTAAAGACACTGGCTAGCTTTATCAAAGCAATTCACTCATGTCACTTACCCTCTGACAGCAGGGATCCTTCTTGGTAGCCCGTTGGGAGAGAGCATTCTGAAGTTTGTGCCAAGAATTATTTTATTGAAATGTGGTATGATAGACAAACACTGAAATGATTGGCACGGAGGAATAAATACACTTACACGTTGCTGGTAACAGAAGTCATGTCCTACATACAGAGCCACACACAGAAGCACCAGAGCCCGTCAGGAAACAGTGGGTGGGATAGGTGTCAGAGCACAGTCCAGAGCATCTATTAGAATTTTCATGGGAAGGAATGTGTGAGTGGGTGGCTTTGCCCCACAAGCTTCGCTTTGGATACTTGGCTTTGCTCTGGCAGGCTCCCGGCTGTAACAAATGTTCCTCATTGCCCCGGACACGCTTCCAGGGGTGACTGGGGCAGAGAGAGTATTGGTTTTCTGTGGGAGAGTTTGAGAGAGGAAGTGGTCCTAGATAATTCAGATAGCATATTGAGGATGGAGTAGCACAGCGGTAAGTACTGACTCTGTAGTGAGGGAAGGAGTCTCTCCAGGAAAACATTCTCAAATGCTAGGACGTCAGGTTATGTCGTCTGTAGGGAAGTGGATGCAAGTGGAGAGAAGGATATTAAGAGAGCTAAGCCAATCATAAAGACAAATATTGCATGTTTTCTTTAACTTGTGGGTTCTAGACCTTATAGATATATAAAATGGTTTATATAAAGATGACATAAAAGCAGAAACAAATTGTCTAGAAGGTAAAGGGAATTGATGGGAGGCGGGTAAAGGAAGCACACTAGGGCTGAGAGGGGAGTGTGTACAAAGTGTGTTTTCATATGAAAATGGCCTCATATATCACTATATGAATTACAGTCAGGACGAGTTGATGCTAACCTCTAGTCATTTGTGGATACCACCTACATCTGAGTCTGTCTCCACAGCATGGGGTGTCACTTTCAGATTACAGAACAGGGGCTTCTCCCTGGATAGAGATGATTACACTCCTGTTCCTGCTTATCTGTGAATGTCAGGAGGCGTCACTGTGTAGTCTGTATGAACGTGAACAGGCGAATTGGGGCTGGTGCCATGTTCCGTCTGCACAGGGCGGGGAGGGAATGGCTTCCCCCAGGTGCTGAACACAGCATCCAAGGAGATTTCATCAGTGACCACACATGCTATACAGTTTTTGTAAAGAAGAGGCCTTAAGGTTGAGTGAAGGTCATCTGACCTAGAACCCAGCCCTCTGCTCCATTTCAACCTTCTCCTCTGTAAAACAAGGGAGAGTGGTGGCAGATTGCTTTATGAACTACCCCAAAGTATTTCTCCTAAGATTGAAAATAAAGGTTAGGCCAGGGGGCCTCAGAGATGGGACAATAGTTTGGGCACTGGCTGCTTTTTCAGAGAACCTGAGTTCTGTTGCCAGCATGTACATGGCTGCTCTCGGGGTTCTATAAATCCAGTTCCAGGAGATTCCAATGTCCTCTGCTGGGCTCTGTGGGCACTAAACATGAATATGATTGACATACATAAATGTAGGCAAGCACACACATAAAATAAAAATAACTAATTCAATCTTTATTTATCAGTATTAAAGAATGGTTAGTCTAGAACCAAGCACCAAAGGGTTAATAATCTAGGAAGAGGGGCCTGAACGGAGCTCTGGCTGCCAAGGCTCCTAACATTCCACTGCGACATTTCCAGATGGCAACTTGGGTAATTCAGGACATCCTCTGGGTGGCTTGAAGCTCAGTGACTCCCATGATTCACCCCAACCTCTGGTCCCTCAGGCAGCTAATTAAGGCACGCCCTGCCTCAAACCACTTTTCCATCTGGGTTGGTTTTGGAGGGAAAAAAAATAATGAAGAAATTATATTATGTCACGAGAAGCCTTCTTTTGCTTTGTATTTTCCAGCTGACATCTCCAAACAAAATAATTATTTATATATAAATGTGGAGACCATGTTGAATTTTTAGGAACTATATTGGGAAAGTTTGAGGTAACCCTTTTATAATCTTTCTTTGATGACAAATTTCCACACGCTTCTGCCATGCAAAACTCTGTTTGCTTTCTGGTGTCAGACTCATTCGCCCACATGTCACCTCCTTAGCCAATATGCTTCTCACTGTGACTCCATCCTAATTAATCTGGTGTGGTCACCACTCCTGAAATGAGCTCCGTTTACTTTATGCATTTGTGCACTCTCTTTCTAATTCTTTTTTTCTTTGTTTCTCCTTTCCTTCTCCTTCTGTCCTCTCCCTTCCCCTCCCTTCCCTCCCATCCCCTCCCCTTCCTTCCATCCATCCTTTCTTCGTTCTTCCCTCCTTTCCTTCCTCCCCTCTGTCCTCCCTCCCTCCCTCTCTTCCTTCCTTCCTTCCTTCCTTCCTTCCTTCCTTCCTTCCTTCTCTACCCTCCCTCTCTTCCTTCTTTCCTTCTGTCCTCCCTCCCTTTTGTCCTTCCTTCCATCCTCCCATCTATCCTTCTGTCCATCCTCCCTTATTGGTGACTGAACCCAGGACTTAATGCATGCTAGGGAAGCATTCTTATCTCTGCACTATATTCTCAGTCCGGAATATCTCTTTGATACTGTTCCACCATCTACGCTTTCAGAATCTATTGAGAAAACATTTTCTTTCACACTCTGCAGATACCACTGAATTATCTTTCTCCAGTAATTCTATTCCGGTTTTGTTTGTTTGTGGGGTCTAACTACTGAAGCCAGCACCCATGCATGTGAGAGGGTCTACCATGGAGCTAACTGCAGCCATTTATCTTTCTTCTGAGCGCTGGAAAGTCTGGCAGAAATGGTTCCTGTGGCGTCTCCTGGAGTTAATCAGTGTGGATCTCTCTCTCTCTCTCTCTCTCTCTCTCTCTCTCTCTCTCTCTCTCTCTCTCTCTCTCTCTCTCCCTGCCTTTCCTATAATGCAAGTCCATCTCCCTCCTATATCTTTGTACATTACTTCATGTTCTTCCCTTTCTTCCAAATAAGTGCCTTGAGATAAGTAGTCAGGTGGAATACTTCTTCTCAGACCTTCATGAAGTGTAGTCTGTAGTAGTTCTTAAAAAATATCAGCTTAGAACATTTTATTCTTAATGAATATATACTTTTTGATTGTTCAAGAGTCAGAGAATTCCTTTCAATTCCACAAACATTTTAAAGTTGGTTTTTTTTCGTTCTAGTATGTATATTTGTAAGTGTGTTTGTGGGTGCATGTATATTGTTGGGAACAGGGTGTACATGTAAATTTGTGCATGTATGTGTGAAGGCCAGAGATCAATCCCTGGCGTTACTCCTCAGGAGTTGTCCAGTGTGAGTTTTTTTTTTTT